>CAUDMG010000431.1:2520000-2952500 GCA_958450375.1 Homarus gammarus | reverse complement strand
AGGTCCACAATGGTCAGGTATTAGGTAATGACCCTACTAATCTTTAAATAGCACACAACGGTTGGTGGTCAGGTCAGATGGTCAAGTGACCCGCCTTCTCACCTGATCACAAATCTTCTTAATTACAAAATTGTCCAGCTTGTACATGCCGTTACTCAAATTCATGTTGAATACTTCGGTATGTCATCCGCAAACTTGCTTATGTCACTGCTGATCCCAGTATCTAGATCGTTTATGTAGATTATGAACAAGAGTGGGCCCAGTACTGACCCCTGCGGAACCCCACTGGTTACACAGTCCCATTCAGATTTAAAAACATCTACGCTGACCCTATGTGTTCTATCGGTGAGCCATGATTTTATCCAATTTAAAACTTTCCCCTCGATACCATGAGCCTTAACTTTCCTGAGAAGCCTATGATGCGGTACTCTGTCAAATGCTTTGCTAGGGTCTAAGTAAATTACATCGTAATTTTCGTCATTATCTACTACCTCGAGGACTTTCCTAAAAAACGTCAGCAGATTTGTTAGACAAGATTTTCCATTTGTAAACCCATGTTGAGAGTCGTAGAATAATTTGTTTTTCTCTAAATGCGATCGGATGCTATTTGCTACAATTGATTCAAGAAATTTCCCCACTACTGACGTGAAACTAATCGGCCGGTAATTTGACGCTGATGCTCTGTCTCCCTTTTTGAATATGGGTACTACATTTGCCTGTCTCCACAAGTCTGGCACAACTCCCGTGTTTAATGATTTTGTAAATCAATTTACCAGGGGTCCACTAATCTGTTCCTTACACTCTTTCAAAACACGAGGGAAAATATCATCCAGCCCTGGGAATTTTGTCTTCTTTAATTTATTTATCTTCTTAAGAGCATCCTCTTTTGTGATAGTGATATTCTTTAATTTCTCTTCATCATTTCCCATAAATATCAGTTCCACCTCTGGCATTTCCTCGTGAATTTCTACTGTGAAAACTGATAAGAAGTAGCTGTTTAATGCTTTGCTTATTTTCTCACTACTATCGATCACTTCCCCTCTCTCCGACTTTAAAGACTCCACTTTGTCCATGACCTTTGTCCTATATACCTGGAAAAATCCCTTGGAATTTGCCTTGGATTCTCTTGCTATCCTGATTTCGTAGTCTCTCTTTGCCTTCCTTACATTTTTCTTAACATTCCTATTTCTGAGCTGCTCCTCCCCTCCCTTTAATTTCTTGAAAATTCCTTTCTTTATTCCTATGTCATGTTTAAGTTTTTTGGTCATCCACCTTGGCTCATTCGTATTCGACCACCTAATTTGTATGTATAGTATATTTTGTTCCTGTGCTTTACATAGTATACTAGTGAATATATTATAGTCGGTGACCTCACCCATTCCTACCAGGGACTGACCTGACTGTTCCCAGGTGACCTCACCTAGGTACCTTCTTAACCCCTTATAATCCGCTGATCGAAAGTCTGGGACTCTGACCATATTGTCACTTTTTTTTCGTTTCCCAATTTAGGGTGAACCTGATTTCTCTGTGATCACTGTTCCCTAGTTCTTCCCCTATTGTAATATCCCTGATAATATTTTATTTATTTGTTAATACTAGGTCTAATATATTGTCACCTGTAGTAGAATTCTGTAATTAGTTGTTTTAAAAATTGTCCTGTACTGCGTCTAGGAAATCTTCAGATTCATAGTCACCTACAAAGTTGTCCCAGTCAATATTTCTGAAGTTGAAATCCCCCATAATTCACAGGTTGTTGTATATTGCTGCCCTACTCATTTCCTGCCATATGGGCTGAGCTACTTCTTTCCCAAGACTTGGGGGGCCTGTAAATCAACCCCATAATTTGTTTTTCTGCTCCTTCCGCAATTTCTACCCATACAAACTCGGTTCCTATTTCACCCTGTCCTTGTGGTACTCTGATAAAAAGTTCTTGCTCGCCAGATTCATCCAAGTTTCGGTGATTGCTATGATGTCTACATTCTTGGTACATACAACTGCTCTCAGCAAGTCTATTTTATTTCTAACGCTCCTACTGTTTGTATAGTATATATTTAAACCTACCCTTCCCTGGCCTTGTTTTACCCTTTGTCCTGAGTAACCAATTATTTCCCCAGAACCTGCTTGTTTTTTGACTCCCACTTACCCTGACCTCTCTCTACTGGCGAAACCCACCTTTGGAGTGACAATTTCACGCTCCAGGGATGCAGACAAATGTTGTGTTGTCAAAATAAGAGAAACAATTTAGACCCTGCGATTATGTGTTAAAGAGGCAGAAAGTCAGTCTGATCAGCAACCTTGGATTTGATCACAATTTTTGTGATTCCATATGGCAGCAGGGTCTACCATTAGACAATATATTATGCTTCCAATATCTTCACAGGCGGTAGTACCACCTTGTTTGATAACGGGCATGATACCGATTATCCCCCAAACAACGTTCTGTGTGTGTGTGTGTGTGTCGTACCCAAGTTCAAGTTCTACATATGGCACGTTTCAATGAAAAAGTTCCAGAGAAGAGCTCAAAGATCCGATGTTGAAGAATATCCAGGGATAAAGTCAGGCAATGCTTTGGGACGTGTCTACACGGTTCACCCCAACAACTTTGAATGCTATTGTTTGAGACTAATTTTGCACCACATCCGTGGCCCAACATCATATGCAGCACTCAAGACAGTGAATGGACAAGTCTGCAGAACCTATCAGGAAGCGTGCAATCTCCTTGGCCTACTGGAAGATGATGGTCACTGGAATGACACATTAGAGGAGGCATCAGCTCAATCGCCAATGAGAATGAGGAACCTTTTTGCCATCATGATTGCTACATGTGGACTTTCCAACCCAAGCCAGCTCTGGAAAAACCACCAAGAAAGTCTTTCAGAGGATCTGCTTCATCAGGCAAGAAGAGAACATCCTGGTCAAGAGATTGAGTTCATGGATGACATGTTCAACAGGGCTCTGATCATGCTGGAAGACAAAGTGATGGAGTTATGCGGATAAAACCTGACTGATTTTGGATTGCCTTCCCCAAACCGAGAAGAACCAGTCGCTGCAAACAGGGAGTTGCTCAGAGAGGCAGACTACTCAGTTGAAGTTCTGGTGAATTTTGTTGAAGAAAATGAGCTCCACCTGGTACCAAATCAAGCAAATGCTTATGAATAGACCTTGCAAGCGATACAAGCGGACCAGGGAGGTATGATCTTTCTTGATGCATCTGGCGGGACAGGAAAAACATTCTTGATCAACCTTCTTTTGGCCAAAGCACGTCATCAGGGGGAATTTTCTCTTGCTATGGCATCCTCAGGCATTGCTGCAACACTACTAGAAGGAGGACGTACTGCACACTCAACTTTAAAACTGCCTCTCATCCTCGCTCACAATGAGAATCCAGTGTGCAACATCAAAAAAGGATCGGCAAAGGCAAGACTCTTAGAAAAATGCAGCCTCATAGTCTGGGATGAATGCACTATGTCTCACAAGTTAGCGTTTGAAGCATTGGACAGGACCTTGTAAGACATACGAGAAAATGATCGGCTCATGGGTGGCATCACAATGGTCATTGCTGGAGACTTCCGCCAGACCCTACCTGTCATTCCTCGAAGCACTCCAACTGATGAACTGAATGCGTGCCTCAAGGCATCATACCTTTGGAGAAGTGTTCAGACACTCACCCTATCCACAAACATGAGAGTACATCTACAAGGACATCAGGATGCTGTACGGTTTGCAAACCTTCTACTACAGATTGGGAATGAAACTTTCCCTATTGATTCAGAAGAACAAATAATCATTAATCAAGGATGTGGAAATGGTGTGAAGTCCTCAACTGAGCTCACTAACATGGTCTACCCAAACATTATCCACCACTACAAGGATCACAAGTGGCTGTGTGAACGCGCACTTCTGGCACCAAAGAATGAAACAGTGGCTGAAATCAGACAGCTTCCAGGCAGTGAGACTTCATTCAAATCTGTTGATACAGTAATCGACCAGGACCAAGCAGTCCAGTACCCTGCAGAATTCTTTAATTCTTTGGAGCCCACTGGAATGCCTCCTCACCACCTCACTCAAGATTGGAATTCCTATAATGCTCTTAAGAAATCTTGAACCACCAATCCTCTCCAACGGCACAAGACTGGTGGTGAAGAACATGATGCCACATGTACTGGAAGCTACAATACTGACAAGAAAAGCTAAAGGAGAGGATGTTTTTATACCAAGGATACCTCTCATCACCACTGACCTGCCATTTGAGTTCAAACGACTTCAGTTCCCGGTTAAAGTGAGCTTTGCCATGACCATCTACAAAAGCCAGGGACAGTCCCTAAAGATGGTTGGCCTAAACCTGGTGTTTCCTTGCTTCTCTCATGGACAGTTATATGTTGGATGCTCCAGAGTGGGAACTGCCAAAAATCTGTACATACATGCTGCTAATGGCAAAACCAAAAATGTGGTCTACCCTATACACTACAGTGAAACAATGTGCAGCCTCTCGGAGGGTGGCGTCCTACCGTGGCCTAGCGAAAGAGCCGATTCCGCTAATATATATATATATATATATATATATATATATATATATATATATATATATATATATATATATATATAAATCAGTTAAACTTAGGTCATTTCATGTATTTTTAACGCATATAGCATATGTACGAGTACGAATATATAGACCTTAAGCCTTAAGTTATGCTACAATTTGTGTACTTTGTCCAAGGACTTTCGCTCCAAGCATCTGTCATCTTCCATTCCACTTTTTTCTTTTCATTGCTGCGTTGTTTCTTTATCAAGAGTGACTCTTGAAACAGTCTAGCTAATATTTCATCCCTTGTAAAAAAATCCTTTGCAGTAAAATGCTCCAAGTAGTCTACAAAGTCCATTCCTTCCTTCTTGCGGATTCATATAGCTCTTCTCCTTAGTCCTCTTATCCAATAATCCTTCTGAGTTGATTAGACTTTTGCTAATGTTTCCTTCTCCACTCTTATTTCTTTCCACCCTCGCCACTTTTAATTCCTGTATTAGTTTTCTTTGCAGTATTTCCCCATGAGGCCACTGGACCTATCTCTGTCTACATCATTAGTTCCCACGTGTAATTTCAGTGTACAGCTCTCGTTAACTCTTTTCATATCTGCCCTAGTTCATTTCATCAAATTTTATCCCTTTATTTCTGGATAGAAAGTTAAACCGTTTCATCTTCTTTTTCTTAATCTTCAATTCTTTGACCATAAATCTGAACAGGGAATCCCCAACTGTGAAAATTACTTTTTATGTAGTTGTAAGTAGACCAGATGATGCAGTTTTTGTAGAGCAGATATCCAGGCCGTGATTCTGGTTACTGTTTCTACTTTGTTATCACTGGGCTGAGTCACATTAGGTAGTGCAGAAAAGTTCGTCGCCATAGATGTTCTTTAGGATAAAAGTTATCAATATATCCAAAAGCCTATGTTTTAGCAGAGTGAATTGAAGGTAAGAATTGTGGCGAATTAGTTCTTTAGGTGAGTAGGCGGGTGTAGAAATGTCAGAGGGAAAAGTCTATCAGGGTAGCAAGGTGTGATGTCTTTAACCTGGGGCCCAGACAAAAGCTCCCTAGGACAAAAGCCCCTAGGACAAAACCCCCCAGTAAAAGTGCAAAATTGGACAGAAGCCCCCTGTTTTTATGTTAAAGAGAGGGTCATTAGAAATTTAAAAAATATATGGATTTAAATATGAAATTATTACAATTTAAATAATATAATAACTTTAAATTTTGATATAGAACATTATTAAATAAATAGAAAAGAAAAAAGACGTGTTCATTTTGTATTTACTGAGGTGACCCTAGGGCCCAGTAAGGTCACTGAATGTCAGGGGAGTAATTATCCCAGTAGACAAAACATACGTCATTGCAGGTTTAATAAACATTCCTTGTGTACTTCTTTACAACTATAACAGAATTCCCGAAGGTTAGGTTAGGTTAAGTTAGGTTAGATTAGATTAGAGAAGTGTTCATAAACTGTAAAAATTCAAATAATTATTTTAAAAATTCTTATGATTTCTCTTGGGGGACTTTTGCCCTAGGGACCTTTTGTCCTAGGGTGCTTTTGCCCTAGGGGCCTTTTGTCCTAGGGTGCTTTTGTCCTAGAGTGCTTTTGTCCTTGGGTGCTTTTGTCCTAAGGGGCTTTTGTCCTACACTCCTTTAACCTTGTACAACAGGTGTAGTTCAAACATCATCTGTGTAGCTACAATTTATATACATTTAGATTCACCTGTTCCATGACTTACATGTTTTAGAAAGTTTATGAAGGCTGTGCGTCCATTGGTGTTTGAGTAAATGAAAATGGAATAAGGATGTATGTCCTCTGTTCATTAATGGGCTGGCCTGTATAAAACATTTCTTTCTTTTTTACTGAAGCAAATATAGGTCAGCAACATTTATTATTCGAGAAAAAATAATTCGAATTTCATCCTGCATAATGTAAACACGTTGTCAGAATCTCCTATCAAACTTTTATCAACAATACTTATTTTTGTAAAGCATGAAACCTAAATTTCAAAAGAACCTGGGTGAGAGGCTGAATGGAATAGAGTGTGGACTAATGGAAAGAAAAGCGTTGTTGGGTCAGATAAAGAATGCATCAGTGGAGAGGTGTGTGGAAGTGTGAAAAAAATATGTCGAAGAAAGTTATGGTTACCTGTAGATAGTGAAACATGGAAGATAAAGTAATGAGAATTGTTATGTAAGACGTTAAAGAAGATGATAAGTTTAAACAAAAATAAAGAGGTATGAGGACTTGGGCACGATGGAGAATAGTACTTTAAGGATAAAACTAAACTATTCTGGAAGATGATAAAGAAATTCAAGAGAGAGAGACATACCAGCACTATAAAAGGGTAGTTTTTATTTTAGGAAGGGAAAATAATGTTAAGAGGTAAAGAAATTACAAAAACAATATTTAGGGAGAAATTTAGATACCCAATAGAGGTGGACGAGACAATAGAAATAAGTAAAGGCACAATAGGACAAAAGCTCATGAGATAAAGGAGAAATTAGTGGAACAATATAATTACAAAAGACGAAGTAAGTCAGGCATTACAGTATTCAAAAGTAAATCGACCAGAAGGATTGGTAAGTGAAATCGTAAAGATTAGGGAAACATGTACAGTAGTTATAAAAATTTTGGTTCATCTGATCTTGCTGTGCGGTCACCATCCAACCCCTCCTGACGCACAGTCTCAATAATTCTCGAAACAAGAGCGGCTTCCTACCTCACTTAAGCAATGAATGGTGCAGACGGGGCCCGGACAAAAGCCCCCAAGGACAAAAGCCCCAAGGACAAAAGCCCCTCAGTAAAAGTGCAAAATAGGACAGAAGCCCCCTGTTTTTATGTTAAAGAGAGGGTCATTAGAAATATTAAAAATATATAGATTTAAATATGAATTTATTACAATTTAAATAATTAGAATATTATAACTCTTTGTCCTAGAGGGCTTTTGTCTTACACTAACTTGAATCACGTGCACCTACAGTGATTTACTTGCATATATATATATATACAGTATATATATATATATATATATATATATATATATATATATATATATATATATATATATATATATATATATATATATATATATATTTTGATAAAATCACACGGGAGAATGGAAACAACGGAGTACCTTAGCTTTCGTCTTTATTCAAGACATCTTCAGACGCAACTGGATTACATGGACAGAGAGAGGCTTAAATATACAGGGTGACCTTAAAAACAGGAGGTCAGGTCATAATGATGACCTCCACTAATCCACACACCAACACACACGTAGAGGAGCTTAGGAGAAGGGGGGTGACGTGACTAACCAGGTCAGGTCAGAAAAAAGGACCCACAAAATAACTGTCACACATCTAGATCAAAGGTTTTCAAAGCATTTTTAACCTTGGGCCACTGACAAATACATTTATGTAACATATTATCAGTTTTGAACTGACCATCACTAAGGTTTATTGATTTTAATTCCTTAATCAATCTAGCTTCAACAAGAAGTCTTTCTGTGACACAAGATGATTTGAATACTTCTAAGCTTTTTTCCCAAGCAATGGGATGATTATTATTCCTAACATGAACGTTTTCATTGTGGATTTACATGAAATATATATATATATATATATATATATATATATATATATATATATATATATATATATATATAATATATATAAGCAAGTAAATCACTGTAGGTGCGCGTGATCTAGGTATATGCTGATAACCACCAGGAAAGAAGAAAACACGAAGTTCCCAAGCGCTTTCGTGTAATTCACATCTTCAGGGGTGAGTACAGACTAGTCTGTACTCACCCCTGAAGATGTGAATTACACGAAAGCGCTTGGGAACTTCGTGTTTTCTTCTTTCCTGGTGGTTATCAGCATATATATATATATATATATATATATATATATATATATATATATATATATATATATATTTGTATATATTAAACACAAGCAAAAATTCAAGCAAACTGGTACTGCAGTCAGAATATCTAAAGAACTCAAATTCAGAATTACTACATCCTGGCAGCATGACTATAGGTCATGGAATGAACTAGAAAAAATGGCCTCACCTTCAACCAGTCAAGGGTTCTGAAATCATCAAGTGATTGAAAATGATGTTATGATCCGTATGTAACTTTGTTCATGCTCTCCACTTTGATCCCACCTGTATTAACTAACTGTTTTCTATAAGCGACTGGTGAGCCTATTACGATTCTTTAGATTTTTTTTCAGGTTCAACAAAGAATATAATTATGTGCTTACGATCAACATTTGATATAGAGACACTAAGCTGATGTTGAGAAGGGGAGATATTTCCCTATCCCGTGACCGTAAAACCAAAATGATTCGTTCTTGATAATTTGAAAGAAAAATTTACTAGCACCATAATTCAATCCTAATGAATTTCAATATATATGCTAAGCTCTTGCTGTTCTTTTGCAATGATCCGGAGAAATTTCGAGTTTTTTTTTCGCGGTTAACCTGGGCCGGCTCTAGCTTTTGAGGGGCCCTGTGTAAGATCATGGTTGGGGGCGCTGTACAAGATAATGGTTAGCGGCCCCTGTGTAAGATAATGATTGGGGACCCTGTGCAAGATGAAGGTTTGGGGTGCTGTGCAAGATGATGGTTAGAACCCCTGTGCAAGATAATGGTTAGTAGGGAGTGACAGTTTTGCAAAAGTTTTCAAAATCTAATTGCTTGGGTTGGATTATTTGTCTATCGGCCACGCTAATTCCGAATAAGTTTGAGTTTTTTACATCATTGCATTAGAAGGTTTGTGGATACTTTTGGGTTTGGCATGAAAAACGCGAAAAAACTGTAAATAATAAAGGGACTGGCAATGTGGCACAACCTGTTAAAATCAAGTTATTGAATTGGATTATTCGACTACTGTGTACACTGGTTCATAATATGCTATTGTTTTACAACTCAATGCGCTACAAATTATGCCGATATTTTTGCTGCAAGTCACCACATACGTATATTTCGAAAACCAGGGCCCAATATTACCAACGGCGTGGATAGATTCCGTGGAATGAATTCAGGACATTCCCGCTCATGGAACATTACCAAACTCCGTATATGTGCCAATGGCAGGCCAATGGCAATATTTACAGAGTTTGTTGAGGCTCCCTGGACGGGAATGCCCTGAATTTATTCCACGGAATCTATTCACGCCATTGGTAATATTCGTCCCAGGACTGATCAACGAATTCAGCCCAAGTAGCTTGACTTGGACAGTTAAGGACAAAATCTCAGTCCGTACTTTTGAATAAAATATTGTTCAATAGGTGGTGATATTGAAGTGCTGAAAGTTGTTTTTTCTGTGTTGTTTTGCAGTTAGTTCAAAGGGCCGCCACCAAGATGGGTCGTCCTAAGATTAGCAACACTCAGCTGCGCCAGGGTAACGATAAGGTGTTCGGGGTTCGGATGCCTCTGCCATCTAACAAGTTGCCTCTGAACAAGGAAGTTGGAAGTGCCCTGGCTTATGAAGCAGAAAACGAGAGGTTAAGGAGAAGAACAAATGCTTTTGATTATATGGATGCCACCAACAAGGTGACTGAGAAGGTACTGGATGTGTATAGGAAGGCCACTGTCCCCACTATCTCTGAAATCAGGGTGAAAATGAGAGTCCACGACCTGTGGAGGATGCGGAGGGAGACGATGATGATGAAGGGAAATGGACAGAAACAGAAAAGGAAGAAAACGAAGAACGGGAAGCTGAAGATGAGGTTCGAGGATATAGCTGAGAAGTTGTTTGATGTGGCAGACGACAGCAAAGTGCACGAACGAGAGAAAAGCTTCCTGGCAGCCCAGAGGAAACCGGGAAGGGAGGGCTGCATTGATGGCGTTGACAAAATTGTGACTGCCAAGCTGAAAGAAGAGAGGGAGAAGGAAGCGAAGAGGGCAAAGAAAAGGGCTGAGGAAGAGAGGAAAACTGAGAAGATGAGGTCAAAGAGTAAGGAGGAGATAGAGAGGATGTCTTGTAAAGTGTCGGCAGTGGATGACAGTGCTCAGGAAGATGGCAGAGGCATCCGAACCCCGAACACCTTATCGTTACCCTGGCGCAGCTGAGTGTTGCTAATCTTAGGACGACCCATCTTGGTAGCGGCCCTTTGAACTAACTGCAAAACAACACAGAAAAAACAACTTTCAGCACTTCAATATCACCACCTATTGAACAATATTTTATTCAAAAGTACGGACTGAGATTTTGTCCTTAACTGTCCAAGTCAAGCTACTTGGGCTGAATTCGTTGATCAGTCCTGGGACGAATATTACCAATGGCGTGAATAGATTCCGTGGAATAAATTCAGGGCATTCCCGTCCAGGGAGCCTCAACAAACTCTGTAAATATTGCCATTGGCCTGCCATTGGCACATATACGGAGTTTAGTAATGTTCCATGAGCGGGAATGTCCTGAATTCATTCCACGGAATCTATCCACGCCGTTGGTAATATTGGGCCCTGGTTTTCGAAATATACGTATGTGGTGACTTGCAGCAAAAATATCGGCATAATTTGTAGCGCATTGAGTTGTAAAACAATAGCATATTATGAACCAGTGTACACAGTAGTCGAATAATCCAATTCAATAACTTGATTTTAACAGGTGCCACATTGCCAGTCCCTTTATTATTTACAGTTTTTTCGCATTTTTCATGCCAAACCCAAAAGTATCCACAAACCTTCTAATGCAATGATGTAAAAAACTCAAACATATTCGGAATTAGTGTGGCCGATAGACAAATAATCCAACCCAAGCAATTAGATTTTGAAAACTTTTGCAAAACTGTCACTCCCTAATGGTTAGGGACCCTGTCTAAGATAATGATTGGGAGCCCTGTGCAAGATAATGGTTTAGGGTGCTGTGCAAGATAATGGTTTGGGGTGCTGTGCAAGATAATGGTTTAGGGTGCTGTGCAAGATAATGGTTTGGGGTGCTGTGCAAGATAATGGTTAGGGCCCTGTGCAAGATAATGGTTTGGGGTGCTGTGCAAGATAATGGTTAGAGCCCCATTCCACAGACAACCCTCCCAGGGCGTCTCTCCCATCGTGCCCAGTCCCTCACCTACAATATGATATCATCTTAACACTGTTATACAAACTTACATACCAATATATATATATATATAACAGGAAGGTGAATCAGTATCAGTTGCCAGGTTTTTACAGACAGAAACCACCAAAGCCCAGACTTACTGGTGCCAGTTGACTGAAACGCACTGGCCTGTAGTTTTTAGATGTGTACGCCACACTAAACATCGGAACTGAAATACGAAGCCTACTAAGCAACAAATATATACAGTAGTGTTCAGGAGGGGGCTCCCCTAAGTGATAGGGACCCCGTGAAGCCGCACAGACCGCACTTAGCTGAGGCCAGCCCTGCGGACAACTGCTCACTTCCGACAGGTTCAGTGAGATCAAGTTGATAGAGCATAGCAGAGCTGAATCATTAAGGAGCAGGAACCGGTTCTTTAGTTACTGTTAATTTAAAATCGAATGAGACGTTCAAATATTTTACAGTGTTGTCATTGTTCCTTTGGTTAGCGGTACTATTGAGGGCTAAAAATATATTCCTGTAAAATTGGCTTGATAAAGCACCTGATAATTTGGATATGTAACTATTTGTAGTAATTGGTAACGCAAGTGACTAAGCTGATTGGGTCAGTACATTATCACAAATAGACAATTTATTCCAGAATTAGGCTAAACTTGCAAATGTACTGAAAACACTATTGCTACTACTTTGCTGTCACTCGTAATCGAGTATGACCATTATCCAGCTTTCATAAAATGATATGAGTTATTAAGGATGTCACCTTCGTTCGTGAGATCTGTGATGACTGGAGAGACCAATACGAGACCGGCAGGGTCGTTCACAGATGTTGCACATGGGGATTATTATTTTTTATTTTTGTCGCTTACAGCGGCTACTTTATTGTGCACCCACACTCATCCTGTGAGCGGTAGTGCAAAAGGATTACAGTGTAGAGTTTACAACTGGTCATAATAATTAACCCCCGTTGCCAGGATATTATGGCACTGAATGTTACACTGCATTTCAATTGCATTATTTGTTTAATTCTATACATAAAGGGTAACTTATTCACAAATGCGTGAGTACTGGCGTGTGAGACAGTATGTCTGGTCGCACACTTTGTTATTCACATTTGCGTGAGAAGTATTCAAGCACATTGAGTATTTGGTTCTATACATGAGAAATGATATAGTTACTAAGTGCAAAAAAGTGGATACAATCTTAATATGTCGGCTACTTTGCCATTAGATATGAAGTGTTGTGCTATTTCACACACAGTGTGCTTGGACCTGTCCCTAAAAGGTTCTATCTTCACACAGTCGAGGATGTAGTGTTCAAGTGTGTGGCCATATGTATGGTCACACACTTTACATTTAGTCTTGTTTGCATCTGCTTGAGGAACATACTACCAGAGGTACTTATATCCTAACCTTAATCTGGTGGTTACTACATCTTGTAATCTAATGATCTTGTTACTTGCTCCATATACATGTTTCACTTGATACATCTCATCAGGGTAAACTATGGATCGACTAGTGCCTGTTTGCACTTGTCTACTTACGTCAAACTCATCAATAAGTTCTTTCCTAATTACAGTTTCAAGGGTTCTTTTTGACAGACCCAAATTGTTTTCAACAGTGTTTTTGTTAGACGCGAGTTTGGCGAGGGCATCAACTCTGTCATGTTTTATGAGGCCTATGTGAGAGGGGATCCACAACAGTTTGACCTTGACACCCCGGTCAACAAGGTACGCATATTTGTGTCTGGCTTCAGAGACAAGAGCTTGACAACTTGAGTTGAGGGTGTCAAGGGCAAGTAGTGAGGATAGAGAGTCAGTGATGATGAGACTGTCAGTAACAGTGGTTTCAATGAATTTAATACCTGTGAGTATGACAACTAATTCAGTTTGTAGAGTGGATGCCCAGATGTTAATTCTAACTCCTTTCTCAATAATATTACCGTCAAGTTGAGTCACAACAATAGCACTTCCAGCCCTCCCACAGGCGGTGTTAAGAGATCCATCAGTGTACATGGTCTGTGTGATATTATCATCAGTCTGTAGAGTGTGTATGTGTTCAAGAGCTCTCACTTTGGCAGTGTGTTGGAGATAAATCCTTTTTATAATAGTTTTTTTTAGGCGGATATGTGGGTATTGTGATATCGAAGGGAACTGTCCGCCAGGGTGGCAGGAAGCGCTGTTGTGTCTCAACTTTGTACAGGTGGTCTAGTCCAAACATCTTCATATGTGTAGCTGTAGTTTGGATCCATTTAGACTCAACAGTCCCATGGTTCATACATTTTAGCAATTTTATGGAAGCAATGTTATCAGGATCACCACGCACAAGCCTCAGGGCTATCATTCAATTATTATATCTTTATCACTGGGTATACAAAGTTATTTCCTCATATTAAGTACTTTAGTTCTCATGGGACATCCTAGGATAATTCTGAGGGCTTTATTTTTCATTGTATCGAGCTTGTTAACGCCTTTCCCGTCACGAAGGACCAGGGCTGGTGCGTGGTAATCTATCAGAGATCTTATATAGCTTAGGTACATTGTTTTAACAATTCTAATATTAACACCATAATGTGGGCTGTACCCTGCTACACTTCTAATATAATAAAAAATACAAATAATAATAATAATAATAATGCATACACAAAATTAAAAAAAATATCAACAGTGAAAAAGATATACAGTGTGTATGTTGTGTTGTCAAAGTAAGAGAAACAATTGAGATCCTGCAACTGTATGTAAATGAGGCAGAAAGTCAGATCAGCAACCTGGGACTTGGTCACAATTTTCGTGGTGCCATATGGCAGCAGGGTCTACCATTAGACAACACATTATGCTTCCAATATCTTCCCAGGCGGGAGTACCTCCCTGTTTGATAGATGCCTACTACCTACGGTTGATTCAAAAGTAATAATTTCATTTCAAAAAGGAAAGAATACGGAGATGAACAGTGCTTGACACTTGACAAGTCAGTGCTTATTAGTACGGTAACAGCCGAGGATTATAGCCATTGTTAACCTTCACACCTACCAGTGAGGTCCTACAACACTCAGTGAGATATAAGAACTCCTGCTAACACCCCATGTGAACTTAAAAGTCCAACCAAAATGACAGGTGAGAACTCAGCGCGTTCAGTGGACTACCGAGGGTTGAGGGTTGAGACAGACAATATTGATCTTTACACCTACCAGCGAGGTTCCACAGCACCTTGTGAAAAGTCTCACCAACACCAAATGACATTCTGGGACAGCTGCTGCAGTGTCCTCTCTATAGCAACCAGTTACTTCAGGTTCTTGTCCACGTGTTGCTGTTCCACGCTACAACGACTAACAAAGACGATTTTATCCACTACGTTTCGGCCCATAGTGAAAGAACGAAATCGGGAGTGGTGATCGGATTTTTCTTAAGGGCATGTAGGATATGCAGTGAGGAATTCCCCGAAGAAGAATTTGCATATATGAGTATGATCGGTTGATTCAAGAAACTGTGTTACCCTCAGGGACTGCTGATGAAACTTAAGAATAAGGCACTAAGCATAGTAAGGAGGAAAAGGGGTGAATAATGTAGTAGGTAGTAGGCAACTACCAAACAGGGAGGTACTACCGGCTGGGAAGATATTGAAAACATAATGTGTTGTCTAATGGTAGACTCTGCTGTCATATGGCATCAGAAAAATTGTGACCAAGTCCCAGGTTGCTGATTTGACTTTCTGCCTCATTTACACACAATTGCAAGGTCTCAATTGTTTCTCTTACTATTGACAACACCCAACATCATATGCAGCACTCAAGACAATGAATGGACAAGTCTGCAGAACCTATCAGGAAGCGTGCAATCTCCTTGGCCTACTGGAAGATGATGGTCACTGGAATGACACATAGGAAGAGACAGCAGCTACTCAATCGCCAATGAGAATGAGGAACCTGTTTGCCATCATGATTGCTACATGTGGACTTTCCAACCCAAGCCAGCTCTGGAAAAACCACCAAGAAAGTCTTTCAGAGGATCTGCTTCATCAAGCAAGAAGAGAACATCCTGGTCAAGAGATTGAGTTCATGGATGACATGTTCAACAGGGCTCTGATCATGCTGGAAGACAAAGTGATGGAGTTATGCGGATAAAACCTGACTGATTTTGGATTGCCTTCCCCAAACCGAGAAGAACCAGTAGCTGCAACCAGGGAGTTGCTCAGAGAGACAGACTACTCAGTTGAAGTTCTGGTGAATTTTGTTGAAGAAAATGAGCCCCACCTGGTGCCTGATCAAGCAAATGCTTATGAATAGATCTTGCAAGCGATACAAGCGGAGCAGGGAGGTATGATGTTTCTTGATGCACCTGGCGGGACAGGAAAAACATTCTTGATCAACCTTCTGTTGGCCAAAGTGCGTCAGCAGGGTAAAATTGCTCTTGCTGTGGCATCCTCAGGCATTGCTGCAACACTACAAGAAGGAGGACGTACTGCACACTCAATTTTTAAACTGCCTCTCAACCTTGCTCACAATGAGAATCCAGTGTGCAACATCAAAAAAGGATCGGCAAAGGCAAAACTCTTAGAAAAATGCAGCCTCATAGTCTGGGATGAATGCACTATGTGTCACAAGTTAGCGTTTGAAGCATTGGACAGGACCTTGCAAGACATACGAGAAAATGACCAGCTCATGGGTGGCATTACAATGATCATTGCTGGAGACTTTCGCCAGATCCTACCTGTCATTCCTCGAAGCACTCCATCTGATGAACTGAATGCGTGCCGCAAGGCTATTATATATATATATATATATATATATATATATATATATATATATATATATATATATATATAATTTTTTTTTTTTTTCCATGTAAATCCACAATGAAAACGTGGATAAGATAAATCTTTATAAAATCACACGGGAAAATGGGAACAACAGAGCACCTTAGCTTTCGTCTTTATTCAAGACATCTTCAGAGGCAACTGGACTACATGGACAGAGAGAGGCTTAAATATACAGGGTGACCTTAAAAACATGAGGTCAGGTCATAATGATGTCATCCACTAATCCCCACACCAACACACACGTAGAGGAGCTTAAGAGAAGGGGGTGACGTGACTAGTCAGGTCAGGTCAGGTCTCTCAAATCAATCCCACTTTACCTTACATGTATGGATTGATCAAAACGCACAAGCTTAACAATCCATTACGTCCTATCGTGAGTTCTGTGGGTTCTGTTACTTACAAATTATCCAAGTGGCTGGTAAAGATGCTATCCCCTCTTACAGGCCAAATATCTAATTCACATATACACAATAGCAGTGATTTAATTGATAAACTCAGGAAACACAATGAACCTTGCGAATTAATAAGTTTTGATGTAAATTCACTGTTCACTAGAGTACCTGTCAAAGACTTACTTTCATATCTCAAAGATAAATTACAACTGTTAGATTTAACTATTGAACATGATACTTTCCTGAAATTGGTAGAGTTATGCGTAACTGACAATGTGTTTAGAGCAAATGGGAAGTTCTACAAGCAAATATTTGGCATGAGCATGGGTAATTGTCTTTCTGCTCCTCTAGCCTGTATTTATATGGAGTTTTTTGAGTCTAGATTACTACCCAATATAGTGGACTTTATTCCTCCATGGTATAGATATGTAGATGATGTTCTTTGTCTTTGGCCTAGAAACAGTGACCCATTGGAATTTTTAGACAAGCTCAATGATGTTGTCCCAAGTATCACATTCAAAATTGAAAGAGAAATAAATGGATCCCTTCCATTCCTTGATATGCTTATCATGAGAAATGGCCAAAACTATAAATTTAAGGTATATAGAAAGCCCACACAGGTAGACAGTTTCATTCACTTTTTATCGAATCACCTTGAATCTACCAAAATGTCAGTCAGTTTTTTCTGCTATGTTCTTAAGATGTCTGCGTATTTGTGACTCTGAATTTATTGACGATGAATTGAAACACATTCGTTCCATTGCACAGAAACTCGGGTACCCTTCTGTGTTTGTTGATCGTTGTTTTAAAAGGGTTAAAAAATCCTTTCATTCCTCTCAAACCAGACTAGTTCCTACACTTAAGAATATTTTGACTCTGCCCTATCGTAATGAATTTGTCCCGTTAGTTCGGTCCCTCAAGCTTCTAAATATTAATGTTGTTTTCAAGTATGACTCTACCATTACCAATATGTTAATAAGGAATAGCCCAAGTTTGAATGTAAATGGAAGTGTTTATTGTATTCCATGTAGCAAATGTAATTGTAATTATTTAGGACAAACAGGAAAAACACTGCAGCTCAGAATCAAACAACGTAAGTATAATATCAGAACAGCATCTGAAAGCAGTGCCTTGTTCGTTCATGTTACGAATAATAATCACCCCCTGGTCCAGACGAGGTATATGCTAGAATATTAAAAGAATGTAGAGATGAGTTGAGTAATCCATTAGCAGTTTTATTTAATAAGTCATTAGAATCGGGCCTAGTGCCAGAGGCTTGGAAACTTGCAAATGTAGTTCCGATTTTCAAAAAGGGTGATAAATCAATTTCATCAAATTACCGTCCCATTAGTCTCACGTCAATCATAGGCAAATTGCTAGAGTCAATTATTGCTACAAAAATCAGAAGCCACCTTGAAACATTCAACTTAATTCATTCTTCTCAGCACGGGTTCACCCAGGGACGTTCTTGTCTCACAAATTTGCTTAGCTTTTTCTCAGAAGTATATGAAGCGGTAGATAATGATAAGTCATATGATATAATTTATTTAGATGTCAGTAAAGCATTCGATAGAGTCCCTCATGAAAGATTGATAAGGAAGGGAGAAGCACATGGAATAGGTGGATCATTATTAAAATGGATTAGGTCATGGTTAACTGGTAGGAAACAAAGAGTCAGCATAAATGGATTAAAGTCAGACTGGGGTGCGGTCAAAAGCGGAGTTCCCCAGGGATCTGTATTAGGCCCTCTGCTGTTTGTTATATTCATTAATGATCTTGATTTAGGCATAACTAGTAGGATTAGTAAATTTGCAGATGATACCAAAATGGGGAGAGTGATAAATTCAGACAGTGACTGAACAATCTTCAAAGAGATCTAGATACCTTACATGAGTGGTCAGTAGACTGGCAAATGAATTTTAATACTGATAAATGCAAGGTATTACAGATAGGGATGACGAATACAAACGTTAAGTATAAACTAGGTAACACGGAAATAGAAAACTCAGTTTGTGAAAAAGATCTAGGTGTATTTGTTAGCAACGACTTGAAACCTAGAAAACAATGTATTAGCGTTCGCAACAAGGCAAACAGGATTCTTGGGTTCATATCTAGGTCTGTGAGTAACAGAACTGCTGACGTTATCTTGAAACTTTACCTAGCATTAGTGAGGCCACACATGGATTATGCGGTTCAGTTCTGGTGTCCTTATTATAGAATGGACATAGATTCTTTGGAGAGAGTACAAAGAAGAATGACAAAAATGATCCATAATATTAGAAACCTTCCATATGAAGAAAGACTGAAAAGCTTAGGCTTACATTCATTAGAGAGGCGTAGAGTTAGGGGAGATATGATAGAGGTGTACAAGTGGGTAAGTGGGATTAACAAGGGTAAAATGGAAGATGTTCTGAAACTCAGTAATAACGAAATAACTAGAACAAATGGCTTTAAATTAGATAAATTCCGATTCAGAAAGGATATAGGCAAGCACTGGTTTGGTAATAGAGTTGTGGATATGTGGAATAGGCTACCGAGTGCTATAGTAGGATCGGGGACGCTAGGGAGCTTCAAGACGAAGTTGGATAGGCACATGGAAGTGCTGGGATGGGTGTGAAAGGGATCTGCCCTGTATGGGCCAGTCGGCCTCCTGCAGTATCCCACTTTCTTATGTTCTTATGTTCTTATGAAAAAAGCTTAGAAGTATTTAAATCATCTTGTGTCACAGAAAGACTTCTGGTTGAAGCTAGTTTGATTAAGGAATTAAAATCAATAAACCTTAGTGATGGTCAGTTCAAAACTGATAATATGTTACATAAATTTATTTGTCAGTGGCCCAAGGTTAAAAATGCTTTGAAAACCTTTGATCTAGATGTATGATAGTTATTTTGTGGGTCCCTTATTTTTGACCTGACCTGTCCTGACTAGTCACGTCACCCCCCTTCTCCTAAGCTCCTCTACGTGTGTGTTGGTGTGGGGATTAGTGGATGACATCATTATGACCTGACCTCATGTTTTTAAGGTCACCCTGTATATTTAAGCCTCTCTCTGTCCATGTAGTCCAGTTGCCTCTGAAGATGTCTTTAATAAAGACGAAAGCTAAGGTGCTCCGTTGTTTCCATTTTCCCGTGTGATTTTATCAATATATATATATATATATATATATATATATATATATATATATATATATATATATATACACACACACACACACACACAAGAATTCCAGCCTGTTAGTATATACGTTTTTCAAAATGTAGATGAGAAAAAAAAACTTTGTGAACGCACCATGCATCAAAATTTCAACAGTCCAAATACAACAGAAGCATTGCACAAAAGAATAACGGGAAAAATTGGATCTTCTCGGCGGGAAGAATAAGGTTCGTTTTCCCCCACTTAGCCTCCATTTGGTTGGCTAGGTACTGACTGAGTCTACGACTTTAAAAAAATATTAAACTATGAAATGGAACTGGTTTTGAAGCGCTCTGGAATACATTACCTGTGAATTATCTAGGATGGAATTATCCAGTTACCAAAGATAATTAAGCTCCACTGAAAAAGGATTTGCAAACATATGAATATATATTTTTTTATAATCGCATTATGTGTTATTTAAAACGAGTTCATATATAAGAGGGAAATCACGTTTATCGACAATTCTAGGGAACAAGTTTGATTTCCCCAATGTGACAATAAAGCAGTTGCCTTAGAGATAATAAGCTCAGTGCAAGCAAAGAAATCTCTAGTTTCTGTGTGAAATGTGAATACTGTATACTGTAGATTGTATAACGACTGAAGATGTCTTAAAGAAGAACCTCGCAAACAAATAACCTATTCAGCGGGTGTAATGCTCAGCCTCGGGAACGTTTGACTAGCATTATAATACCGATAAAGATTTGATTATCATTATGGTCAGGAGGGTTTTAGACTACGTGCGGAATGACTGAGGTTTTGAAATGACCTGCTTAGACTTAAAGCTGTATAATGATATACTGCCAGAGGAATTCCCCTGTCCAATAGGACAGGGGAATATTATATGAGGGAGCGGAAGTGTGAATGCAGACGGCACTTTCTCCATATGACTCGAGCAAAATGAGGTTACACATACTGTAAATGCTCCCGGAAATAACCTAACATAAACTCTAGGAGACTTTTGTCCTCACGCTCCAGGAGACACATATCCTCGTACTCATGGTCCATGAGACACATACCCTCGTACTCATGGTCCAGGAGACACATACCCTCATACTCATGGTCCAGGAGACACATACCCTCGTACTCATGGTCCATGAGACACATACCCTCATACTCATGGTCCAGGAGACACATACCCTCATACTCATGGTCCAGGAGACACATACCCTCGTCCTTATGGTCCAGGAGACACATACCCTCACACTCATGGTCCAGGAGACACATACCCTCGTACTCATGGTCCATGAGACACATACCCTCGTACTCATGGTCTAGGAGACACATACCCTCGTACTCATGGTCTAGGAGACACGTACCCTCGTACTCATGGTCTAGGAGACACATACCCTCGTACTCATGGTCTAGGAGACACATACCCTCGTACTCATGGTCCATGAGACACATACCCTCGTACTCATGGTCCATGAGACACATACCCTCGTACTCATGGTCTAGGAGACACATACCCTCGTACTCATGGCCCAGGAGACACATACCCTCGTACTCATGGTCTAGGAGACATATACCCTCATACTCATGGTCCAGGAGACACATACCCTCATACTCATGGTCTAGGAGACACATACCCTCATACTCATGGTCTAGGAGACACATACCCTCACACTCATGGTCTAGGAGACACATACCCTCGTCCTTATGGTCCAGGAGACACACCCTCGTACTCATGGCCCATGAGACATATACCCTCGTACTCATGGTCCACGAGACATATACCCTCGTATTCATGGTCCACGAGACACATACCCTCGTCCTTGTGGTCCAGGAGACATGGCCCATGAGACACATGCCCCCATACTCATGGTTCAGAAGACACACACCCTTGCACAATGTTAGTATCGTTTCACGAGGTGTATCAGGTACGACAATTTGTGTAACAATACATCAGTTGTCTGCTTGGAGCGAAGGAGTATGTTTCGTCGTAGTTCAAATTGATTGAACGGAAGAGGTAACTCTGGAAGATTAACTTCCTCCCCCCGACTCTAGAGCGAAAATGACTGTAGACCACAATGGATCGAGTTGTTGTTCATCTCTTAATTGCAAGTGGGAGAACGATGATAGACGAGTCACTGGTGCTATGTTTCTGGACAAAGCATCTGCGACCACATTCGCTCCTCCCGGTAAATACTTGAACTCGGGTTCAAACTCTTGAATGGTCAGATACCAGATACCTGAAAGATTTTTATTGTGAAACAGCTCTGTCACTGCAACGTGATCTGTATAGACTATAGACGGTTATTTTATAACCAAAAATTATGTCTTTAAACTTTTCCAGTGCCCAAACAACAGCTAACGTTTCTAGATGCGTTACTGAATAACATGTTTCGGCATCATGAAGTTTACGACATGCAAAAACAATCACTCTATATTTTCCTCGTGCATCCAGCTGCATAAGTACAGAGCCGATTCCCTGTATTGAGGCGTCGGTACACAGAGTAAATTCTTGAGAGTAGTCAGGAAATACTAAAACAGGGGCATTGGTAAGTGCTGTCTTCAATGCTCTAAAACTTCCTAAGTTGCTTAGTCAAGGGTGAAGCTAATGTCGCATAACCTTTAATAAAAGAACAATAATATCCAGATAAACCAAGAAAACTACGTACTTTATCAACAGTTGTAGGAGGTGGGAACTGGGCAACAGCCTTAACTTTGTCATCAACTGTATGAATGCCGTCAACGTCAACTACATGGCCAAGGAATTGGCCAAGTACCTTTAACGGATCACATCTCTCACAATTTCTTAATAGGGATGATGATGTTCGCTTTCTTTGTCCCGACGATCCTACTCGCCTCCCTCATAGTTTCCTCGATGTTGGCTTACTATTGAACGGTCATACCTCCTTTCATCCTACCGTCTGCACCGAGTGCAGTGATCATCTTGCCGTTACTACCCGTCTCTGGCTCAGGCTCTCCTTCTCTGCTCCGACATCAGCTCCTTATCGATCCCCTCGCCTTCGTCTCACACAAGATGCTGTTCCTTCCTTTACCCAATACCTTTCTACTTGGGCGGATTCCTATGTTGTCCCCCAGTCCCTTGACTCTTACAGCACAGATTTTGTTGATGCCGTGTATGACTCTGTCAATCGCGCTACCCCTCCACGCCCTCCCCGTCACCCCAGAAGTGCCACCAACTACTGGTATCGTATCCCTGCCACGAGAAATCTCCGGCAGGTAACCCGTAATCTCCACTCTGCCATACGGAGGTCTCGCTCTCCAGAGGACTGGGAAGACTTCAAAAACTGGTGCTCCTATGCAACTCAGGAGCGTCGTAGGATTCGTGAGGCGGATTGGCTATCCTTCACGGGGTCTCTACGTTCCAGTCGTCACCCTCTTATGTATGGAATCGGATTAATGCTATACGGGGTACTCGACGGAGGCCTCCTCCCCACCCTGACCACGCCTCCCTTGCCTGATCTTTCATGGAGGACTGGGCACGAGCTTCCTCCCCTGAGGCACTTCCAGATCCAATGCAGGAGGCAGTGCAGGCTCTCATCGATGCGTCTGAGCCTGTTGTTCGTGCTGCTCTTACCTCCCCTGCCCCCACTGATCATCCCATCACAATTCGAGCTTGACAGTGCTCGTCGCTGTGGAAAAGACACCTCTCCTGCTGATGATCAGATAACCTACTCCGTCCTCAACGCCTGTACTAATATTCCTAACGGCCCTTGTTTGCTCTCTACAATATGTCTTATGAACATGGGGTTCTCCCGTCTAACTGGAAAAATGCCACTATTATCCCCATCCCTAAGCCGGGAGATCCTGGGAAACATCGACCCATTAGTCTTACCTCCTGTGTTTGCAAGATGATGGAGAGGATACTCCATCGTCGCCTTCTTCACACCATAGGCGGCTTCCACAACTCCCTCAATGGTTTCATACAACATCGCAGCACAGCACACTCCATTGCTTCCTTTTATTGCAATCAGACTGCCCGCGTCTCCGTCTTCCTTGATATCAAGGGAGCCTTTGATACGGCTCAGCCTGCCCTCATTTTAGCTGAACTTGCGCGGTTAGGGGTTAAAGGGAGACTTATTCAATGGATCGCCTCTTACCTCACTGGACGTCAGGCCCGGGTTCGCGTTGAAGGCTCTATATCTCCTCTTCAAGAAATGAACCTCGGTACCCCTCAAGGTGGAGTCCTGAGTCCCACCTTGTTTAACACACTTATGCACTCCATTGCATCTCTCCTGTGGCCGACATAAGTTGTTCACTCAGGATATGCCGACGATGTCCTCCTCCAAGCCCCTGACTACCTAGCATGCAGGAAGCCCTTGATCTGGTCTCCAGAGAGTGTGATTCACTTGGTTTCCTTCTTTCAACTGCGAAAACAAAAGCCATCTGGCACGGTCGTGTTGTACCTCCACCCCTTCTCTTATCAGAAACGTCCTTGGACTGGGCTAATGAGACAAAATACCTGGGTGTATATGTAACTCGCACCCGTTGTCAGATCCCTGAAGTCCGCTATCTTCGAGTCATATGCTTTCGACGTCTCGCTCCCCTCTCTACCATGTGCAGGGGTTCCCTTGGTGCCACCATCCCTCTACTTCTTACCATGTACAAGTCCTTTGTCCATTCCTGTGTCGTCTACGCCGCCCCTGCCCTCGTCAACATTAGTCGGACTGCTGTCAACTGTCGCGAAGTTATCCAGAGGAAAGCTGCTCGTATCATCCTTGGGGCTCCTCAGTGGACACGCTCTACTTCTCTATATACCGAACTTGGTCTTTCCCCCTTACAGGACGTTCCTGATAAGATAAGGGGTGGAAGTACAACACGACCGTGCCACATGGCTTTTGTTTTCGCAGTTGAAATAAGGAAACCAAGTGAATCACACTCTTGAGACCAGATCAAGGGCTTCCTGCATGCTGAGGTAGTCAGGGGCTTGGAGGAGGACATCGTCGGCATATCCTGAGTGAACAACTTCTGTCGGCCACAGGAGAGATGCAATGGAGTGCAATGGGTTTTGAAGACTAGTCTTAGAGAAATTTGTGGATAGAATTCATTGAAAAGCTTCTTAACCCTGTTTCTAAGGGTGAAACTGAGTGGGCCTGTGTACTGAATGGTTAAATAGATAGAATATTTAGGAACGGTGTGGATTTAAGGCTGTTTGGGACTAAAAAACCTATTAAGGGTTTTGCCTATATAAGTGTCTGTAAATCTCTTTGGGAAACCATTGTTAAAGAGTAGTTCCTTTATGTATTTTAGTTTAATGTCCAAGTGGAAATAGTGGAAACAAGAAAACACGTAGTTCCCAAACGCTTTCGTGTAATTCACATCTTCAGGGGTGAGTACAGACTAAGGAGTAATGATGATGATGATGATGGGAAGGTGGAAGACTGTGTAGGAGGAAGGTAAAGGTTAGGAAGTGGGAAATAAAGAGGGAGATTGATAGCAGGTGGGCTGTCCACCTTGCTGGGACGGGATTAAGTCTGCCATGTCAGCATTTCAGGTTCACTACAGCAAAGGAAGGGAAGCTAAGCTAATCTAAGCCTAAGTAGTTTATGGTGTTTTGGGAGGGGGGGCCCTCCATGTCCATGAGTCTCTTGGTTTGTATTTTGTATATATAGTGGTTCTGGTTCTGTGTTGTCATATGTTATGCTCTTTGGCCACCAGTTGTGTGTTCTGGTCATGTCTTCTTGCATTAATTGTTGGAATATGGGGTCTTCTAGTTCTTGTAGTTTCCCCATATTGCTAATGATTGATTATGTGTTACATAAGAACTTAAGAAAATAATGAGTCTGCAGACGGCCGGTTGACCTGTGCTTGGCAGCTCCTGTCGAGAGTTACTACCACTCTCTATTATCCATGAATCTATCTAGCCTCCTTTTAAAACTTTCCAGCGTTCCAGCACTTACTACAAAGTTGCTAAGCTTGTTCCACTCGTCCACCACCCTATTAGTGAACCATTTCCTTCCTATCTCCCTCCTAAACCTAAACTTATCCAACTTAAATCCGTTGCTACGAGTCCTATCCTGCTCGGATATTATAAGAACTTTATCTGTATCGCCTTTATTGATTCCTTTCACCCGCTTAAATACTTCTATCATATCTCCCCCGCACTCTTCGTCTTTCTAGGGAATGCAAGTTTAGTTGCTTTAACCTATCTTGACATGGAAGGTTTCTAAGTCCCGGAATCATTTTCGTCATTCTTCGCTGCACCGACTCCAGTGAATTGATATCCATTCTATAATAAGGGCACCAGAACTGAACCGCATAATCGAGGTGAAGCCTGACTAACGCAAGATACAGTTGCAATAAGACCTCTGCACTCGTATTACTGACACTTCTAGATATAAAACCTAATACTCTGTTTGCCTTATTTCGAACATTAACGCACTGTTTTCTAGGCCGTAGGTCCGGGCTTACAAGTACCCCTAAATCTCTTTCACAAGTCGACCTCTCTAGGTTGATGTTGTTAAGGCTGTATACATTGACAGAATTTGTTCTTCCAATATTAAGTACGCTGCATTTGCTGGTGTTGAATTTCATTTGCCATTTTCCTGACCACCCCTGCAGTTTATTTAAATCCTCCTGTAGTGCTTTTACATCCTGCCCTGAATTAATCTGCCGCCCTATTTTGGTGTCATCCGCAAACTTGCTTATGTCACTGCTGATCCCAGTATCTAGATCGTTTATGAAGATTATGAACAAGAGTGGGCCCAGTACTGACCCCTGGGGAACCCCACTGGTTACACAGCCCCACTCAAATTTAACACCATCTACGCTGACCCTCTGCGCTCTATCGGTGAGCCATGATTTTATCCAATTTAAAACTTTCCCCTCGATACCATGAGCCTTAACTTTTCTCAGAAGCCTCTGATGCGGTACTCTGTCAAACGCTTTGCTAAAGTCTAAGTAAATTACATAGTAATTTTCGTCATTATCTACTACCTCGAAGACTTTCCTAAAAAAGTCAGCAGATTTAAAAAACGTTGATTGTGGTTAGGTTATGTTCTGTATGTAGCTCGCTGGATTTTTTGCGTATGGTGGTCTGAGTATTGCTGCTCTTCTAAGGGCTACGTTTTGAACTGCTTGTATTTTGAGTTTATTTGATATTGTTATAGTGTTGAGTGGAATTGGGGGATATGCCAGGTGTTGTCTGACTAGTGCTTTGTAAAGGTGTAGTTGTGTATTGGTGTTTAATTTGCGGAATATTCTGAGTTAAGTTAGTTGGGTCTTGGCTTCTGTAATTCTTTCTGTGATATTTGGTAGTATGCCGTTCCTTGTAATTTTGAGGCTGAGGATTTTCCCATTTTCTGCGTATGGTATGTTTTGATTGTTGACCATGATTGGGTAGGGTCTGGTTTTAGCTATATAAATTATCTTTAGTTTTTGTGTTTGTTTTAATTTTCCATTTCCTTTCATAATTGTTTATGGTTTCTATTTCTCTGCTTGTTCTGATTGCCATCATTTGTCTGTTATTTCCTTGGGTATTGTATAATTTGGGTTACGTCGCCTGCGTATGCAATGTACTTTGAGTTTCTTGGTTTGGGCCTGTCCGCTGTATATATGGTGTATAGTCTTTTTTTGGGGGGGGCATCCCCCCCTACATCCCTGTGTAAGGTGAAGCGCAGAAGCGTTTACAGCGCCCAACAGGGAAGCATGCTAAGTTCATGCTTGCCTAATGTCTCAAGAGTTAAGGGCATAGAAGCCTAAAGAGTCAAGGGCGTAGAAGCCTGAGGAGTCAATGGTTTATGTCTAAGCAAGTTATTGGAAGCTCCAACAACTTGTCCCTGAATACGAATTCGCAACTTTCAATTTACAGCAGGTACCTACTTTGCTGCTAGGTGAACAGGGACCAAGGAGACTAGGAAGAGTGTCCAAACAACTTCTGCCGGCCCGGGAATCGGACCCGTGACAATCCGTGACATCTTGCTTGCGAGGCAAGAGCGTTACCGCTCTACCACCAGTGCCCCTATGGTGTATAGTGTTGGTGATATGTTGCTGCCTTGGGGTACTCCACTGTAAAGGGTGAAGTTTTGACTTATGTAGTTGTCGATGGTGAGTTTGCATTGTCTGTTATCAAGGAAATTGCAGAGGAGAGCCGTAACGTTGGGTAGCATGTTGAGTTGAATGATCTTGTATTTGAGCCCTTCATGCCATACTTTGTCGAAGGCTTTGCTGACATCTCTGAGTACTATGTTACATTGGTTTCTGTTGGTGGCTGCATTTGCGATGGATTCGTATATTAAAGCCATTGCAGTGTTGGTGCCTCGGTTTTTCCTGAAGCCGTGTTGTCTATGGTTGTATTTATCTTCATACTCTAGGTGGTTTCTTAGTCTCTAGTTTATTATTTTTTCAAGGATTTTACCAGGTGTTTCGAGGAGTGATATGGGTCTGTAGTTTCCTGCCTGTGTTAGGTTCTTTCCTTGTTTTGGAATGAGTCTTATTTTGGCCATTTTAAATTTGGATGGGAATAATCCGCTTGCTATTGAAGTGTTGAAGATGTCTGTAAGCTGTTTGATCATTGGTGGTGGTATGTTTTGCATCACGGTTTTGTTTATTTGACTTATTCCAGGCGATTTATTCCTGAAGCTGGCAATTGTTTTTGTGATGTCGTGTGTGGTTATTGGAGCAATTAGTGGGTCGTTATTGTCTAACGTGTTGAGGTTGATTGTCCTGGATTGTTGCCATTTGTCTGTGTTTTGGTTCAAGTGTGTTTCCACCAAGTGTTCTGTTTCTCTGCAGAAGTTTCGGTTGTCCTCATCCGTGATTTGGTAGATGCTGCTCCAGAATGTTCAAAATATTGGTTCCTTGAGTTTTGATTCTGTTATCTTTTTGCCGTTGTTGTCTATAAGGTAGCTGCTCTCCTCTGAATTGGTTCCCATGAGATTTATTATTATTGTCCAGAAGGCTTTTGGGTTTTTGTAGTCTGCTTGTGTGTTGGTTATTAGCTGGTTCCATTTCTCGTTGTGTTTTACTTTGCATCTTTCAAGTAATTCTTCTTTGAGATTTCCAAACACTACGATGATGTGTGGGCTCCAGCCGTGTGTTTTTTATAAATTCATGTAGGTTGGTGAATCTGGTTTGGATGATTTTTTCTTCGTGTGTTAGATGTACATATGGTAGTGTGCGATATGTTGTTTTGGGGATGTTTTTCATGGCTGTTGTGATTTTCGAATACCAGGTTTCTAAGGCAATATCGATCTCGTTGGTGTTTTGTTGTGGAGAGTTTTTGTTTCATCGGTGTTGAGAGCTGTTTTGAAACTTTCCCAATTAGCTCTATTAAATGAATATCTTGGTGTCGAGGGAATTTGTATTGGAGATGTGGAAAAGTTGCTATTATGGGTATGTGGTCACTGGTGCTGGCGGGTCCTGGTTTTGTGTGTGTGAAAATGGTGGTGTCTGTTTGTCAGAATTATGTCGGGATTCCCAGAGTTTCCCTGTGTAATGAATGTTTGAAAGTCTGGTCCTAGGTGTGTAATGCTGCCTTGCTCGATTAGGTTGTGCAGTATTACTCCAGCAGGGTTTCTGTTGTAATGTCCAAGGGTTGTGTGTCTAGAGTTCAAATCGCCTAGGAAGTATGCCGGGCTGTTTCGTCTGATTAGTCTTAGGAGTTCTCCTGTCGGGAATATTGGTCTTCTGAATGGTAGGTATGATATTCCTATTATTATTGGTCCTTTGGTGGTGTTTATTTCTACTGCGAGGAAGTTACCTTGGAAGTTGTCAATTATTTTGTGTTGAATCGTTCGTTTAATTGCCATCGCTGTCCCGTCATGTAGTTCTTCGTAGATGTTTCTTTGGTAGACGTGATAATAAAATATTTTGATTTTTTCGTTGTCTTTTCGCCCGTGTGCGTTGATAAAAATGATGTCTGGGTCTATTGTGCTGTATATGTTAATGAGTTCTGTTTTCCTCGCCAGGGTCCAGGCAAGAACGTTGTGTTGGATTATCTTAAATGATTTGTTTTGTAAAGTCGAGGATCCCCAGAACTTGGTGCAGGGTGTTTGCTGGCTCGTGTATCTCCTGGCGAGTGTCTATTTCTTTCTTCCTTTCGTCCCGTTCTGATTTTCTTGAACTTAGTTACGTCTACCCATTCAATTTTGTTATATTTGGTGTTTATTAGTCCTACATTTATCAACGTTTCTATGTAGGATTCTTCTACCCTGACATCTTCATAGGTGAATTTGACTGTGTGTTCCTTGATTTCCTGAAGAAGTCTATCACTTGATATTGTAGGTGGTGTGTAAACTAAGTAGAGATGGATACCGATCTCATCTCCTAGGTCTGCTGCCTGCACTTTGGTTGGTGAAGAAGGGGGGGGGGGGCCACGATGGCCAGTGTGGGATTCTTTTCTTGTTTTCACTTTGGTTGGGTCAGCCTTGGCAGTTTGTGGTTTCTTTGTTTGCTGAGTTGTGGAATCTGATAATTTGTGGTGTGGTGTGACTGGTTGGCTGATTGGGTCTATTTCCATCACGTTTTCTTCAATGACAAGTTTGGTTGTTTGCTCCTTCCCATGCTATTCTCGGTAACAATTTTAAATATTTCTGTTGAAGGGGCGTCGTCTGGGAATTTCACCTCCGGCAGATTATTGGCAGCAAACATTTCCCTGGTCGTTTTTCCAAAGGATCCTGGCTTTGCGATGTTGTTGATGTGTACATGAATAATAGTGGTTAGTATTGTGAATGGTAGTCCTTCGCTCAAATTGAGGTATGTAAGTTGCATGAGGGGGTTTTCTTTGGTTTTCTTCAGGACTTTGGAGGTGGTGTCTTGCAGCTTTGCGATTGCTGCAAATGTTTTGTTAGGGTCCGTTTCTATCTTCTTGTTTGCCTTTTCCTTTTCTCTCAGTTTCTTAATTATTTATTTACTTGTGGGACAACGTGCTGTCAGTGTTCTGTGGTCTCCATTGCAGTTCAGGCATTTGGGGTTATCTTTGTTACTATATTCTCTGAATGTGTGGCCCTCTGCTGCCCATTCAGAACAGAACTTCTTATCTTTTTGGGGACAGTTTATTGGTAGATGATTGTATTTGTAGCAGTTCCAACACGGTGTTATTGGGTAGAAATCCTCCTGTTCAATTTGTTGATAGGTGGTAGTGGAAGATGCAGAGGCCATTCTCTAGGGCTTTTTGAGCCATGGAAATCTCTCCAAACCTGACTTTCATCATGGTAGGAGCACCAGGCATTAGCACCACCTCCTAACTCTAGCCCATGGGTTCCTCTCTTCTATATTGTTAGCTATATAGCTTGGTGTTTCGTTCAGTATGTTCCTGTCGACCCTTTTAATAACTACAGAATTTTTGCACGGAGTTGTGGTGATATTACTATTTCAAAGTCTCGTCCTTTTAATTTCCTTGTTGAATCGGCGTAAAGCATGTTGTCCACGTCCTTTTCTTCAAGGCAAAGGACTATGAATGAGTCCTTTGCTTCAATCAAGGCGGCGAATTTGATGTTTAACTGCGCGCATAATAGTATGCCCAGTTCCTCCTTGCGTTTTTAGGATACGCCCCCTTGGAAAGAGCGTACCCGTATCCTGTTTCCAGTTGTCTTAGTCATTTGCTTTGGTCGTTCTCCGTGGCATCAGTCTTGTTGCGACTTGAAGAAAGTTACAGAACAACCTAACACAGGAATTACAGCACTCCCCACCGCCACTTGCTGGTCGAGTGGTCGTGGAGTGGTTCCTGTGTCACTCTCCCAGAAGCCCCGTTAGGGGAGCCTACTTCCCTGGTGTTGATAAGTGCTCACTTATAGGCGTGAGCTTTAAAGTGTACCTGTTCAGGGTGGGGGGGGGGGGGGATTCAGGAATGCGACCCCCTTCCTAGGTGGACCCGCACGATCACGGTTACCCAGGAAGGCTCGGCGGAGGGATGGGTTCTGCTCCTACCTCCTTTCGTGTTCACAAACTCCTGGGGTGGAGGTGAACAGCTACAGGGGGGACCCATGGACGAATACACCTCTAGGGTGCAGGTCCCCAGGCCAGAGCGAAAAAGAAGGAAGATCAAAGGGAAAGCAGCCACTGGTGCAAGTAACACCAGGGGGATTGCGGCCCAAGTCCGTTGCAGGAAGCCGTTACAGAGCACCCAATCAGGGCCGCCTCTGATCAGGAGTCACCCCTGATCAGTGGTGAGGCACAGAAAGGGCGTTGTCTGGAACTAGCTTCCCAAGTGTTTAAGTGATGGTTAGTGAGGTGGTCATTTGCGTTCCGGTCGTCAACGGTTAGAGACAAAGGCTGACTGGCTTTGGCAGTGAAGGATCTGGAGAGAGGTCCGATCACGGCGAAGGCTGGCTCGCGAATGAGTTGGACGAAGGAGTAATACTTGACAAGGATAATATATACAGTAAGGAGAGTGAGATCAAGTCTCTAGGGGACAGCAGGTGTCCACAATGTTCCGGTCATAAGGCAGTGACTCTTACTAATCTTCTTAATCAAGAAATTGACCATGCCATCTCTGAGCACAGCAGCTGTCCGTAGTCAGGTCATATGGTAGGATGACCCAACCTTCTCACCTGGTTACAAAATTTTCTTAATTTCAAAATTTACCAGTTTGTACATACCATTACTGAAATTCATGCTGACAGATTCGGTATGTTTACTGAGACTGGATTCTATAATGTTCCTACTGTCAATTGAATTACAAGGTAATATTGAGGAGGCATTATCCCAGTCAATGCCATGCTTATTATCTCTCATATGAATGAACAGAGCATTGGATTCCAGGCCTGTCCTAACACTATATTTATGCTGTTTAAGTCTATTTATAAAAGTCTTACCTGTCTGGCCTAAGTAGAATATATTACATTCCTTCCAAGGAACCTTGTAAATGCAGCCGCGTGCATTGTTAGGGGAGTTCTTAATTAACATTTGTTTTACAGTGTATGAGCTTTTAAATGCCACATTAACGTTCCAGGTTTTCAGTTGTATAGGAATGTGAGAGAAATTTTTGTTAAATGGTAATTCTAAGAGATTCTTATTGTTATGGGTTGGCTTAGGATCAGTTCTATAAAAAGATTTCTTAGTAATGTTAAGGCATTTGTCTATAAAAGACCTAGGGTACTTAAGGTTCAAGCCAATATTATAGATATATTCCTCATCAATGAATTCCGGACTGCATATTCTTAGAGCACGTAAAAACATTGATGAAAATACTGACTGTTTGACTCTATTATGGTGGGCAGAATAATAATGAATGTATGAACAAACAAAGAATCCCTAACCTTAATATCTCTGAAGGCCATAATAAAGCATTCTATACAAACAATTGAACCATAAAGGTCATATTCACCAGCTTGGGGATAATCCTAATACCGCAGATCCACCAGGTCATTCCTAACCCCATCCTCTCTTTTGTGTCCTCACTTCGCCTAAATATCAGGTGGCGTTGGCCCATTTATTGTAGGTATATTTTCCTTTTGGGCCTTAGTTAGTTTTTAGCAGGTGGTGCTTCTTTCAGGACGTTCATTTGTGCCAGTATCCAGAAGAGTCCTGATATCCCATGCAGCGACCATAAGAGGTTACATAGTTTTTTGTTTTGTTTTGACCTGTTGTGATATTTTCGACCGCATTGGAATGACCTTACTGGGTGCGGTTGTTCAGTCAGGAGAGAGTATGTTTAGGGCACCTTCTCTAGCTCTGTGTGTGTATGATACTTCAGCATTAATTGAAACGAACTTTTACCATTATATTTAAATTTCGAAGTGACTTACACCTATTTCTTTTGCTCTCTGTGAAAGGAAACAATGACCTCATCCATCTGACCCTCTTATTACATAACACTCCATGTGAGATGATTGACCATACAGTATACTGCAGTACGGTATATTTCACATAGTTGTATCAAGTCTCTGACCTTCACTCTAATCATTCTAGAAACCAGATTCCTACTTTTCTTACATAATACTTTAGTTTACACATGTGTCAAACGCCTTGCTCTTAAAACTCTAACACAAACCATAAGCATCATAGTCACCAGAAAACATCTAATACACACATTATACTTCATGAAAATTTACATAACCCTGCCCGTCTCCTACATTATGACGCCCTGATTTAATTCTATCCCGCAATCTCCTCACGGCGCTCATCGACCTCTCACGTCCGCCATAACTCTCTCCTACACCTTTCTCTCTCCCTGCTACCTCCCTACTTTTTCTACTTATTGATAATCCTCCACTTCACTTATCGTTCATAGTCCCATTCCTTTACCTCCCTCACTGTCCCCCCTCTTCCTGCCCTTTCACTATGTTCCTCCTCCTGCCCCCTCACAGTGTCCCTTCTCCTGCCTCCTCACTGTGTCCCCCCTCCTGCCCCCCCACATGTACTGTACAGTTTATGAAAGAAGTACCAGGGCACTGTGGATGCCAGAAGCTGTCATGCTATAAACAACGTTTACTTATCCTACACATGTTGTCTAGTCTAAGAAAGAACTATCATTCCAAGTTTTAGCGAATATATCGCGGAAAAGTTGAGCCATCCGAGGAACGCATCTGTATACCTTGTTAATCCCACTCACCCACTTGTACACCTCTATCATATCTCCCCTAACTCTACGCCTCTCTAATGAATGCAAGCCTAAGCTTTTCAGTCTTTCTTCATATGTAAGGTTTCTAATATTATGGATCATTTTTGTCATTCTTCTTTGTACTCTCTCCAAAGAATCTATGTCCATTCTATAATAAGGACACCAGAACTGAACCGCATAATCCATGTGTGGCCTCACTAATGCTAGGTAAAGTTTCAAGATAACGTCAGCAGTTCTGTTACTCACAGACCTAGATATGAACCCAAGAATCCTGTTTGCCTTGTTGCGAACGCTAATACATTGTTTTCTAGGTTTCAAGTCGTTGCTAACAAATACACCTAGATCTTTTTCACAAACTGAGTTTTCTATTTCCGTGTTACCTAGTTTATACTTAACGTTTGTATTCGTCTTCCCTATCTGTAGTACCTTGCATTTATCAGTATTAAAATTCATTTGCCAGTCTACTGACCACTCATGTAAGGTATCTAGATCTCTTTGAAGGTGTTCAAAGTCACTGTCTGAATTTATCACTCTCCCCATTTTGGTATCATCTGCAAATTTACTAATCCTACTAGTTATACCTAAATCAAGATCATTAATGAATATAACAAACAGCAGAGGGCCTAATACAGATCCCTGGGGAACTCCGCTTTTGACCGCACCCCACTCTGACTTTAATCCATTTATGCTGACTCTTTGTTTCCTACCAGTTAACCATGACCTAATCCATTTAAATAATGATCCACCTATTCCATGTGCTTCTACCTTCCTTATCAATCTCTCATGAGGGACTCTATCGAATGCTTTACTGAAATCTAAATAAATTATATCATATGACTTATCATTATCTACCGCTTCATATACTTCTGAGAATAAGCTAAGCAAATTTGTGAGACAAGAACGTCCCTGGGTGAACCCGTGCTGAGAAGAATGAATTAAGTTGAATGTTTCAAGGTGGCTTCTGATTTTTGTAGCAATAATTGACTCTAGCAACTTGCCTATGATTGACGTGTGACTAATGGGACGGTAATTTGATGCAATTGATTTATCACCCTTTTTGAAAATCGGAACTACATTTGCAAGTTTCCAAGCTTCTGGCACTAGGCCCGATTCTAATGACTTATTAAATAAAACTGCTAATGGATTACTCAACTCATCTCTACATTCTTTTAATATTCTAGCATATACCTCATCTGGACCAGGCGATTTATGAGGCTTCGGTTTGTTAATTACTTTAAGCACATCGTTACTAGTAATATTGATATTCATCAACATATTTTCTATACTGTCGTTATATACCTTATGAACTTCTGGAAACTGTGCTAGGTTTTCATTTGTGAATACGGAGCGAAAATGACTATTTAACGTACTACACATTTCTAACTCATCATCAGTCATTTCTCCTGTCGTAGTTTTAAGGGGACCTATTGTATCTCTAACCTTTGATTTATACAGTTGATAAAAAGCTTTGGGGTTATTTTTCGATTCGTTTGCTACCTTGATTTCATAATTTCTCTTTGCTTTCCTAGATTCTGTTTTTACCTGTCTTGTTAGGTTCTGATAGTAACCAAGTAAGTGATTTTCGCCTTTCTTAACTTTTCTATATACCCCCTTCTTTTTCCCTAGAAGATCTAAGAGTCTATTATTCATCCATTTTGGTTGGTTCCGTATCGATCTGAATTTTCTTTTAGGGATGTGTTTATTTTGAGCATTATTGATTGTCGCAATAAATTGTTCATAAGTAGCTGCTAAATTAAATTCGGGGTTATCCCGTCCTAAGTTGACAGTTTCCGGAGGTGTGGGGGGGGGGATTAATCTTTTGACCATAGGGTCATCCCTTAGGTCTCTCCTTAAGCTACCGTAATTAGCCTTCCTAAAATCCTGGATCAAGGCCGAATTTTCCTTCTTCCTGCCATCCCATATTCTGTTAAAATATATGGCTTTATGATCACTGTTTCCTAGTTCGTCTCCAATCCCAACATCTTTTACTAGATTTTCATTATTACTGAGAACTAAATCGAGGATATTATTTCCTCTAGTGGGCGAGTTTATGAATTGATATAAAAAACTATCTTGTACTACTTCTAGAAAATCTTCAGATTCATTATCGCTAAGTTGATTTTTCCAATCTATGCCTGAAAAGTTGAAATCGCCTAGAATACATACATTGTTTCTATCAGATGCCTTCTTTATTTCCTCCCATAGCAATTTACCATCGTTCCTACTCAAATTAGGCGGTCTATATATAACACCAATGACTACGGATTCACTGCCCTCACCAATCTCTACCCAAATACTTTCATTGTCGCTATTTGTTTTAATGTTTGATTTATTGCAGCTTTTTAATGACACCCTGATATACACTGCTACACCGCCACCTCTCCTTCCTACTCTGTCAAATTTAAATAGGTTATATCCTGGAATATGAAATTCTGCTAAAAAATGTTTGCTGTTTGAATTTATCCATGTTTCCGTTATTGCAATTATATCTATGTTCTCTTTACTAACAATGGCCCTGAGCTGGTCCATTTTGTTACACAGGCTTCTACTAATAGTATAATAAACACTCAATATATTTCTTCCGTTTCTATCTGTTTTACATTTATTACTTTGATGTTTGTTATTATGACTAACTATATTTTCGGCATTATCCACTTCTGTTTCACTACTTCCCAGAACCTGCTTGTTTTTTGACTCCCATTTTCCCCGACCCCTCTCTACTGGCGAAACCCCCCCTTCCGAGTGACAATTTCACGCTCCAGGGATGCAGACAACGTCTTTACCCCCTCACGAGACAAGTGTACTCCGTCGCGACAGTACAGGTAGTCGTTGCCATAAAATCGTTGCCAGTCATCAATGAATGCCCAACCATTGTTTGCACAATGTTTTTCCAGTCGGCAATTAATAGCAATTGCCCTGGACAGCCATTCACGACCAACCCCTCTTCTAGGCAAGACACCACATACTATCGGGATCCCTCCCCTATCTCTAATCTTCCCCAGCGCCTCCCTATACCTCTTGAAAAGTTCCTCACTCCTAACCTTACCTATGTCGTTTCCTCCCACACTAAGACACACTACTGGATTGGTACCCTCCCCTGACAAAACTCTGTCTAACCTCTCGGCTACATGCCCTATCCCAGCCCCAGGAAAACATACCCTAGTCCTACGTTTCCTATCTCTCGCACAAAAAGCCCTATCCATAAACCTCACCTGGCTGTCACCAACTACCACGACCTTACCTGTGGGCAGGGTTTGTACAACTGCCCTTTCCTCTCCTTGATCCATACCGTCTTGCCTCTTCTCTTCCTCTCCAGCTTCCTGCAGCACCTGGTAAGGGTTACTGCACTCCACACCCTGGTCAGCTTTCCTAAGCCTGACCCTAGTCCCCTTGGAGACAACCACTCTCCACGCCTGCTCCTCCTTCGCAGGTGTCCTGCTAGGCAGGACACCTACCTGAAGGAGTTCCGTCCTGAGGGCTTCATTTTCCCCCTTTAGAGTGTCAACCTCACTCCTCAACTGCCCCAGCTGCCTTAACAGCATGGCAAGGAGGTCGTCCTTCCCCACACTCCCCTCCTCTTCCCCCACGGCACAACGATCCAAAGCGGCCATTTTCCTTGGTCTCTAGCGGGAGCACAACGGCACGACCTTCTCCAATGACAGTACTTTAAAAAATTCAGTATCTTCCCTTTTTATACACAGTATAACTGCCCTACACTTGATCCTCCTGCTGTACATTAATCCTGCTTACCAAGCACACAATTTGTTTGCCCTACGAATAGTTTTCTTGTTCTATATACAGTTCTCAATTCATAACGGGTACTCACTGCCTTCTCAGTACGGATTAACACCTCGAGGCTGCTGCAAGTTAACTAGGCTAATGATAACTTTGATACTGCTTGCTTGCTTTGATTTGGTGGCCGTCAACTGATAGGTTATTACGGCCTTGATATTGCTCCCTACCTACCGTCCAGGGCCGGATTTACCTACTTGTGGGCCCCAGGCATGTTTCAATGACTGACTGCCTGACTGGCTGAGCGAGCTGTCAGCAAACCAACGGTAACCCTGACACGTACTGAAAGTGAAACGATCCTGTCCTTCACACGTCAAGACGCTGAAGGTTTCTTGAACTTTACTCTCTCTCTCTCTCTCTCTCTCTCTCTCTCTCTCTCTCCAGTATATATGTATATATGTATGTATAGATAGATAGATAGATAGATCGATGGTGGGACACGGACATTTAAAAAATGTATATACAGGGTATATATATTTTTTTTATTATCTTATTTTATCTCATTTTCTTCATTTTACTATAGGGCCTAGTCCGTGGCCCACATGAAAACCACCCCATGGCCCACCAGTTGAAGACCACTGCGGGCCTATACTTATTGTACAGGGGCCCTATACTCCGGGCCCTATACTTATTGTACAGGGGCCCTTATGGTTATGAATATATTATTTAATGAAATACTCGGTGTACAATTGAAACAAGGTTATACGCTGGCACGCTGCACGACAAATTAGTTTCAGTGGGCCCCCAGATACCGGTGGGCCCTAGGCCAATGGCCTACTTGACCTATTGGTAAGTCCCTGCCTGCTACCGTCCCCCCACTCTCACTATTGTGCTAAAGTCCTCCCATGTTACAGAATTCCGTGAGGCGTTTCGTCTGTTTGACAAGGACGGGGATGGAACTATAACCAAAGATGAGCTGGGACTGTTCATGAGGAACCTAGGACAGTTCACCACAGAAGAGGAACTCGACGTTATTCTCGACGAGATCGACATTGACGGTAGGTGGTACACCTGTCATCTCTTGGCCGGTCTACACTCTCAAAAGTCCATACTTTTTAATTATTTCCCTAACCTGGTGTTGTGGGAATTTGTCTAACTGACCAACAAAAAAGGTGATCAACATGGGGTCGAACTTAAAGAGAAAATACACTCCAACTAGAGGCGTCCTTTCATTTGCATAAAAATAAAATAAAAAAAATACTTTATCTTTGAAAATTTGGGACCAAGTTTAGTTGAAGCTGTAGTAAAGCTAAGTACAATATTAGTTTATTTTAATCACTAATTCTCATTATTTTCAGAAGAATCACTTCAGTGTACTAAAAAATCTGAATTGTTATGATATATATATGTATCTTGTTTACATAATATTCTGTTAAACTATTGTCTACCCTTTTTTTTTTCAATGAGAAACGTTAGTATTGCTGGTACAGTGACATCGTGCAGTGGCAGAAGGTTGTGTGATAAGACTGACTCAGTGTCAAGGAACACATCTCTTACCACCATTAACTATATTGATAGTTCTAGAACCAGTCCTGGTGCTGTACACTAAAACCAATACCAATAATTTTATTCCTGCTGTCGTTAATTTAATCCTTGTCCTAGATTTAATTTCGCTAATTATAGGTCTAATACCTTTAATTCTAGTTTTATTATCTTAATCCCTTATCTTAATATCAGTATTCCTATTCCAATATGAATATCTCAGTCTTAAGACATTATTCCCGGTCCTAAATCTTGTTGTAATATTAAACCCCTGGTTTTAGTCCTACTACCTACAATTCATGGTAGCTGCCACTAGGCACTACAATTGTCAAAAATGGTTTTAATAAGTAAACATTAAACGTACAAAAGAGTGAAGGAGAGGTAAGACTATTTCTTTTTATCAATTAGTGGCTCCCAACCTCTCCTTATAGCCACACCTTCGCCACCAATTATTACCTTAATATTCTAATGCAAAAGTAACTACGATAGCTAAGTTTGTTAAGCCGCAGATCTATGCGGCATTAAGTGACTGTTGCCTCATAGTCAATGTCTGCGACTCTTGTTGCCTTCGGGGCCAATGATCTCGTTCCCCTGAGGCAAAACAATGCAGACCTAAATAGAGAGAAGGACAGACGACATCTCAACGTAGCTGCAACGTAGCTTCTGGGCTGCTGCTTTTGTTCAGGTAATACCTCGGCCAGTCTCATGTAGAATTATCTTGCACTTGATTCCATTCCACCAGATGTTGTAACACCAGAAAATTGAAACTGCTTTGAGCCATATTCTGAATTCAATTTGAATATGTCCTGTTCTTGTCGTTCTCGTTCCTCTTGTTTGCAGCCTCGAGAAAGAGGTTACAGTTGCATGCGGCCATTGGATTGAATATTATGATATCAAAGAAGGCTCGCTGTCCCAGCGTCCAGAATCCTCGAGCACTGACGTCCACAAGGGTTTCGTTGGACATGTTGGAAGTCCTGTGATGGAGATTCTCACCGTCCAAAGGAAAGAGGGTCGGTTCCACTGTGACTTTGTAGCAGATTTCGTTCAACATACTTGCTGTGAAATCCCTTATTTCATTATGCCTCATGCATACAAAGCCAATCTTCTTACACACTATGGCGTGGTCGATGTCGTAGGACGAGCCACACACACACACACACCTCGAAATCGAGGATGGCCGGCCCTTGGGCCACCTGGCGTGAATTTTTTTAAAGTGTAGAAGCTGTCGCCAACACAACAACCACACCCTGATTTAACGAGTTGCATGACCAAGTGTCAAGGAATAGTCCGAGAAGAGGCAAATGGCGTGAAGAAACTAGCCCATAGTTTCACCCTGCCCGAGAATCGAACTCGGGTCCGCTCGCTTGCGAGGCGAGGATGCTGACCATTACACAACAGGTCACCACCGCTACCTAGCACACCACTACTGTGAGCTGTTTCTGTTACCTTTACGTTGGTGTCCTTAAAGCATTGTTGCATTTATATTTATTATATCGCGCGTATTTTCAGGATACTATTTATGTTCTTGGTGAACAGTGTTTAACCTGTTTCTATGTTAAAGTTTTATTTGTCTCTATGTTGATTTTTCCAATGTATTGTGTATTAGATAAATTTTCTGTTTTAAGTTTGCCTGAGAAGTTCACGGTTTGTGGTGCAGTTCGGGTAGTATTTGTTATAAATATTTTGTTGTTCTTTGTTTTGCAGCACCTGTGTGTGTGTCTTCATATTTGTTTCACCTAAAACCACCGACAATTGCTTAAACTATGGGCACAGTTGTTCCACAGAGTGTGTGTCTGACATTGCCTCCAAATAACCGTGTTAGCCAGAAGAGCCTGACAAAGGATTTATGTACAATAAATAATAATACAAAAAATAGCTCTTACACTCTACAGTACAGACATAATCTCAGGATGAGGCGATGGTTGTATTAATAAATAGGATCAGCTGAATCAGTCCTAGGACAAACTGGCAAAGAGATTTTGTAGATTTTTTATCAAGACTTGATAATATTAATTGTAACTTGTGCATATTCTGAAAGCTGCTAGAAGTGGAAAATGAATGATTGAGAGCTCATTGAACAATCATTCTTGCATTACATTCTGTCCTTGGATGTAATTCACTTCAGCAGAACACTCTGACAGTACAGTAGTTGCCTCGAGGTAAGAAGTTTTATCGCACGAAAAGACTAGAAAACTACTTAAGGACATTAATTATCTGGATTACATATCAAAGTCACCTGAAAAAATAAATGATCTAGCAGGACCTGTTAATTCTTTCTTTGTGCCAGGATAAACTTCATATATTTTTTAAGTGATTCATTGGTAATCACTTGCCAGGGCTTTTTATTCCTTTAACACAAAAGAGGTACAATTTATCAAAGGGGTAATTGCCTTGAAAATCTTATTTGGATGTTCGAAAAATAATGAAGTCACTTGGGCTTGGATAGAACATTTTTAGCAAAGAAGTCAGAAGCACAACATATTAGTATTACACTGTCACGATGTCGAATCACTAGTTAATAGTTTAAGATGTACTGTACTCAGAACCACCAAGATACACTCACATGTAAGAGGGGGGAGGGGTATGTGTGTGGTTTTTTTTATTCCATTAATCGATGAATATGTGTAAGAGGTTTTTCTTTCATATAATTCTTAATTTCTATTTCTTTTTTGTTACCATAACTTACGAGTATATAACTTTCTTTAATTTCATTGGTTATGTTTTCTAATTTATTTTTTATATCTTATAACCTTCGTTATTTTTCAGTTATATTATCTTTTATTTTCTGATTTACTTGCTAATTCTTTTTTATTTTTTATTTTTTATTTTTTCAATGTTTTTATTTACCTGTATGTATTTCAAAGTTATTTAACTATTTTTTCTTAATTTATTAATTCTTTCAATGTATTTATTTATTTTCTATATTTTTAATTCTTTCTTAGTGTCTTCTGTTGGTGTATTTCCTCTTACTTTTTTTTCTCAGTCGTGCCCAGTTATATTCTGTTCAATGGATTAACCTTGAAAAACCACATAATTTTTTAATACCACCTTTTAGTATAATTATTATACTTACAAGGTAGACTGCCACCACCCAGGCTTTTATTTAGAATATAACTGGCATCATTAAAATTGTTAAGTAGCGTGGTAGACGAGCTGAGGCACGTGGGTTACAGTGTTTATTTTCTGAGAACCAATTGTTAGAAAAGCGGTGAAACTCACAATAGACTAAATCAATATTTATTTATATCAAATGTGAATAATATGACAAGTTGTACCTTTATCCACAACACCAAAAACTAGGTTCAATCACTGATTACTTTACTGCAACACTCAGACAAGAACGGACCACTAGGTCTTACTTTATAAGTAACAAAAATTGATCTTCAATTAACATCCAATATGTATACCTGCTTAAGGGTATTATTATAGATCATTGACAATAAAGATGGTAACTTCTCACACTACTTCTGTGGGTAATAATATTTAGAGTAACCTGCTTTCACAGAAACATGTACCTGCATCTCAGTTGTGATTATACATTGATGGTTCCTCACAACTCATATAACAAACTCTGTTGCTGATAATAACAATATTTATGGTTTCAATACTCAAACTGGGACAATCATATTTCTGCTAATTATCCACAATCATATACATTCAAAGAATAATCCTTGGCATCAGTCAACATCGTATACACCAGGCTTGCACTGCTTATGTTTACTACAACAAACAAGTGAATTGTGCTATTAGCGTCGGTTTGACTCCAGTGAGCACTGCTAGAGAGCTCGTCCTCCCATGGTTAGCTCCCAATTTTAATCTCGTTGAATTAAAAACATCCGGTCTTGGACATCCTGCTCGTAGGCAGCTACCGTTCCCCAGTAGCTGCAGGTATCGGCAACAACACACACCATACCTGAGATACGATGAGAGAGCGTCAGAAAAGTTTAAACTCAGTTACAAATTATCACGTACGTATGGCAAGGAAGATGCATGGCATCGACTCAGACAGAATAGGCAAACTGTACTCCAAGCTTTGTCAATAAATTTGTTAAACTAAAAAAAGACGATGTCTAGGTTACATCATTTCTTACTTGGCACATAAGATTTTCAACTATGTTAAAACACAAACACTGATATTAAACAAAGTTTAACTAAGTTAAATTCACTTAATATGTCAAACGTAAGGCACTCGTTACATACTTGAGATATGATGGGAGAGCGTCAGAAAAAGTTACTTTCTTTCCCGTGCACGTTGTTATATATATACGAGGCAAATGGCAATTCAGTCTCAGACGCGTTGAAGGTGTCACTTCACGCATTTACATACATTTCGTTTAAATCAGTTGCTGTACATTTAGCTATGAAAATCAGTGTCATGGTTAGATCAATTTCTTAAGTCTTTTGTTTACAATCTAATCAATATTGTGGCTTGCAAGGCAATACTGAAATTGGAGTCAAACACACAAGCTAACAACATCATTCTTACGAACTCTTCAAAACATGAAGAAGGGTGGACTGAGATTTCATCGTTAGATCTTAGAACGAAAAGAAACTGACATGTTCTTTCAGGAGACTAATTACTTTCTAAAATATAAAGCTGACAATAATTTTAATACAAAAATCAGATTCTCTGGTGATTGGGAATCAAAATGATCTAACTTCAGTTGCAATTGGAAACTCAGGGCGTACCCAAGGACGGTGTCAGGACTCGTCACTTCGACTGGCAAACTCTACACTTAATTTATTTGACAATTTCACAAAAAAATTAATAGAATTGAAGCTTTCAAAATCATTCATAAGGGATCTTTATTGTTTCACCTGGAGGTAGACATATCTAACTTAATATAAAACATATCATCATATGCATTCAGTTGCAACTTTAAAGTTCATAACATGACAGGAGATACTAAGGAATATTAGAGTAACAGTACTACTCAAGAGAAAACGGAGGACTCAGGCGTACTGAAGCCGTAGAAAAACGGACGTCTCAGATGGGGGACTCAATAATCTTGATAAAATCACACAGGAAAAAAGGGAAATAATAGAGCACCTTAGCTTTCGTCTTTATTCAAAACATCTTCAGAGGCAACTGAATTACAAGGACTGAGAGAGGCTTCACAGGGTGACATTACAAAACATGAGGTCAGGTAAAAAACATGACATCCACTAATCCACACACCAACACCACCGCAAACATACAGTAAGAGCTTAAATGGACGGGCGACGTAACTAGTCATGTTAAATCAGGAAAAAAATATGAGACCCACTATTCATCTATACTACATCTACCTCAAATGCTTTCAAAGCATTTTCAACCTTGGGCCACTGACAAATAAATTTGTGTAACATATCAGTTTTGTACTGACCATCACTAAGGTTTATAGAATTCAATTCTCTAATCAATCTTGCTTCAACCAGAAGTCTTTCTGTGACACATGATGATTTATACACTTCTAAACTGTTTCCCTAATCTATGGGATGATTATTGATCCTTACATGAACGAACAGTTCACTGCTTTCAGAAGCTGTTCTAATATTGTACTTGTGCTGTTTAATTCTGAGTTTCAATGCTTTGCCAGTCTGACCTACATAATTTCCATTACAATGTCTTGAATAAAGACGAAAGCTTAGGTGCTCCATTGTTTCCCTTTTCCTGTGTGATTTTATCAAGATTTATCTTATCCACGTCTCCATTGTGGATCTAATTGAAATATGGGCTATTGAGTATTATATGAATCGTCTGATTTTACGTTAACTAACGTGTACGGCCGTGGTCAGTACACACAGACTGTGGTTACATAGGATGTTAAGAATTTAGTCTCAAAAATGGGCCAACAAGTTAGCAACGTTCACACAACGCTCGGCGTCATCTGACGAAATTTACTCTTTTAAATAAATAAAATAAATTAAGCTTTGTGGGTGGCGTGGTGTCAACCTGGTATGTTCAGGTACCACGAGGTCTCTACATACTCTCTGTTATATGTATTCGCTGTTATATGTGTTATACTTCTCTGGGCTTGTAAGCTATGGTCTGATATTCAATCATTACACAGCAATGCCTGAGGATGCCACAGCAAGAGCAATTTTCCCCTGATGACGAACTTTGGTCAACAGAAGGTTGATCAGGAATGTTTTTCCTGTCCCGCCAGGTGCATCGAGAAAGATCATACCTCCCTGCTCCACTTGTATCGCTTGCAAGATCTGTTCATAAGCATTTGCTTGATTAGGCACCAGGTGAGGCTCATTTTCTTCAAGAAAATTCACCAGAACTTCAATTGAGTAGTCTGTCTCTCTGAGCAACTCCGTTTGCAACTACTGTTCACTCACCCAAAACTTCTAATTTCTATATATATATATATATATATATATATATATATATATATATATATATATAAATGTGGTAATTCGACCACTGTTGCCATCAGATGCTTATTTCCGGCAGAGTTATTAGAGTTATAGTTTTCATCTGATGCTCTGTAGGTCATATTATACCCATTTTCTTAGGTTGTGTCTGGGTCGAGGGAGACTGATGCAATATATTTAATTTTCACTCTCGCTAAAATGATTTTAAAACAATGCACAATAAAATAATTGGTAATTGCATACGACTGGGGATCTGAGCATAACAATGGAAGTTTCGTCATGAAACTTTACATAATTTTCGACATTTAGGTATACCAGCGTTATTGTATTATATACCATTTATTTATTTTTTTTCGTCTGGGTTTTTAATATTTTCTGATATTCCTCGTCAAAATCATGTGTACAGTAACCATTTTGGATCATATGAAGATCCTCCCCCCCGAACCTACTTGGGGGGGAGGATCTTCATTTGATCTAGCCTGGGGGGGAGGATCTTCATATGATCAAGCCCAGTCGCGCTCGTCTGAAGATCCACCCCCCCTATCCTAACCTTACCTAACCTAACCAAACCTAACCTAACCTAACCTAACCAAACCTAACCTAACCAAACCAAACCTAACCTAACCTAACCAAACAAAACCAAACCTTACCTAACCTAACCAAACCAAACCTAACCTAACCTAACCAAACCAAACCAAACCAAACCAAACCAAAACAAACCTAACCTAACCTAACCAAACCTAACCTAACCTAACCTAACCTTACCTAACCTAACCAAACCTAACCTAACCTAACCAAACCTAACCTAACCAAACCAAACCTAACCAAACCTAACCTAACCAAACCAAACCAAACCAAACCAAACCTAACCTAACCTAACCTAACCAAACCTAACCCCCAAACCTACTTGGGGGGGGGGGGAGGATCTTCATATGATCTAGCCTGGGGGGGAGGATCTTCAGTTGGATACTTTGGGGGGGAAGATCTTCATATGATCCACCATTTTTTCTGTCATACTTAGTAAGTTTCAAAATTTAGGTTGAATTAGGTTTTGTTTAATCCCACATTTTCCCTGTTGTTCACACCCTTTCTTAATATTTTGTTTTTTTTTAAGATCGTAAGATGATACACTATGTCTTTAACTTAAGTATTACTAGAGGCACTTAAATCAATAAATCTTGCAGTGTCATTTCAATATGCACAGTATTATGCAGCGCCTTCATGGTCGTGATAATATACAGTGCGAGATATTTGATCCTTAATTCCAATTCACTCTTTAAATAATTGAATGAATCAGGTGCGTTAAGCTATTTAAAATACGCTAAGATCGTTGATGTTCCCAACGGCAATGTTTTACCAGAGTACCAGGTTTCAAGTTACAGGATAAAGGAGTTTGGCACTACGTGACAAGATGCAGGTGCCTGGTACTAGGTGACGGTGACAGGATCAAGATACCTGGCACTAGTTGACGGAATAAAGGTGTCTGGCACTAGGTGACGGGATAAAGGTGCCTGGTACCTGGTGACCTGATGAAGGTGCCTGGCACTAGGTGACGGGATAAACGTGCCTGGGGCAAGGTGACGGGATAAAGGTGCCTGGCTCTAGGTGACGGGATAAAGGTGCCTAGCACTAGGTGACGGGATGAAGGCACCTGGAACTCGATGACGGGATAAAGGTGTTTGGTACCTGATGACGGGAAAAAGGTGCCTGGCACTAGACGACGGGATAAAGGTGCCTGTTAGGTGAGTGGATAAACGTGACTGGGCCAGTGTGCTAAGTTACAAGCCCGACACAACAACTACTCACCTTAGGAGCCCCAAGGACAGGTGACTGGGGGGGAGGCTTACACTAGACCCCTCATGGTTGTCATTATTACGGTGTATTCACCGTAGGATTTATTAAATCTTATTGGGGTATGGCGGTCGAGTGGATACAGTGCTCGCCTGCTGTTCCATTGATCTGTGGTTCGATACCCGGGACCCAGCTAAAAGTAGGTACTTGAGTTTACAACTTGGGGAAGTGAATGTGATCGAATGCAGTACCGGCTATGTTGCCTCCTTGTGTACCGAAGTTGTAGTATACAGTGTACTGTATCCATAGTCAAGCTATGGTACCCACTTTTATTTTTTTCATGTTTTATTATCATATTTTTTACTTTCCTTGGACAGCAACAAAATTAGTAAAGTTATATTATATTCCTCGCAATTTTTTTGTTTATCTTTGAAAATAGAATCTAGTGTGTCTTAGTCATGATTCCTATTTACACAGCTAAAATAAAATAAAATTTAGTTTCTAGGAGTACAGTCCCCTTCACTGCTGCGTTTACAGGGGTTCTTCAGGTTTTGTGCAGCGTGGCAGCACTGTATTTGTTTACAGAAGAAAACACGCCAGAGTAAACATATTATGGAATCAAAGCTTAACAATATTAAAACAAATATCACAATGTAATGATTTGTGGAATGTTTTTATATGAAGAGCCCCTGTAAACTCACTAGTATAGAGGACTGTTCATAAGCCTGAACGTTTGGCTGATTGTTAAATCACGAAATATTGACGATATTTTTTTAGATTGTTTTCTATTATTACAAGTAGACATGGAAAGCAGACGATGAAACTTTAGCTCTCATCAACGTAAACAAGGGTGAGTCAGGTCTCTTTGTTAATATTCTAGTGGGTAAATAGAAACACTGTGGCCAGGTCAAAGCTACGTTTGCTATACTAACAAAACCTTGGAGGTGTGGGCAGCCTCCTCCGTTGTGATGCTTCCTCGCTGTGTGGCCACTACCAAGATGAGGAGGAGAAGCAGCTTAAAACAGGTCTCAAAAATAAAATAAGAATGAGAGACTGTGAAAGAGGAACGATGTGAGAGAAAGGGAGTGTGATAGAGGGGATGTGAGGGAGAGAGAGTGTGAGAGGGCAGGATGAGGGGAGAGGGAGTGAGAGAGGGGGAATGTGATGGAGAGGGTGTATAAGAGGGGTAGGAGAAAGGTGACAGGGAGTGTGAAGAGGGGGGAAGGGTAAGAGGAAGAGGGAGTTTTGGGTTTTGAATAAGATTGAGATTGAAAGGTCTGATTGAGAAGAGGACTTGGGGAAAGGTCGAGGGCCTTTAATGAATATCCTTGCCTACCACTGACATTGATTTTAAGACAACACTCAGCTATAACATCCTCTTGGCTTGTTGTTGTTGTTGTCGACTTACATGTTATTGATTAATGTTACGAATGAGAGCTTGTTGATTCGTGTGTTTATTATTGTTCACTGATATCTTATTTATTAGTTATTTTATTTTTGCATTTTATTGTCTAGGAATACTGTATTACAGTTAATTGTATTTGCCATCTTACTGACTGCCTTCTTTGCAATCTTATATTGATATTTTGTTGATTATTGCATTTGATGTTATTGATCCTTTTGTTTTTTGTTGTTTACCGATATATTGATGATTTGTTTATTTATTTTTTGTCTTCCGAGCCTCTTGTCCTGTCTGTGAAAGTCATAGGGCTTCTAAGTCCTTTTTTAATTTTATACTGATCACTAGTCGAAGAATTATGTTGGAGAGGCCAAAATCATGGTCAACTGTTTTCCTAGAGGCAGTGAGACTGGCGATTTCATTTGTCTCGTCGTGCTTTTATACACCTAAATTATGTGATGTCTTTTTTACCACATTCAGGTTGGAATGAAGCCAGAGTCAGAGATGGCAAGAAATTCAGTTTGCAAATTGGATTCGCAAGTATTTATTCTGGAACACTTCTTGGTACAGGAACCCTCACAATTGTGCTTCCTGCTGCTGGGGATTGTAGTGATCCAACAAAATAAACTATTGCAGGGATGGGTTCGAAGGCAGGGAAATTAACAGTCAGTTGGTGTTGAGGGTTAACGTTAATTAATCAGTTATTTAGAAGAAAAGGTGGGAATAGTGTTGTTAAATCAATCTCTCTCTCATTATGTGTTGTCATAATTTATAGATTTCATGCAGATTGTGCACCCTCATCTCAGACCCAATTTTATGACCATTTAGAGTTGTTTTCTGTTAATAGAAATGTCTTGAAAGAATTAAATAACTATATTTGGATGGCTATTTCTGAGCATTTTATTACCCAACACGAATTTAACTTCCGTTACTCTATGTTTGATACTCGCGATACCCATTTCTGTGTGCATATTCAAAATTTGAGTTGTTCAAAGATACCCTACAATGTCTCAAGCTGTCCTAGACAGTTGGTACTATTTAAGACCAACATACATGCAGCATAATCAATTATAGCTCTAGTATAGATGATGTTCGTACATCGTTTTGACAATTGGTAATGTTGACGCCATTGTTTAGGATACAGCCAGCAACAGCTTTGAAGAGATTAAACCCAAAGTATGTAGCCTCCTTACCATAGCTTAAGGAAGTACCAATGAACTGGATCTTCCAGAGACTGTCTCTATATTAGGAAGGTCACTTATTTTTCTCACCCAAGATCTGTTCTAAGAGACTTGTGTATGAAGTAGGATGCCATTTGTATAACTGATGGTCAAATGGTCCAGCTTATGTGGCGAAGGCAGAAGGAAGGCACTAATCAACACACTGAACATAACGGGTTCAGAACCGCCCCTTAATTTATAATATAAGTTTCATTATATACCCTAGATACAAGACGTAGCTTCCTGATTAGTTTTTAAATTGAGAGTGATTATATTATTTCTTCACGATGAGGTTAGTTCTCCATTGCATAAGTCATACATTTAGGGTAAGAAATTTCCTGGCACAAAATATCTCGGTCAAAGGATAGATGTGATAACGTCCTCAGCAAGTGTGTTTGACCATTCCTATTGATATATATTTCCTGACGTAGCTGAACTCTTCCTTCTGGATTCAAGTGGTAGGATAGCATATCTCGACATCTGGTCCAGTTCGATACAAGCTCCATAGTCCAGTACAGAAGGTTCGATTGGAAACTTTAGCCCAATTTTTTTATTTTATTTTTTTTTTTGGTGACTTTCCAAGCTTTACTGAGAGGCGTACAGCGGTGACTTTGATGAAATGCCCCCCCCCCAAAATACGCTTGAATTCTGTCAATTTCTTCCTTATTACAAATACAGTATGTTGAATTATGGTTAACATTTGACGATGGGTATTCATATCATTCTTCATTTGCATCTTAGCTTACACAACCGTGTATTATTAAAATACGGCTGGTAATTATTATAAGACTTGTTACCCAAGTTGTTCTATATTTTTTGCATTTCATGTCTTATAAAAAAGTCATCAAAAGGTTTTGCATATGTGTACAGTACGTGGTATCTTATTGTTTTTGTTGTTGTTTATTTGTTCATCGATCGATTGTTGGTTACTTTTTTACCTTTTACTTTTTTGGCAACGGAAACTTAGAAACTGAATGTGGGGATAAAAGACGTGGAAGAGGATGTTACCTACCCATGTAGAGAAGCTCCCAAGCTACAACACTTTACCAAGCAGCAACAATACTTATATCATTCATCTTTCTTCGCTGTAGCCCGTAGGTTTTTATTTTAGGTGATTCACACACACACACACACACACACACACTCACACTACTACTACTACTAATTTGCTGTCACTCGCAATCGAGTATGATGATCATTCAGCTATGACACAATGATATGAGTTAATAAGGATGTCACCTTCGTTACTGAGCTGTGAGGTGACTCGAGAGGCTGACACGGGACCGGCAGGGTCGTCTGCAGGCAGTGCCGGATTTAGACCTGTGGAGGCCCACGGGCAGCCTCTTTGTGGAGGCCCCCCTCATTATAACTACCCAAGAGGGTGGGGTGGCGAGTGAAGCGAGCCTAAACATCTGGGAGTTCCGGGGGGCGCTGTAAGCCCCCCGGGAAAATTTTGAAATTTGAACACTTCTTTGAAGAATTTTGAAGCCATATGCAGTTATATTGAGGAAATTAGAACATTGAGAAATTTTTAATTAACGGTGTATTTATTAATAGTGTACAAATTCCCAACACACACACACACACACACAAAAGTGAGACATGACTGGAGTCATTCATGTGGTTTCAAGTCGACCAGCCCTGATATAGCTACTACCGCACATGTGGAGGCCCCTGGACAGCTGCCCACTTTGCCCACTCCTGAATCCGGCCCTGTCCGCAGGTTTGGCATGTGTGGAGGGCTACATCTACTGCTGGGGCTTGTCTGCCGGTATGCAGTCTGGCTAATTCGAAAGTACCGACACCCTCTCGTTTGGTGTTCCTCCAATCGTTACGGTGTGGAGTGATCGTCTCCCAGGTGAGAGGGTCGATTTGGTACTTAAGACTATCTTTATACCTTTTCCATTGCCCCCAGCGTTACGTTTACCATTCGTTAGATGACTATAAAGTAGATGCTTTGGCAGTCTACTGTCTTCCATGTGGCTAACATTGCTAGTCCAACATAGTTGTTCATGAATAATGGTAGCCTCGATGCTCCTACCTGTACTGTACAGTTGGTGTCAGAGTGAGTACTGGCATTTGTTCTCTTGTCTCCCCAGCGACCTCGGAGGATGGAACATAGACTACGTTGGTGAAAGTTTTCAAATGCCTTGAGGTGCCTCCTGTATGTGACCCATGTCTGGCTGCCATATAGCTTGGTGGGGAAGACCACTGCTCAATATGTTTGCAGCTTTGTAGATAATATCAGCTCCCCACAGCTGAATACACAGGTACGGTGTGAGCTAAAGGCTTGAGATGCACATCTGATCCGATGTTGAATTGTAGACCTGTAACTTGTAAAGCCTCTAAGGAGTGGGACCTGCCAGTAGACCATCCCACTTAAAAGTAATTTGCTTGTAGTTATTTAGAGTCCCGTTGTTATCAGTAAGATGACGGAGACTGTCGATAATTGATGTCTACCTGGAATTCACGTCTTCCATAAAAGTGGGAAATTATGCACAATACTGGTGTGTATGTACAGTGTGATATTTACAAATCTTCTTATAGCTGTACAGTGAATTAGGCTGACCCAGTGATCTAGTACTGAAGAGTTCTCAGTGTGAGTCGCACTAGAACTGAAGCATGCTCTTTGTGTTAGGCGAGCTCTTACGGAGGTGGTTCAGTCGTAGATGTCTACTCGATGGGGTCCAGCCAAAGACTAACTAAAGGGCCAGGCGATGCCACGCCCGTAGAGAGTAATTCCCACACTCCCCACAAGAGTGATCTATGAGTCAAGCTTCTAGAAGGTTCTCGAAGGAGGAAGTAGTCACTTCTGTGGAATGTCAAGCCGACCACCAGAAAGCGGTGTTTATATTACGTTTATAAATAACCGGCTGGAAATGATCCCGTTGACCCATGATCACTCTTAACTGGTGGTGCCATTACCTCTATATTACTTATCTAACTATATCTAAAATTCTCGACGCATTGCAAGTGTGAAGCAAAGTATCTAATTAACACATGAGCAACCAATTAAGTGTTCAAAGAATTACCCACTACACAGAGGGAGGGTTGCATCATATCGCGACACTCAGGTAATAAAGAACAATGGAGGAAACTGCAGCGGGCCTATTGGCCCATACTGGGCAGTCCCGTTTACACCCAACCCCTATTGCTCATATGAGCATCCAACCTATGTTTGAAGCAATTCAGCGTATTCGAGTTAATGATGATATTTGGTAACTTGTTCCATTCATCCACTACTCTGTTTCCAAACCAGTGTTTACCTATTTCACGCCTAAATCTAAATTTGTCCAATTTAAAACCATTGTTACGAGTTCGCTCCTGGTTGGATAATTTGAGTACCTTTGTAATGTCCCCTTTGTTTAGCCCTGCCTTCCATTTATACATCTCTATCAGGTCGCCCCTCGCTCTACGTCTCTCAAGGGAGTGCAAATTAAGATGCTTTAACCTGTCTCTATACTCAAGGTTCCTGATACCCGGGATTAGTCTTGTCATTCTCCTCTGGATTCTTTCCAAGGATTCTATATCCATTCTGTAATACGGTGACCAGAACTGGACTGCGTAATCCAGGTGTGGTCTCACAAGAGCAAGATACAGTTTTAGGATGACCTCGCTAGTCTTGTAACTAACACTCCTTTGTATGAACCCAAGTACTTTATTAGCCTTGTTACGAGCAAAAACACATTGTTTACTTGGCTTAAGGTTCCTACTTATCATTACTCCTAAATCTCTCTCGCAGTCGGATTTCTCTATGGCATCGTTGTTCATCTGGTATCTGGTTTCCCTGTTTACATTCCCTATACTGAGTACTTTACATTTGTCAATGTTGAATTTCATCTGCCATTTTTCAGACCATTCGAAAAATTTGTTTAGATCCTCCTGTAGTTTTGCCGAGTCCTCGTCAGATTTGATAACACGTCCTATTTTAGTATCATCAGCAAATTTACTTATGTTGCTGTCTATGCCGATATCTATGTCGTTTATGTATATAATAAACAATAATGATCCAAGTACTGAGCCTTGGGGAACTCCACTTGTGACGTTGCTCCAATGGGACTTAGTGCCGTTAATGCTCACTCGCTGTTTCCTGTCCTGTAACCACGCCCTAATCCATTTAAGGATGTCACCTTTGATGCCATGAGCTTCTACCTTTCTAATTAGTCTTTCGTGGGGTACTCTGTCGAAGGCTTTGCTAAAGTCGAGATATACCACATCATAATTGTGCCCCTCGTCCACTGATTCGAAAACTGATGAAAAGAATGTTAATAGATTAGTTAGGCAAGAACGTCCGCTTGTGAAGCCATGCTGGGAATCATTGATCAATCTGTGCTTCTCCAGGTGATTTCGAATAGAGTTTGAAATGATTGCTTCCAGTAATTTGCCTACTATTGATGTTAGACTGATTGGGCGGTAGTTAGAGGATAGTGATCTATCCCCCTTCTTGAAGATCGGTATTACATTCGCTATCCTCCAGGATTCTGGTACTACACCTGTTTTTAAGGACATGTTAAACAACTTTGCTAAGGGCATACTAAGCTCTTCCTTACATTCCTTTAATACTCTGGCAAATATCTCATCGGGACCAGGTGACTTATTAGGCTTTAGTTTGTCTATTTGCTTACTAACATCGTTACTAGTCACTACTATCTCACTTAATTTGTTTTCTTCACTATCTCTGAATAGAGTCGGTGCCTCGGGTATCATGTTTAAATTTTCGCTGGTGAAAACTGTTGAAAAATATTTATTCAAATTATTGCTCATTTCTCCGTCGTTATCAGTGAGCTCGCCTGTGTCTGACCGTATTGGTCCAATCTTTTCTCGTGTTTTAGTTTGGTACATTTGGTAGAATCCTTTGGGGTTTGTCTTTGCCTCCCTTGCTATCCTTACCTCATTATTCCTCTTTGCTTTCCTTATCTCGGTTTTAACCCTACTCGCCAATACCCTATAATAGTCCTGGAGGTGAATTTCGCCACGATTTATCCTTCTACCTATAGCCTTCCTTTGGCCAATGATGTTCTTTAAATAATTATTTATCCATTTAGGGTCATTGTTGTTTGATCTGAATTTTTTGTATGGTATGTTCTGCCTTTGTGCATTAAGTAACTCACTATTTAAATTGTCGTGGAACTCGGCAATCTCAGATCTCGTTATCAGGTCGGTGTCATCTGTCAGGTTCACGGCCAAGCGCGACACCCCCTCTCTTAGCTGCCTCTTTAAACTGTCAAAGTTTGCCCTTCTGAAATCTGGTACTTTAGTGGAATTTTCCTTACGTCTGCCCTGAAAATCTAACTGGAATCGAATTTCTTTGTGATCGCTGTTTGCAAGTTCGTTCCCTACCTCGACATTGCTAATGAGGTTTTCTCTGTTTGACAAAACTAAATCCAATATATTATTACCCCGTGTGGGTTCGGTTATATGTTGACTTAGGAAACAGTCCTGGATCGTCTCGAGAAAATCCTCTGATTCTGAGTTTCCCGTAAGGTCGGTCCAATCTATTTGGCCAAGGTTAAAGTCGCCTACTATACAGACTTTGTTGTGTATGGAAGCCCTGCGCATTTCATCCCAGATAAGTCGCTCATTGACTCTGTCAAGATTGGGGGGTCTATATATTACTCCTGTGATAACATCCGCGAGACTGAAGCCGGGGTGTTTAGTCTTACGCCAAGCGCTGTAACCTATGAAAGACCTCTACCCTCTACAGGTCATTGAATAATGAATGTTCCTAATTATACATCCCTGGTTGTAAGTTATTAATTACTTCCTCTAAATTATACAGTACGTAAATTATACTGGTTACAGATTCTCTTCATCTATATCTGCGGTGGTCGACCGTTGGGAGCCGAGATACTGAAAGTGGGTAACATTAGAGAGGGTAGTACCGTTAAGCTGGATGGACAGTGGAGGTGTGGTTGAACTGGTGTGCATACGCATCTGTGAAGGTGTTCAGGATCTCCTGTTCAGTGTGACCAACGAGTGTGAAGTCGTCTGCTTACTGAAGTTCAGTAATGGAAACTGCTGACACCTTTGTTCCGTTGTTCCAGCCTGGAGTTGTCTTGCCAAGAACCCTTTAACTTGTCAGCTTGCCTAAACAAGGTATTGGTGATAGTGAGGTTGAGTTCAGCACACTTTGGGATTACACTTGCTTACTCTGTTTCTCCCTATGGTTCCATGCCATAAGTCACCATCTCTGCCAACTGTGGCATTGAAGTCACCTTGGAGCACAACCTTATCTTCTCTAGGGACAGAGGTTAGCACCCTGCCAAGGTCGGCATAAAAGTACTTTGATGTCTTCCTCTCCATCCAGTGTTAGGGCATATGCATTGATGAAGAAGGCATGACGTGAGTGATTCAGTGAGACTCAGAGCATCATTAGGTACTCGTTGGCCCCATCAGGCATTTCACTTAGCCTATGTAGGATGGATTGGCAAATGGCAAAGCCAACTCCATAAATGTCGTTTCTCTCCATAGCACGCTTACCCTTCCAGAAAAAGGTATAGCCGGCTCCCCGGTTTGTCTGCCGACCCTCGTCTGGGAGCCGGGACGCACTAATGGCTGCTATGTTGATGTTGTACAGTTCCCCCAAAAAGTATCACTAGCCACGGGCTCGAGGTGTGATTCGAGGCTCTCAGAGCAATGTTACTCGACTTGTTTCTGTACAGTTGGTAGTTCTACATCTGCAACCTTTGAGCATGAATGAGTATGTACGTTTTCAAATTATATGAATCCTCAGAGACTTCAGATTATAGCCTATATTACATGATTCGGAGTGGATGTCGTAAATGAACACCAACGCATACCAGTCATCAACCGGGATCTTACATTGAATGGAGCGAGAAATTATTAAGGAGATATCACAAGATGTGAGAGGTGCTCATCATTACCTTTCACAACTAGGGTATACATAATGCTGAGATAGCTCGGTGTGAACCCACAGTATGTAATGAGGGAATACTCACATGAAAATAAAGTGAGAATTATTAGCAGTAGGATTGTAAAGTGAGGAAGTTGGTTCTGTGGCCAAATAGTTGTTTGACATGGTATGATATAATCTTAGGGGAAATCTTCTAAACAACAATTCTAAGTACAGCTATTTATTAGTTAACTAAATGACATGAACACATTAATAGATCATTATATTGACGTTACTAGACAATGACTCCTGGACACAAACATGAAATGGATACACGTCCCACCATAACTAACTCACCCTATAGGTCGCTCTGACAATGACTCACGTGTGAGCTGAGGGAGGCCCAGCAGCTGGGGACTGACTGCAAGGCCTGGTACTGCTGGGGCGAGTGGTCCCGAGGAGTGCTGGACTCTGTCTCCGGTGAGAGACTCTGCCAGCTGGAGATTCGGTGCTGGGAATGAAAGTTTTCCTCCCAGTCTCAACTTGCGACGAGTGTGACTCTGTCTGGCTCTGGTTTCTGTCTGTTTAACCCCTGGAAGGTGCTGTAGGGCCCTTTTATTGGAGGTCTCCGGCCGGCAGGTGTCGGCTCCTAATTATCACTAATCTTGGTGTGTCTGGACAGGTGTGTTTGATCAGGTGTGTGGTGCTTGGTGGGTCACAGGGTCATGTTGCTTATTGTGGCATGCCGGTCAGTAATACTTCATAATTATTACCACCCTGGGTGTATCTGGCCAGGTGTGTTTGGTCAGGTGTGTTTGGTCAGGTGTCGGTGTACTGGCTGGAGGGCAGTTTCTTGAATTAACAAGATCATGTCGCCTGGTCTCATCACACGGTGGCAAAAACTAATTTCTCCTTTGTAACCGTGACCTCTGTTGGGTCAGGTCTTAATCTCATTTAATTGCTGTAAGGTGGGTCGATGTAAGTGGGTGTACACCTACTCATCTAGTTATTGCTTTATGTGTTGTTCTTCTCTGGGCTGTATGCTTTGGTCTGATAGAAAATCATTACACCTCCTGCCAAGACCAAGGCTTCCATATTGGAGAACTGATGACACATATAGAATGTGATCATGGTAATATCATGTGCAGTATCCAGAATAGCCCCTGAGGCGATAATGTAGCCTCATATTTTACAAAAAATAACCGCTACCTATCGGTTGTGACTCCTTATAGTTACTGATATGTATGTTTTCTACTGGCTTGGTTTGGTTTGACAAAACTCACTATAAGCATGATGGGTTACGTGCGATGAAACAACTGATGCCACACTGAAACTTACAACTATAAATGTCTTACTATAAGAGCTTGCAAGTCCCTTGATTTGAAATCTTAATTCGGTGTTAAGCCAATACATGTAACATATCAATAACATAGAAGATCTTATGTTGGCCGATATACTGTATATTGCTGTAGCTGTTCAATGTTCACTCCAATATCACTTACTATTTGCTTAGTCACTCTTCATAAATTAAACATAAAGCTTAATGGATTTTGTGTTATATTGAGGCACTTAGTATGCCATACAAGGACGACTCCCACCCCAAATCCTACCCCTATCTCTAGCTGTTGCTGATTTGATGCACTGGGGATCATATCAAAGCATTTCGTCTTGCATTTAAAATTGTAGCGACGGAAAATCTAACGATACTTTTTTTTTTGGGGGGGGGGGGGGGGACTGTGCCTAAGCAGCTCTTTTGCCACAAGGGCGGTTCTTCTTTCTGGACACTTATTTTTGCGAGTATCCAGAAGGGTCCTGACATTTCATGCAGCGACCAGGTTGGCATTTTAGGCAGTCTATGCTTAGTGCACCTTTTGTAGCCCTTTCCCCATGTGGGGTAAGAGCAGAGTGGGTCCTGAAAAGGGCTGCTCAGTTGCACAGCCAGGACCGAATTGTACTGCTGCCAAAGATCCCAGTACATAAACGACCATGTTATACAACGTATATGCCGCCCATGTGCATTGTTAGAACTAGAGATTCCGGCAGTCATCTCTGCCTGTCCCCACTTCCACTCGCCCGTCGCCATAGGAGTTTTGAGGGTTTAGGGGTTCTGAGGAGGATGGAAAGTATGAGGAGCTGGATGATGGCTGCGCAAGAGTCGGTTTATGTGGTGAGACAGGAGCACAGGCTGCAGCCACACATCTTGGGTCTCCTTTTTCCTGTTCCTTCTCCAATGGTACAAGTAGCTCTGTACACATGTCTGCCAGATGCAGGGCTCCACCACAGATTTTTCGTTCTGGGTTTACTCCTGTAGCCTTATGCGGGGCCCCCAGTGGTTAATAGGCGCCAGGGTATCTCCACATGCCAGTGGGCCTATGCGCCGTACCTCTGAGGCCCACTGGTGCTCCGAGATTCCCTGCTGGTCTAGCCTGGGACCGGGAGGGACCCAGTCACCGTGTGTTGCCACAAGGAGGCACAGCATAAGTCTTGATGGTGAAGAGGCTGTGTTCTGGGAGAGGTAAACTTACTTTCAAGGTTGGTTCCCTGTTCACCACAAGATCTACCCAGCAGCGGCAGCTGAAAGTGAGAGGAAGCAAGTAGTGCGTGCACCTTAACACTCGCATAATGCTATCACATTAGACGCATTACACCACCCTGTGCTGAAAATTACACACACACACACACACACACACACACACACACACACACACACACACACACACACACACACACACACACACACCACTGGTAACGTGGTGAAGATAAACTTTGACAATAAAAGGGAAACACTGGTGTTCCAGCGTTTCCCTTTTCTTTCCGTTTTTATCAAAATATACATATAGTAGAGAGCAATACAATTCCCTTAACATACAGGAACACTATTCCTGTAACAGACATCAATACTACACCAACAACAGCACTATCCCTTAAACAGATAACAACACTCTCGCTATCGCAGATAGCATCATACCTGTACCAGATAAAAATGCTTCTTTCGTCAGACAGAAGGGTGAGGAGGGAGGTAACTCGTAGAGAAAGTTGCCCCCAGAGCAGACAGTGCGAGAAGCTTCAAGCAACAGATGTAACGGTTTTCCCAGCAGACAGAGAGTTAATGGTACCTCCAGCAGACAGAGAGAGAGGCTCCTATCAAATGCAACCCCAACGACAGACAGAGATGACTGTCCCCAAAACAGACGGAGAAAGCAGCCCACGCAGCAGACAGACAAAAAGCACAAAAGAGAAAGAAACCCTGAAAGCAAACAGACATAGCGGTTTCCACGGCAGAGAGTGAAAGAGGTCTGCACAGCACAGCAGATAGAGGCCTCAACAGACGGTTGACACAGAAAACGGTCCACAAATGAGAGAGAAAGAGAGCTGCCCCCACAGCAGACAGAGAGCGACTCTAATAGCAGACAGAGAGCGGCTCTAATAGCAGACAGAGAGCGGCCCCAATAGCAGACAGAGAGATCGATCCTCACAGTATCCCCCACAAACGGAGGGTGACCTCACAGCTGAAAGCAGTCCGGCCCCAAAACAGAGAGAGAGAGAGAGAGAGAGAGAGAGAGAGAGAGAGAGAGAGAGAGAGAGAGAGAGGGAGCGTGAACCCACAGAGAAAGTTCGAATCCAGCAGACAGATAGAGTAGCCCTCCCAACAGGCAGAGTGGTGAAAAGCCCCGACACCAGACAGAGAGAGCGGCCCCCATGGCAGAGGCAAAAATGGACCTCACACAGCAGACACAGTTGTCGGCCACCAGCAGACGCAAAGACCAGTACCTAGAAAGGATATGGAAATAGCAGAAAGAGATACTTTCTTAGAAGACAGAGGGCACCAACAACACTTAAGGATGGCCGCCACCACAGCAGACAGAGGGAGTGGTCCCCATAGCGGACAGAAACAGCGACCCAAAGAAAACAGAGAAGCACCCTTTACAGCAGACAGAGAGAACGGCCCCCACAACACTAAAATCAATATTTCGTAAATGTTTGCAGACTTCCTTACTGCCTCGCCAGACTTTCCATGTTTCCTTATATAGTTCATTATCTTCCTCTTCACCAGTGCATCTTACTCACAAGTTTCGATAAGCAGTTTTATTTTTAACGTTGTCAAGTAGAATGTGGTTCCAGTTAAGGAGAGAGAGAGAGAGAGAGAGAGAGAGAGAGAGAGAGAGAGAGAGAGAGAGAGTTGCACTACAAATTCCACTTATTAAGTAAATCCGCCGGTGTGTGTTTACTAATAAAGCTGTTCTCTCTCTCTCTCTCTCTCTCTCTCTCTCTCTCTCTCTCTCTCTCTCTCTCTCTCTCTTATTTTATTTATCTTATTCATATTTCACTGAATTTTTTTGCTTATCTCTTTCTTTTCATTTTTATCCTCGTACTCTTTTCGCACTGTTGTGTAATGTTTCCTCATGTTACAATCATTATTATTCTTTGTACATGTTATCATGTTCTATCCGTCTTCCTTCTCTGTTACTCTCATTGTTTTCACCAACTATACAAGGTATATGTTTAGTCAGTCCTCTTACTACTCCCATAAACTCATATCTTACAGTTTATCATCCAGTTCTTCCTACGGTGTTTCTTCACCTCTCTCTTTTTCTCCTCCCCACTGTTTCCTCACCCTGTTTCTTCCTCCTCGAGGCGCAGGTGTTGTGTTGGGTGGGCGAGATGAGGTGGTGCTGGAGGGTTTCAACCGGGGGAGTCCCTCAGTGTGTCTCGCCGTGCAGTGGGCGGTGGGTGTCCAGGCCAACATACTCTAGTGCTCACTGTGCCTCTCTCACACAGTGTACCATTCATTTATTTCTCTTACTATGAGAGGCTCTCTCTTACGGATACCGAGGGTCTTCTTTCTCTCTTTTTGTGAAATTGAAAAAGTGGAAATATAACTAAAACTTCAGAACTTCCTATAAAATAACGTTGGCACAAATAACCTGTGACATGTGGTGCTGTGCAAGCTTCAATGATAAAAATCAGCTCCTCAAAATACATTAGTCTCAGGAGAGGAGGTGGAGGGAGGATGAGACACGAGGACTCTCCTGTAACTTCGTCTCCAGCAGAACCTCCGGCGTGTTAGTGATAACGTTCAGCGTCAGAGAAACACGTTTAGAGCTTTTCCACAGTTTTTTTGTTTCTTATTTATAATCTATCAATCATCAGATTAAATTTTTCGCCAAAGTAGAAAAAAATAATTTTGCTTCATAATTACGAAAGTTGTTACAGCAAGCACCACTAAACACTCCACTTATTCTCTACCTCCTGAAACACATGAAACCATTTCTTCAGTTTACCACGTAAATTTTTCACCTTATCACGACTCCCCTTTCTTTCTACCTCTCTTTCACTTTCAGGGATATTTTAGGTGTAGTTGTAATATAGAATATCATTTAAATTTACAGAGAATGTACTCTGATATATAAGAGTTTAAGGCCGAACTAAAAAAATAGGACATACAGTAGGTCTTATAGGTGAACCTTTCATAGTATGTAACTATAAAGTAAATATGAAATAATGTAAATGCTGTGTTGTATCAGGATTGTTTTCTTTTTCGTTTACACATCTGGGATATATCTTTCGTATCTCATGATAAACTAATAGGCACCTGTTCTTTTTATTTTGCTCCTGATACCAAACCAAATATTTCACAGTGGTACAAATAAAAAAACGGTTTTTTTTCTTAGCCATTCCTTAATATATGAGCTATTTTATTGGTGATGTTTATCCCCACAGTAGTTAAGATGTTCTCTCCCTTCAACCATACTTGTTTGTTTTCATGAATTTCAATCATGGCAAACAAATATAGTATATGTATGGAGCCCTTTTTTCAGAAAATTTGGTAACCACTTTTGAGCAAATGATATTGTATGTACAGTTTGTCTTTTAGAATTGTATATGATTATTTTGTAATGTTCACCCTCTCCCTCTCCCTCCACAGTGACTGCCGCTATCTATAGGCAGCTAGACAATAAGAACATAAGAACATAAGAATGGAGGAAACTGCAGCGGGCCTATTGGCCCATACTGGACAGTCCCGTTTACACCCAACCCCTATTGCTCATATGAGCATCCAACCTATGTTTGAAGCAATTCAGCGTATTCGAGTTAATGATGATATTTGGTAACTTGTTCCATTCATCCACTACTCTGTTTCCAAACAAGTGTTTTCCTATTTCACGCCTAAATCTAAATTTGTCTAATTTAAAACCATTGTTACGAGTTCGCTCCTGGTTGGATAATTTGAGTACCTTTGTAATGTCCCCTTTGTTTAGCCCTGCCTTCCACTTATACACCTCTATCAGGTCGCCCCTCGCTCTACGTCTCTCGAGGGAGTGCAAATTAAGATGCTTTAACCTGTCTCTATACTCAAGGTTCCTAATGCCCGGGATTAGTCTTGTCATTCTCCTTTGAATTCTTTCCAAGGATTCTATATCCATTCTGTAATACGGTGACCAGAACTGAACTGCGTAATCCAGGTGTGGTCTCACAAGAGCAAGATACAGTTTTAGGATGACCTCACTAGTCTTGTAACTAACACTCCTTTGTATGAACCCAAGTACTTTATTAGCCTTGTTACGAGCAAAAACACATTGTTTACTTGGCTTAAGGTTCCTACTTATCATTACTCCTAAATCTCTCTCGCAGTCGGATTTCTCTATGGCATCGTTGTTCATCTGGTATCTGGTTTCCCTGTTTACATCTCCTATACTGAGTACTTTACATTTGTCGACATTGAATTTCATCTGCCATTTTTCAGACCATTGGAAAAATTTGTTTAGATCTTCCTGTAGTTTTGCCGAGTCCTCGTCAGATTTGATAACACGTCCTATTTTAGTGTCATCAGCAAATTTACTTATGTTGCTGTCTATGCCGATATCTATGTCGTTTATGTATATGATAAACAATAATGGTCCAAGTACTGAGCCTTGGGGAACTCCACTTGTGACGTTGCTCCAATGGGACTTAGTGCCGTTTATGCTCACTCGCTGTTTCCTGTCCTGTAACCACGCCCTAATCCATTTAAGGATGTCACCTTTGATGCCATGAGCTTCTACCTTTCTAATTAGTCTTTCGTGGGGGACTCTGTTGAAGGCTTTGCTAAAGTCGAGATATACCACATCATAATTGTGCCCCTCGTCCACCGATTCGAAAACTGATGAAAAGAATGTTAATAGATTAGTTAGGCAAGAACGTCCGCTTGTGAAGCCATGCTGGGAATCATTGATCAATCTGTGCTTCTCCAGGTGATTTCGAATAGAGTTTGAAATGATTGCTTCCAGTAATTTGCCTACTATTGATGTTAGACTGATTGGGCGGTAGTTAGAGGATTGTGATCTATCCCCCTTCTTGAAAATCGGTATTACATTCGCTATCCTCCAGGATTCTGGTACTACACCTGTTTTTAAGGACATGTTAAACAACTTTGCTAAGGGCATACTAAGCTCTTCCTTACATTCCTTTAATACTCTGGCAAATATCTCATCGGGACCAGGTGACTTATTAGGCTTTAGTTTGTCTATTTGCTTACTAACATCGTTACTAGTCACTACTATCTCACTTAATTTGTTTTCTTCACTATCTCTGAATAGAGTCGGTGCCTCGGGTATCATGTTTAAATTTTCGCTGGTGAAAACTGTTGAAAAATATTTATTCAAATTATTGCTCATTTCTCCGTCGTTATCAGTGAGCTCGCCGGAGTCTGACCGTATTGGTCCAATCTTTTCTCGTGTTTTAGTTTGATACATTTGGTAGAATCCTTTGGGGTTTGTCTTTGCCTCCCTTGCTATCCTTACCTCATTATTCCTCTTTGCTTTCCTTATCTCGGTTTTAACCCTACTCGCCAATACCCTATAATAGTCCCGGAGGTGAATTTCGCCACGATTTATCCTTCTACCTATAGCCTTCCTTTGGCCAATGATGTTCTTTAAATAATTATTTATCCATTTAGGGTCATTGTTGTCTGATCTGAGTTTTTTGTATGGTATGTTCTGCCTTTGTGCATTAAGTAACTCACTATTTAAATTGTCGTGGAACTCGGCAATCTCAGATCTCTTTATCAGGTCTGTGTCATTTGTCAGGTTCACGGCCAAGCGCGACACCCCCTCTCTCAGCTGCCTCTTTAAACTGTCAAAAATTGCCCTTCTGAAATCTGGTACTTTAGTGGAATTTTCCTTACGTCTGCCCTGAAAATCTAACTGGAATCGAATTTCTTTGTGATCGCTGTTTGCAAGTTCGTTCCCTACCTCGACATTGCTAATGAGGTTTTCTCTGTTCGACAGAACTAAATCCAGTATATTATTACCCCGTGTGGGTTCGGTTATGTGTTGACTTAGGAAACAGTCCTGGATCGTCTCGAGAAAATCCTCTGATTCTGAGTTACCCGTAAGGACAGTCCAATCTATTTGGCCAAGGTTAAAGTCGCCTACTATACAGACTTTGTTGTGTATGGAAGCCCTGCGCATTTCATCCCAGATAAGTCGCTCAGTGACGCTATCAAGATTGGGGGGTCTATATATTACTTCTGTGATTAATTTTTCCCGACCGTCACTTAATTCTATCCAAATTGTTTCTGTATTCCTCTCAGTTTTTATTTCCTTATTTATTTCACACTTCAGATTATCCCTAACATAGATTGCTACTCCGCCTCCTTTCCTGGTCTGCCTATCTGTATGGAACAGTTTGTAACCCGCAATTTGGTATTCTACTGGTAATTCACGTGTGTCTAGGTTGATCCATGTTTCAGTGAATGCAATTATATCGATTTCTTCGGTACATACCAAGGCCTTAATATCATCCATTTTGTTTCTCATACTTCTACTGTTCGCATAGTATACATTTAAGTTAGTCGTGTTCTGAGTCCTTCCCTTACCGCGTTTAGTTTTAAACTCCCTGTCTAATTTAGTTTTGTCATCATTCCTAACACTATTTCCCTGTAATCTTTCGCCTTGTTTACCCGCTCCCACTGCAGTCTCCTCCACCCCCATGCCCCTATGTTCTCTTAGCAGTTTAAAGACTTCGATATCTTTTGAACTGCCCCCTCTAGAGCCCCAGCCAGGGTTGCTACTCCATCCCTAGACAGGTGCACCCCATCCCTAGCATAAAGGTCCCTTCTGCCATAGAAGTTGTCCCAGTTGTCAATGAATGGGACTGATATTGACTTGCAATATCTGTCAAGACGGTCGTTAACACCAACTGCCCTTGACAACCATTCACTGCCAACTCTCCTTCTAGGCAGGACACAGCATATGATAGGGATCCCTCCCTTAGTCCTAATACGATCTATGGCTGCCTTGAACTTATCAAGAAGTTCCTCTCTCCTACACCGGCCAATATCATTGCCTCCTGCACTGAGGCAGATAATGGGTTTGTTCCCATTACCAGACAAGATATTGTCCATCCTGTCAACTATATCCCCCACCCCAGCTCCTGGCAAACACACCCTCATCCTATTTTTGTTTTTACCACAAAAGGCCCTGTCCATGTACCTTACCTGTGAGTCACCAACAATTAAAGTTTTTATACCTTCCTTGTCATCCCTGCCCCTGACTGTACTAACGTCCAATTCGTCTATCAAGGGACTGAACGGGTTGGTACATTTAGCTGTTGTTGTCGTTGTTGTCGTATCCTTCGTGTGCTTCTTCACCACCAGCTTGGTCCTACCACTACTCACGACTTTCCACTCGTTTGATTTTTCGTCAGACACTGGCTTTACTCGTCCAGCCTCTCCTTTTAACTTCGCCAGCTCCTTCCTTAATTTCAGGTTCTCCATCGTGGCCCTCTCAATTTCTAACTTGGCCCTCGCCAATTCTTCAGTGGACCACTCCAGTTTGGTCAACAAACTCTCATACCAATACATGGGGCGGCCAGTTTATCTACTAAATCTTTGTAATTATACTTTGAAGTGATGGAACAACAGTTTTTACTGTCAAGGGCGTTGTCTCAAGCTGTAATGTTACACCCTAATCAACTTTTTGGGATGTAATTTTAATTGTGTATTTAATTCAAGCAACTATGAAGGAATGATGAAAACTCACCATGTCGGTTACTTGTAGATGGAAAATAGCTTCTGGGAGATTCATAATACATCGAGTGTGCTTGTATGTGGTGTGTATATGCGCACGCACACACACACACACACACACACACACACACACACACACACACACACACACACACACACACACACACACATGCGCGCGCGCGTTACAGAGGGATAATCGCCGATTAGCAGTAACCTCTATGTATTTATATTTTTTGGAAATTTCTTACCGGACATAAACAACAACCATGTAGATCAGAGAAATATATAAAAATGAATACTTTCAGAAGAAAAAAACTAGCATTTCCTACCCTAGTCTAGCCTGACCTTGCTTGTTCTACTTTAAGTATAATTTTACTGTGTCATGATAGTAAACGAGGCATTAATTAAACAGGGCAAATTTTAACATATACGAATTAATTTTCATTTAGGTACAGCAAATGAAACAAAACGTTATCCCTATTCCGCAAAAACCTCGGTTTCTTTTTAATGCTTAATCGGCGATTATTTCAATACAGGGTGATTCAGCAAAGAGTACGTTAAATTGGAGGATAAAATCCTTGAATAATTCTTAAACACAATTTCTGTTTGGTAAATTGTCATCATCTTCATAGTTTCCATGAGAGTAAATTTGATGTGAAACTCCCTCCCCCCTGTAACTGCTTTTATCTCATGCTGTCGTACACGGTCCCTGTCTCATTGAAGCTGTGCTAGCCATCTGTATCACGCTGTACTGCTGTACATAAGACATCTGTGAAAAAGATGATCACAAAATTTTACGGGAATTTCACATCAAATTCACTCTCATTAATACAGCATCTTAAATGTATTGTAACATGGAACTATGCAGAAGCTAACATTTTACCATAGAGAAATTGTGGTTAAGAATTATCCAAGGATTTTATCCTCCAATTTAACGTACTCTTTGCTGAATCACCCTGTATAGCGTGACACTATTACTACTACTTTGCTGTCACTCGGAATCGGGTATGACGATCATTCAGCTATGATACAATGATATGAGTTATTAATGATATCACCTTCGTTGGTGAGCTTTGAGGTGATTCAAGAGGCCGAAACAGGACCGGCAGGGCAGTCCACAGATGTTACACGTGTGAATGGTTACATCTAGTGCGGGAGGAGCGGCGGCAGTGTCTTTGCGTCGCTGGCGCTTGTCTGCCTTGGTATGCAGTCGGGTTAACTCGAAAGTATTGACACCTTTCCGTGTGATGCTCCTTCAAATGTTTCGGTGTGGAGTGATCGTCTTCCGGTGTGGGGGTCGATTTGAGACTTTTTCTGGTTTGTCTTAGGCCTATCCTTATACCTTTTCCATTGGCAGCCAGTATTAAGTTTATCATTCGTTAGGTGACTGTAAAATACCTGTCTTTGATAGTCTACTGTCATCCAAGCGGGTAACACGGCCAGTCCAATGTAGTTGTTCAAGAATAATGGTAGTCTTGATGCTCCTACATTTGGTGTAAGTGAAAAAACTGGCATTTGTTCCCTTGTCTTCCCAGCGAACTCGGAGGATGGAACGTAGACTACGTTGGTGAAAGTTTTCAAGTGACTTGAGGTGTCACTCCTATATGTGACCCATGTCTCGCTGTCATATAGCAGGGTGGGGAGGACCACTGATCGATATACGTGCAGCTTTGTAGATAATTTCAGCTCCCTACAGCTGAAGACAGGGATACGGAGTCTGCCAAAGGCTTGAGATGTACAGTTAACAACAAAAATTTTTGCAACTTTATGGTGTAATGCAATATGACACACCGGACCAAGAATTCTCAACAACAATCATTTACGCGGGTGATTTATGTTAGTTTCTCTGTATTAACTATAAGTGATATAAAAAATACACCATACTGGTTATATAATGCATCATACAACCAGAAATACTAAACCTATCAAATTTACGTGGCCTCAGTCAGTGATCGTTGCAAAGGCCATCAGACCAAGTGGTGCAGAACATTGTTTTGCTGACTCTCCATTTTATCCGATGTTGAATCTCTTCACTGATGTCCGCAGTGGTGGACAAGTAGCAGCCAAGATACTGGATGGATGGTGAAGGTGTGGTTGAACCAGGGGTAGACTGAAAGAGAATCTGAGTCTTATATACGTGCATTCACTTCAGGGCCGAGGTGTGCATACGCATCAGCGTAGGTGTTCAGAATCTCCTGTAGATCGTGAGCAGTGTGAGCGACGAGGGTGAGGTCGTCTGCATACTGAAGTTCGGTAATGGAAACGGCCGACACCTTTGTTCCTGCCTGGAGTCGTCTTATGTTGAAAAGTCTCTTCATACGGTACTAGATGTCAATCCCGAAGCTAATTTGGCACTGGCACGAGTAAGAAAGGCAGCCAAGAAAATGAAAAAGAGAGTTGGTGCCAATACACATCCTTGTTTAACCCCTGTTTGGATGGGGGAATTCAGACTGAGTGCCATTGTGCAGGACACTGCCGTTCATGCTATCGTGGAGTTGCCTCACAATGGAGATGAATTTTGGTGGGCAACCAAAACGATTGAGGGTCCGTCAGAGGGCTTCCCTGATTACCGAGTAGATAGGCCTTAGTAAGCTCGATGAAGGCCATGTATTTGTCACGACGCTGTTCTCTGCACTTTTCCTGTAACCGACGGGCATCACAGGTCATGTCAGTGGTGCCACGTCATGGTCTAAAGCCATATTGAAATTTTGGGAGGAAGTTTTCTGCCTCAGAAAGAAGTCTGTTTAGGTGGACTCGGGCGATAATCTTGCCAGCTATGGACAGCAGCGAGATCCCACGTTAGTTGTCACAGTCTTACTAGTTTTCCTTGTTCTTATAAATATCGACGATAGAGGCGTTTCTAAGACCTTGAGGGATTTCCCCCTTCTCCCATATATTTTCCAGGAGAGAGTGGAGACTGCTAGTAAGCAGAGGTCCTCCTGCTTTATAAGCCTCAGCTGCGATTCCATCAGGCCCTGTGACTTTGTTATTTTTCGTCTGCTTAATGGCAGTAGCTACATCATCAGGGAATGGAGGATAGCTAAGGTGGGTCAGCTCCTGGTGCTGTTGGGTAGCCAGGACATCCACATCAGTGTTTCGGTCGAGCAGGAAATGGTTGTGCTCTTTCCAACGCTGAAGGATACCTTTTCCGTCTTTAATTAGGGAGTTACCGTTGGATGAGTGGAGGGGTAACGCACCATGAGTAGTTGGGTCATACATTGTTTTAGTGGAATAGAAAAAATCACCCCATCTTGTATTGAGCCTCATTTTTTTTGCGTTTCACACACTTTGTTTTCCCACCATTCGTCCTTTAGATTGCAAAGTTTTGACTGAGCCATCGCTGAGGAAACCCCGTCTGCATTGTAATCTCTCCCAACTGAGATACTGTATAATTTCCCTCCTAGTCCCCAGTAACCCCCCCTCCCCCCCCCCACACACACACACAGAAAGACACCTACCCTGACACACCCCTCCCCTTTCCTTCCTGGTCACTGGGCGAATGCTTCGAATTTGGAGTTCAGTGTTTGAGGTTCGGACCTCACGGAGAGAGAGGATTGGCAACGCTAAGTGGTAAACGCAGGAGTGGAGCCAGCTATACATTAAAATCCCCTTGATAGAGGATCTCGGTGTGACAAGAAGTGAGATAGTCAAAGAGTTCCAAATAGTTGGCAGAGTTGGGAGAACAGTATTGGAAACAAAGAAAAATAGTCACAGTTGGTATAGAGATATTTTGCGCCAGATGACATCATAAAGAGAAGATTCAAGATTCGTATGTCCAGCTTTAGGTGTACGTGTGTTACAGTAGGCGCATACACCTTCCTTAGAATGGAAAGAGGTATAAAGGTTGTAGTTGGAGATTGAAAAGGTTTAGGTGAAGCTGCTTTGTTTAGTTGAAGTTCTGATAGTAGTAAGAGTTCGGAAGAAGAGGTTAATAGATGGTGCTCCACAGAAGAAAAAAAATTGGATCTCAGGCCGCGAAAATTGGAAAAATACAGTGTGAGAAAAGCCGATCCTCCAACGTCCGCGGTGACATCAGTTGAGGCCCCAGTAGTTTGATGATGGTCAGGTCGGCCCTGGGGTGCACAACCTTCTCGACCAATGGGACCATCCGAGAAGGCCCTGCTTTAATATTTTTGTCAACTGATATCATAGGAGAATAAAAGAATAGAAAGAATAAAACAGATCAAGGGTGAGAAAGGATATATATGTTGTGTTGTTAAAGTAAGATAAGCCATTGAGACCCTGCACTTGTGTGTAAATGAGGCAGAAAGTCAGATCAGCAACCTGGGATTTGGTCAAAATTTTTATGATTCCATATGGCACCAGGGTGTATCGATAGACAACACATTATGCTTCCAATATCTTTCCAGGCGGTAGTATCTTCCTCATTCCCAGCTTACTAGCTGTCTGCTACCCATGATCTGTGTCGTAGTGGTCTGACCTACCATGGCTTAGGTGATGAGAACATCTCGGCGATCTCTTTCTCTTACAATAATGTAGTCAATGAGAGGCCAATGTTTAGATCGTGGGTGTTGCCAAGAACCCTTGAACTTGGCGGCTTGCCTAAACATGGTGTTGGTGATAGTGAGGTTGTGATCAGCACACCTGCTGGGGAGGAGTAGGCCGTTGAAACTACACTTGCCCACTCGGTTTCTCTCTGTGGTTCCCTGACATTAAGTGAGCATCACTGCCAACCCTGGCATTGAAGTCACCTTGGAGCACGACCCAGGTCAGCGCAAAATGTCTCCTTGTTGTCTTCATCTGCATCCAGTGTTGAGGCGTTTGCATTGATGAAGAAGGTATTATGTGAGTTATTTAGTGAGGCGCTCTTTGACCCCAGCAGACATTTCATTTAGCTTATGTAAGTTAGAGTGACGAATAGCATAGCCAACTCCATAAATGCGGTTTCTCTCCTCAGCAGGCTTACCATTTCCAGAAGATGTAGCCAGACCCTCGTCTGAGAGCCGGGACTCACTAATGCCTTTATACACTTGTAGCCTACCCTGGAGAGACCAGTGGGTGGTATAACTGAAGATATTAATTTTAAAGGAAGATGATATGATTTGATTGTTACTTGTATGCCGTAAGGAAACTCTGTGGCAGGGAATTCCACAGTGTGATAGTCTGGGGTACAAAGGAGTTCGGGTAAGCAGAATTAAATTTCAACAGAAAGGTCAGGAGCCCTCCCAGATTTCAACGTAGGCCGATTAAAGATGCTTGGTAATGACACTACTCAGTGTAGCTCATAAGAACACTAAACATCTATCGAACACGGAAAGTGTTTATCTTTGCGAATGTGCACTGAATCGAGGAGACGAAATACTCCAACACGATAGCCAGCCCACAGAGAACACATATGGCAGTCAACGGTTGATCAATATAATCTCTTACAGGGCAGAGGTTTCTCTTACCTGAATAAAATCGTCTGGCGTTAGCCAGAATAAAGAGTTAATAGAGTAGGGCCTAGCACGGAACATTACTGAGTCCAAGCTGCATTGCAACTGTTTTGGCGAAATCTCAGTGTGGTTTTGTGATAGTGTTGTAAAAAGTTATGTTCTGTTTTACTACATCATACTTATTACTAAACGTTATGTATTTTGTTTTAGTAATACTAATGAAAACCAGTTTGGATGCCCCCACTGTGTTAATCGTTGGAAATGACTGTGATCCGCCGATCATAAGAAGAGCAGGTAATGTGGGAATAAACACTTAAATACAGCACGCAATAACATTCATATCATGAGAGCAGTAGCAAAAATAGTAATTAATTTGCAGAGGACGATTGCATATCAGTAAGGCACTGAGGACCTTCCTCACCACTCAGGACGCCAACTCGTAAACTTTATGATTTTCTGTCACTAACGCATATAATTATATGTTATAAATAAATCAATAACAATTTAATTCAATACATTTGACACATACTTTTGTGATCTCTCCCTTCTCCTTTAATTAAAATAAACAGCGTTTTAAAACTACACGCCCGAGAAGTGCTCCTGCATAGGATTAACGAGTAGTAGGATTTTGGAGGGTGACACACACACACACACACACACACACACACACACACACACTTTTCTCTCTCTCTCTCTGTTTCATCTGATATTAATGAATAAATATATTTTAATCGTTTACGGAATTACGTTGCTATCTCCTCTCCCTCCTCCACAGATACTGTCCCTTTTCCCCCCGCTTAATTATTTTCCAGCCGTTGGGGGAAGAAGGACGAGGTTGTTGACAGATTATTAATATCATCTAGCATGGTAATTAGTTTACTCTTAATTATAAAATGTCATTAATTTTGGGATGGCGTGTATGTGAGTGGAGATAATTTTATACACTACACCTGCCCCCGAGAACTGATATGGCGGAAATAACGAAAACAAATATATTTCTTCAAATCAGTTGAATCATAGAGACAAAGTGTGTGTGTGTGTGTGTGTGTGTGTGTGTGTGTGTGTGTGTGTGTGTGTGCGCGCCACCCACTTTAAACAAATTGATGTAAAGTTAAAATTTGTAACCAAGGAGTGACTTCAGTGTTCACGGCAACATGAGCCTTTGGACTCTCTGGGGTAGATTACATGTGTATAGAGGCCGGGGGCATAGCTTGAGTGAGAACAAAAAAGTTGTATAATCTTTGATTACCTCCGAGAGTAGCAATCCTGCCTGGCCAGCTAAGAGGACACTTGGAGGGGCCCACAAATAATGCCCACTTCCCTACTCTGTAAAAAAGGTTGGTGATAGGAAGGGCATCCAGCCGTAAGACTTACTTAAAATTTGTCCGCTGGCAACCAGGTAATCCCAGCTAACCCACGTAAGCGTGATGATGATGATGTAGGACATTAGCCAATGTATAATTTACACAAGGAGAACAATTCTTATACAAGAGAACATTATTGACAACTTCGGTGGCGAACATTAATTCTTTGCGTCATATATTGAACTCTTCTTATTTCTAATTTATTCTGAATGAATAACCTTAATTTAAACAAGCTGTGTTATGTTCAAAGTACACCTCCTCCCATATTATGTCCCGAGCAAAAATAAAAAAAATAAAAATAAAAGCCCTCTAAAATTATAAAACTAAAAAAGAAAAAGCTGCTAAAACACCTGTGTGATCAAATTTCACTATTTTACCCAAAACGTGCCTGAGATTTCATGCGGACAAGCAACCAACCAAGACCTGGGAAAACAAACTGAATAATAATTTCGTTTCGCGCGGCACCTGCAGACAGAATGGGAGAGCGGGGTGGACATTATTTTCCAAGTAATCAGGGTTATACCCACGGCTCAGTTGTGATTTTGTTTAATTGATATACACAAAACGATACAAAATGAAAAGATGCTACAAAATAATTTAATTTCACCGGAAAATTACCCAACTTTGTCACCTTTAAAATAGTATTTATTGCATTCAGAGTGTATCTCTCTTACTCCTTTACATATAGAGAAAAGGAAACAGAAAAACCGGGGTTCCTTTATAGGAAAAGTTACAATTAGTCTTGGTGTAATGTTAGCATCACTGTTGGTGTCACCGCATGTCTTAATGTTATTGTGTCATTGTCATTATTGGTGTATCTCAGTGAGGGTGTCACTGTTGGTGTCAGTTTTAGTGATAATGTTAATGTTACTGATAGTATCTCATATTATTACTATAGAGTTAATGTCTCAATTAATATGAAAGTCGGTGTCAGTGTTACTGATATTTTCAGTGTTATTGCCACTACTACTCTCACTTTGATGTCTGTTGGTGCCATTGTAAGCCTTGCTGTAGGTGTCACTGATGCTGAAAGTGTTGTAGTTCACTCCATTATTTTTGTCGGTATTGATGTCAGTGTTATTACCAGTATTAGTGTTTGACTTATGGTGGTGTAAGTGTCACTATTTATGTCAGTGTTGATGTCACTGTTTCACTGTTAGTGTCCGTGTAAGTTTGAGCGTTGATGTCAGTGATGGTGTCAGTGTAGTCGTAGTGACGGTGTTAGTGTGACACTGTCAGAGTTGGAGTCAGTATTATTGTTGTTGCTGGTGTCAGGATCACAATTAAAATTATTGTTGGTGTCTTCCCTTGCCAGTGGTAGTGCCATTTAGTGTCACATTGAAATATTGCACGACTGTTAGCAGAAGAGGGAAAAATATGAAGTTGCTCTCAGTCATATTTCCCGCCTCTGCTGACGGTCATGTAACATTTCAATGTGATTCTGATCCTTTAAAATGTTGTTTTTGCATAATGTTGTATTACTGATACGCAATTTGTTCTTAGTATACCTTATTGTGGGTAAAATAAATATATATTAAATGCATCCTATGAAAGCGTGATTTTGCTACCAGAATGTAATAATTAATTCGTGTATAATACTTCTAATAAACTTCCTATGTGCTTATGTTTGAAAAAATTAATGTGTGTATCTTTATATAATTTAGCTAAATATCTTTCTCGTCAGAAACGGTCATCCGAACGATTATGAATAAACTCGTTTAAAAATACACCATTACTTCAGGACAAAATCGGACAGGTTTGCAACAGCCAATCAGCTGTAACTTTTGAGGAGGGGGCAGAGCATCTTTTCTCAGCTGGGAAAAAACGTGCTGTAGTTATTTTTGTAAACGTCAGTGTTAGTGTCAGTGTTAGTTATTGTTGTAAGTGTCAATGTTAGTGTTAGTGTCAGTGTTAGTGTTAATGTCAGTGTTAGTGTCAGTGTCAGTGTTAGTGTTAATGTCAGTGTTAGTGTCAGTGTTAGTGTTAGTATTAATGACAGTGTTAGTTATTGTTGTAAGTGTCAGTGTTAGTGTTAGTGTTAATGTCAGCGTTAGTTATTATTGTAAGTGTCAATGTTAGTGTCAGTGTGTTAGTATCAGTGTTAGTTATTATTGTAAGTGTCAATGTTAGTGTCAGTGTTAGTGTCAGTGTTAGTGTCAATGTTAGTGTCAGTGTTAGTGTCAGTGTTAGTTATTATTGTAAGTGTCAATGTTAGTGTCAGTGTTATTTATTATTGTAAGTGTCAGTGTTAGTGTCAGTGTTAGTGTCAGTGTCAGTGTTAGTGTCAATGTTAGTGTCAGTGTTAGTGTTAGTATTAATGTCAGTGTTACTTATTATTGTAAGTGTCAATGTTAGTGTCAGTGTTAGTGTCAGTGTTAGTTATTATTGTAAGTGTCAATGTTAGTGTCAGTGTTAGTGTTAGTTATTATCATAAGTGTTAGTGTTAGTGTCAGTGCCAGTGTTAGTGTCAGTGTTAGTTATTATTGTAAGTGTCAGTGTCAGTTTCAGCCTTTGTGTTAGTATTAGTTATCTTTGTAAGTTTCAGTGTCAGTGTCAGTGTTATTTATTATTGTAAGTGTCAGTGTTAGTGTCAGTGTCAGTGTCAGTATTATTGTAAGTGTCAGTGTTAGTGTCATCGTTTGTGTCAGTGTTAGTAGTGTTAGTATTATTGTTATTGTTAGTGTTAGTGTTAGTTATTATAGCAAGTGTGAATGTTAGCATCAATTTTAGTGTCAGTGTTAGGCAGTATTAGTGTGTGTGTTTTGTTTAACGTGTTAGTGTTAGTGTCGCTCTGTGTCAGCATAATTGTCAGTATCAGTTTTTCTTTATTTGTGTCTCGGTATTAGTGTTACTTTTCTTTGTGTCAGTGTTGATGTTACTGGTAGTGTTAGTGCAAGTTAACAATTTTTTTTCAGTTTTGGTGTTAATGTTAGTTATCAATGTGATTGTCATTGTCAATAGTATTTTTAGTGTCATTGTTCGTGTCACTCTTGGTGTCAGTGTCGCTCTTTTTGTTGGTGCTAGTGCCACAGTTAATATTAGTGTTAATGTCAATATTTTTGGGTTTGATGATATAAGTTTTGACATAATTGGTGACCTCGTACTGTGTTAGTGTGTTACTATATATTAGTATTAGTGTCATAAATGGTGTCAGTGTTTAGCGCCATGTTATTGTTCGTATCAGTGTTGGTAACAGTGATGCTTTCAACGGTGTCAGGGTTCAGGAAGCGTTGGTGTTAGAGATCGCGTCAGCTTTGGCTTTTCTCACACCTCAAGGTCCTGCAGCTCTTCAACTCTTTTCACTTTATTCAGTCAGTCATAGACAGTATAATTCACAATATATATGCAAGTTTCAGACTCTCTTTTTAAATCACACATCAACAAGTTCTATGCATAGTAAAATTGTTTTATTCACCTTGTAATTTTTTGCTTACAGTTAACTTCCTGTAGTTGCTTGTGTCCTTTTTTAGAATGATAATTTGTTTTAGCATCATGAAAAACTTTTATTCGAATAATTAATGAACAGTAATATAATAGATTTCTAAAATTTCGTTCGACACACCTCTTTTTGTATTACTTTTTATTAACATCGATAAAACGTAGATTTCACCAAAAAATGTTAATTGTAATTACTGACGTGTAAGAAACTCATCCTATTTTCCCTCGACCACCACTTGGAAGCAGGAGAAAAGGGGTGAGGCAACTCTCTGAGTACTGGTGAAGAATGCAAGAGAAACATTTCTCAATACACCCACACCACCACCACTGTTATCACTACCACCACCCATACCACCACTATTAACACCGTCACCCACACCACCGTCACCCACACCACCACCACCACTGCTATCACTACCACCACCCACACCACCACTATTAACACCGTCGCAATCACCACCACCACCATCACCTGTAAAGGCAAGATAGCTGACATTAAGGTTGTATCCACTTTTTTGCACTAAGTAGCGACAGTATATCGTTTCCCATGTATAGAACCAAACACAATGTGTTTGAATACCTCTCACACAAATGTAACTAACAAAGTGTGAGGCCAGACATACTGCCTCACACTCCTGTACTCACGCAGTTGTGAATAAGTTACCCTTTATGTATAGAACTAAACAAAGAATTTATTTGAAATACTCTGTAACATTCAATGCTTTAATATCCTGACCACTGGGGTTAGTTATGCAGACCCTTCGTAAACTCTACTCTGTAATCCTTTTGTACTATCGCCCACAGGATGAGTATGGGGTGTACAATAAACTAGCCGTTGTAAGTGGAAAAAAAAATCCTATATCATATACCACCACCATAACGACCACCACTACCACTATTATCACTCACAATAACAAACCCTCATTTTTACTATTAACAACAACAATACTTGTATACATATCAATACATATACATGATGCACACATAGACCTTAATAATTTTCTGCTCTTTCGAAACAAAACCAAAATAAAGTTACAGGATTTGATGGTATTCTACTCTTTATCCTCAAACTATGTGCAACTGAACCTGCTCCTATCCTCTCTGAACTGTTCAACCTTCCTTTGATTTCTCTGACCCTTTTCAATTCCATTATTTCCCTACCCGTGCTGGAGCATCTCAAAGCTTTTACTCCAGTTACGTTTTTATTACATATAATATTAAAGATTTCATCCTTCTCATTCATTCCTACACTTCTTTGCTGATGATAGTAACGCACAGTCAAGGAAAAAGTCCTGGCAGTCCATGAGCCCTGAGACTCAAGAACCTGTGAATCCGAGACATCATAATGGGCCCAACAATGTGAGATGTCTCTGATTCACAGGTTCATGAGTTTCAGGTCGGAGGACTGATAGGACCTTTTTGTGTGACTGTGGTGTACATGAGGTTTATCCTACAGCCCTAATGCCCATTTAAGGCTTCCAGTAGTTAAATTCCACTATTTATTTTTTTTACGATCAGTGTCCATACAAAGAAGATCCAGTCTCTAATTCCATTCAGTTATATCCCTGTTATATCAGTCACTAATGTCAGTAATGAAGATCTTACTGGAAGTTGTGACCTATCTCAGAACCCTCCCATTACCTCCACTGAATTTGGTTTATCTTCTCTTTGCTCAACTTTTTACTCCTCCTGTGGAATATTGTTCTCACAGGTGTAATGACATTTCGCAGTCTTTGTTATCACTGTTAAGCAATAGACAATCTGAGACTATTTCTCTCATGTAATCAATTCCTCACTTCCGTTATTTCAGATGATCCATATCTTCAATTTCTCTTCTCTACCACTGTTACTTCTGTTTCGGACAGGATCTTATTGTCTTTGCTTTCAATAGTCCCACCCAATTTATTTCCTTTTTTCTGGTTCATTTGTTTTCTTTCTGCACATTCCCCTACAGTTATACCTTCTATCATTGTTTTTTTAGCTCATTGCTTATCCTTTCTATATCATTAACCCTATCCTGACGTCAGTCCTTTTTATTTTTTTTGTTAAGTTTATTGTAAGCATCACTTCATTTTATCATATTTCTTCGTATATTTTCCTTAAAACTTAATTTGTTATCCACTTATTTTTAGTCTCGTTCCTCCCATGTCTTATAAGTTTCCCCAGTCTCTCACATTACTTTTTTTGTAATTAAATTGTTGTCCTGGTCCTTGTTCATCAAAGTCACCCTCTAGTAATACTGAAGATCTATTTTTGGTTTCAATTTCATATTCTATCCCTGCCCCTCTTTTGAGCCTCCCAGAATCCTTTTTGATTTTATCCATAGCTTTTCTTTTGAATTTTGAAGTTATAGCCTCACTAAACTCATTACTGGGACGTGATTTGACCCACAATCTGTCCCTCGATAGGTCTTGGATCGGGCTATTGAATTTCTGAATCTCTTCTGATTTAAAATGCAATCTATTTGATCCTTGACAATGCTACTCTTATTTGCATTGTCCCGGGGGCAGACCCACGTATAGAGATGTAATTATCATCTTGTTTTTCTTTCAAAAGTCAATTATTATTTCTCCTCTCTCATTTCTATTATCCAACCCATGTGGTCCTTCTTCTGGTGCCTCTTATCCTTTTCCAACCTTTGAGTTAAAATTATCCATTATAATCAGACATTCATTAAACTTCACATGGTCTTTCGTTTTCTTTAAACCTTCATAAAATTGTTCTAAGACTTCATCCTCACTGTTATTTGTTGGTCCATAAACTTGTATTATTACCAAGTCCATTGGTTCAGCATTAAACTTTATTAACAAAACTATCTCTGACCATGCCCAACATCTCTTTACACTACTGCTCAACTTCTGGTTTCCAATAATTCCAACCCCTCTCTCTTACTTTTCACCACTTGAATATATGAAGTAAAAATCTTCACTGCTAATGCTATTTGAACCTTTCCATCTTACTTCACTTAATATCAGAATGTCCTACTGCAATCTTTTCATTTCCCTACAAACATTCGCATACTTACCAGCATCATATAATGCCCTCACATTCCATGTTCCAATCATGTTTTTGTGGTTGTTGATTCTTAATCTTTCCGTAGCATTTAATATCCAAAGTTTTGTTTTGCTCGGACAGTACTAGCAAGCTATCGGTGGCACACTGCCCGCAAGCACGGGACGCAATGTAGTTGAACTTTTAGGTGACTTTGATTCAATAGAAACGACAGAAAATCGTTTAGTGTGTCTGTCCATGGTTGTTCAAGGGCAAGAGATGAAGTTAATGAGAAAAGTGTTCCGAAATTTTCTCATCAGAAGACCAATTAAAGGAAGAAGAACAAGTTGGGAATGAAGAATGGGTTTTATAGGTCGCTCATACCACAAGGTAATGTTAAGATATATTACGAGAAAAACGGAATGAAACAGTACACTAAAGTTGTTAGTACCCTCCACCCACACTACCACTCACACACACACACACTGCAACTACTACTTTGCTGTCACTCGGAATCGAGTATGACGATTATCCAGCTAGGATACACTGATATGAGTTATTAAGGATGTCACCTACGTTGGTGATTTCTGAGGTGACTAAATCGGCCGATACGGGACCGGCAGTATCGTTCACAGATGTTGCACATGTGGGGGCTACATTTAGTGTGGGAGGGGCAGCGGCAGCGTCTTTCCGGCGTGGGTGTTTGTCTTCCTCGGTATGCAGTCGGGATAACTCGAAAGTATTAACACCTTCTTGGAGGAGCAACACACACACACACACACGTCTTCCTCTTCAGGTGCTTAATTAGAAAGGAACAAGAGGAAGGCCATGTCCTGGCATGTCCTTCAGGCAAACTCTCAGGATGTGATGTTGGTGAGAGGTCTAAGTTAAAAATTTACAGGGCAAGGACCTGTAATATGACGTAAATTTTCATATTCTATATTTTCTGGGTTGTTCATGCCTGGGGTACTCTAGTCCACCAAGCTGTGAATGAGCACCTAATTTTACAGTTGGATAAATGATGGCTGCCGAGTGCAGTGCCAGTTACACTCTCCCTGAGTACCGATAAAAGACATCGTCTACCTCGTGCTGTATCCGCACAGGCCTTAAGAATCTACTATCATTTTCACTATGATTTACAATGAGCACAGTATATGCGGTAGTTTCTCAAATAGTGGAACTTTTCTACGCATCTTTCCCTGCATGTGTGTCAATTAGGTTTTGTGAGAGGAGACGGCGCTAACAACGAACAGGGAAGTCACTCTTTACACTCACGGCAGCCATGTTGGTATTGGTAAAATATTCTGGTTGATGGCTGGCAAGACTGGCTTTCTGGGTTTTATTCTGTCCATTTAGACGTAGAGTGAGAGGAGTGATAGGCTCGAATGACATGTATAAAAGGCTGAGCGAAAACGTAGCAATGGTTTTAAATTAGACAAATTTAGATTTAGGCGTAATATAGGTAAGCATCGGTTTGGATGTAAAGGTGTGGATGATTTGTAACAAATTGTCAAACGCCATCATTATTTAGAAACGCCGGAAAGCTTTAAAGAAGCCTATAGGTTGGACAGACATAATTATAAGCGATTAGGGTTGGGTGTAAACGGGGCTGCCTAGTATAGTTCTGCTGCAGTTTCCTTCATTCTTAAATTCTTATGTTCTTAATCATTAATGGCAAGTTCACCTTCGCAATAAGCATAAATAGCATGTTCTTAAACACATAAGTATTAGCGGCACGTTCATGCATACATTAAACTTCCATGACACGTTCATTTACACAATAAACATCATTGATTTCAGGAACTAAACATCAGTTGTACGTTCATTCACCTACTGATATGAATGACATGGTGATTCACACACACGAAACATCAATGACATAATTACAATCACACTAAACGCGATTAAGGTGTTGATCGCCATATTAGAATAGGTCGTTTGCCCAAACACAAACACCAATGACACTTTATCTACACGCAAAGCAACACTGGTACCTTATGCGTTCATCCATTTACCAATCATGACTGTCATACCAATAAGAACATAAATCAAGTGTGGTGCGTTTAGAATGTCGAACGGATACTTAGCGCCTACCTCTGTGTGCGAGTGACAGACAGCTCATCGTAATTGACAGATCATTAACACTGACAGTACGAATAGAATCTCTATGCCATACTCATTCCAGATCAAAATTATGAAATAATACATCAAAGGAATTTGTGACTCGAAATATATCACCTTTAATATTTTTCAACATAACAGAAAATCTAAATCTGAATGGCTCAGAATAGACGAAGCAAGCCAGGTACAATATTACACAAACACATTTGAACCACAACATTCTCTTACCTTTAGGTTTCGTAACCCAAAATGTGACCTCCAACTGAAGAGTGTTGAGGACCTCTCGTGTGGAGAGGCCTACCCTCGACCCCCCCCCCCCCTTCTTTTCTCTTGCACCTTCCTTCTCTTTCTTTATATCTTAACTTAAGTCCTATCTTAATTTTTTTCCTTAGCTTTCGTAAACCATAATAATCGCTGTTTTTAAGTTTCATCGTTTCGAGCAAATAATGTTTCATTTTTTTCCTAGTCATATATATATATATATATATATATATATATATATATATATAATATATAGATATATATATATATATATATATATATATATATATATATATATACCTGTATGTCTTTCCTCTCTCTTTCTCTGAAAAGATAGAAATTGTTTGTGATGAAAATTTTTCCAGGAGAACGTGAATAAAGTGACAAGTGGGATACAAATATAAAGTGTAAAATACAAATTTCCATGAAAGGTAGAGAGAAACCTGAGAGAAATCTAAGATAAACGCAGAGAATTATAAGAGAAAGGAAGAACAAGAAAGGAAAGGGATATATGAAAATAAGGAAGACAATTGATCAGAAAAGGAAGTAGAAATATCAGAAGAAAAAGTAAAAGAGAAAGGAAGAGTCAGCAGATGGATACAATGAGTGGGTTAGCCAGCCAGCAGGGAAGACGCGCCCCAGCCATCCATCACGACAACACCAGCTCCCCTTCCACCCCCCGCAGAAGGAGAAAGAGGGGTTAGTACTACCAACAGGAGCAGAAGGAGGGAGAAGGAATAGTTCTAGAAAGATGGGGAGGAGGTGTAGAATTTTTTTTTATTTGTAGGAAGAGTAAGTACAGGCTGGTGGAGGAGAAATTGTAGAAGGCAGGGTAAATGTTCTTATTGAAAAAATTGGGGAGAGGAGTTATTGCTGACAGAGCTGGAGGAAGGGTAACAATTCTAACATGAAAACCTATCGGAGGAGGAGGAGGAGGACGTGTGTCTTGTGCTACTAGGAATAGAAATTACTATTAAGAGGAGCCTCAGGGATCGATACCGCCAGGCGGAGCAATATAATGTTAGGCTGAAGGATGAAGAAGGGTTATATTTGTAGGGCAAGGAGGGTATGTAGCAGGAAATAAAGCGCAGGAGGAATTTGTATTGGCAGGGAAAGAGCAAGAAGTGTGGTCAATATTTTAAGAAATGTGGGTAGGAAAAATAAAGGATCTCCATATCTCCACCCTCCCCCTTCTCCATCACTCATTGAATGACTTTCTTTAAACTTAATCGCATATTTTTGTTATTCCAAATATATATTATGTACACAATATCAATTTTGAAAATCTATTAACTTCAATTTTGTTACTATGACTCATTAATACTGTAAGTAATTTCGTAGCTCTTGATTAAAGAGGACTATCGGTATAATCAAAGTGTGGGGAAAGTGCGAACACAAGCACTGTAGAATCCCCACAGCTTAAGTTTGAGTCCTTAACTATTAGTTTATTATGATCTTTCTTTACAACTAAATATAAATATGTTTAAACCTAAGACATCAAGTACATATAAAAATTTAATCAGTGTGTGTGTGTGTGTATGGGGGGAGGGTGTTCTGCATGTGCATTCGCGTTCGTGTGCGTGTGTGCATGTGTGCACGTGCATGTGCGCGTTTGTGTGCGTGTGTGTGTGTGTGTGTGTGTGTGTGTGTGTGCGTTCGTGCTTGTATGTATACTTGCGTGTGTGTGTGCCTGTGTGTGCGTGCGTACATGTGTGTATGTGTGTGTGTGTAATGGTCAACATGCTTGCCTCGCAAGCGAGTGGACCCGGGTTCGGTCCCCGGGCAGGGTGAAACTATGGGCAAGTTTCTTTACGCCATTTGCCTCTGTCTACCCAGCAGTAATTGGGAACCTGGATGTTAATCGAATTGCGGATCGTTTCCCGGGATAATGGTTAGCCAGTGCATTTGGCGAGTTGTCCGGTCTTCTCGGACTATTCCTTGACACTGGGTCATGAAACTCGTTAACTTAGGGTGTGGTTGTTGCGTTGGCGACAGCTTCTACATCTTAAACAAATTCACGCCTAGGTGGCCCTAGGGCTGACCATCCTTGACTTCAGGGTGGAAGAAAAGAATTGAGAGAAGGTACTTTTCAGACTTCGATGAGCTTGGGTAAGTGATTGTTTAGTCCAAGGATGAAGTCAATGACGACAAAATGATGATAGTTGTGTCCCAACATCTCGCCGCTCTCCAGCCGAATTTTCACCACTATTTCCTACCTGCAAATGAGGAAGAAAAGAAAAAGAATAGTTGGATAAGAAACCCGTTCCTTATCTCAAACATGAACGACATCAATCTGCGCACTCATGAAAAAGACACACTGATCGAACTCCACTGTGACTCAGAAATTAAGACTTTTCAACAGCCGCAACCGCACCGACTTTTGGGGAGCAGTGAGCCAGATAGAAGCAGATGAGGTGATCGCTAGTAAAGCACTCCAAGTTCTGGTGGCATTCCACAGCACTTACTCATCTGAGAGAGGATTCTCAGATCTGCTCACCATCAAGAGCAAAAAAAGGCAGAGGCTAGGAGAGACGATGTTGTCTGCGTGCATGAGAATGGCAGCGACAAGAAATATCGCCCCACGATGTAGTTTGTGATGAGGCGTGGCTGCACAAGTGAATTGTATGTGTAAGTGCTTATTATTTTGTACTTTGTACTGTAAGTGTAAATGTAACGATCAATTTTTCTGGATAAATGCAACTTATTGTAATATACTTGTAGTGTACACTTATACAGAAGTGTGATTTTCCTATTAAATGTTTCCTTTTTATGATGACAAATTTATATGTGACCAAAGGATTTAGAGCTGCTGAGAACTGTGACCCAGTGTTGAAAAGGTTGGTACAAGAACACCGCCCGGTCACACTTAAACAAGTCCTCCCTCTTATTATCCCACTTTACATGTTATAACCATGTTACATAGAATGTGTACGGAGCTGAGAAGATGTATCTGCACTTTATTCTTTATGAAGACTACTTGTGTTTACAGAGGGGTACAGAACGTTTTCGAACATCGCTATGGCAGGAGCTGAAGTTCAACGTTAAAACATTCTCCGTTTTTTTTAGATTTAATTTTTCTTGATTTTTTTCTGATTTCTCTATTGTTCACTGGACCGTTTCATAATAAACAATTTTCTGCTTGCATAAAATATAAATATTTCTCCTGCATTATGGCATCAGTAGTTTATGCAAACCCGAATAAATCGAAGCAAAGTGACAGTTATTAAAATTTTAGACAGACCCTAGATTAACTATTGAGTGGAATCAAACCAAAGGTACAAATGTCTCTATTCACTTGATGTACAGTACATCACCTCAAGAGTAGGTAAAACATTGAGAGGAAAGGTCGCTAAAAATGTCCCTTATTAAACCAATTATGATAAATACAGGTAGGTAGGTGGGACCACAAAAAATAAAGATAATAAGATTTATTTGATGGAGAAGAAATGAAGTAAAGGTGAACAGAGTGCGTGTGATAACTAGAGAGTGATAACGATAGAATATAAGAAAAATAAAGGAAATAAGGATTAAACTACCAAGTTATGAAACAGAAGTTGAAGCAGCTGCGAGCAAATTGACGGATATTATAGTGTTGATCAGCTTCCGGCAATTTCTAAAAGACATTAAAAGGAATGTGACCAATTGTTTGATTAAAATATGTAACTAGTAAGACCTAGTAAGACCTTCCTAAGGATTAAAAAAAAATCAACATTCGCACCCAATTTAGGATAAAGTTATGCATGCAAAGTGTTATTATATATTATTTTATACATAATAAAGACGAAAATAGACAATGTATTACCAGCAGATGAAAATGGATTTAGAAAAGGATGAGGAACTAGGGAATGTATTTTACTCTGAAGTGAAAGGCTTCAGAGTAAGAAGGAAGGTTGCAGTATATCTGTTTTATGGATTTGGAAAACATATTTTATAGTAGAAAATGAAAAACAAATTTTGGAGTTACTATGATTATAACAATATTTTTTTAGCATCAGGAAGTTATATTGTTAGTAAATTGTGAACTAACAAATTGGTTTAGTGTTAGGCATTGCTGTTATAATGTTATTACTGCCCTTCAACAAAGAAGGTCTTTCAGCGCGAAACAAGGTTAGTAATCCATTAGCCCAACAATTATAAACATATGATAGATTAAAAAAACATCAACTAGGCAGGTTGTTAGGCAAGGCAACGTACTATCTCCAACATATGTAATGTCGGATCATATATTTTAATGATAGTAATTAGAGGCAACGATAAAGGGATAAAAGTTATTGGTAAAATTATATAAAATATTTAGTTTTCATATAATACTGCTGTTATCGCACATAGTGACGGGGTAGTGTAGGAACTCATGAACAGATTAGTGGAAAACGATGAATAATATAAGCTAAAAGTAAACACTATAAAGTAAATGTTATTTCCTTATTAAAAAGAGAGGAAGGAAGGGGAGGGGGAGGAATAAAACTTCTAGCTCCGGTATTCAACATGGAACTCAAATGGGTTGATGCTCTAAAATATTTAGGAGGCTACATAAGTTATGATGGTAATTGTGAAACAAAAATTAAAGCAAAGGAGGAAAACATAACTAACATTAAACAATCTTCGAACTTGTTTAAAGGAGGTATTAATGAGGGGTTGTAAACATAATCACTTGCAGCAGACACAAGAGGAATGCTAAAGGAGAGTTTTGCAGAGAAGAAATAAATGAAGAACTCAACAAGGGCTAGAGATACGAAGGAAATACAACAAATCTACAGAATAAGAAAAGTCGGATATTTGGCCATATTAGTTAACCTTTTGTGCCGGAGTCATATTCCCGTAAATCATTACCAAATAAAGTATGTATGTGAAGTAGGGCATCATAAAGTACTTGAAAGCGCAGACAATAATTGTAAGTCAAGTGAGGTTTACAATCTTCACTTAGACCCTGTCTACTGGAGAGCTTCTTGTGAAACTTCCCAATATCATAGTTATTCCTAATTTATGATAACTGGTTTTAGTAGCTCACTTTGCAGTGTAGAAAATTAATCGAAGTATTACGCATTTATTTATGATACAGTATTATTATATGTGTTTATTCTCATAATATAATATAATATAATATTTGCTCATTCATTTGATATACGTTCATTTTAGAATAATCATTGATAAATAAGTGGATAGAGAACAATTATTTAATAATATCGTCATATAAATTTACTTCTGAATACATAAGGAAAACACGAACCCGGGCCAATTCTCTCTGATGTAATGCACCACCACGTAAGGAATTATTTCTTACACACACAGGACAGTAGACCTATGGAACGGTCTACCAGATCAAGCTGTGGAATCAAGAACAGTACTGTGCTTCAAAATAGTCCTTGACAAAATTATCAAGAACAATAGCGGGACCCAACATAGGCAGTTGGCCTCCCTCCTTCAGTTATCCTAGTGGACCTAGTGGGTGGTCATTTGATTTATATGGTAAATATAGGTAATGCAGACACGCAACACTAGTAAACGGTAAGTCGATTGGACCAAGGAAAGTTTAGAAAGGCATGTTAAATGTTTATTTCCTAAAGTATTATCAAGGTGTATATTCATTCGTGGTGTGATCGTTAGGGAGTTCATTTATGGTTATAATCACTGTGTTATTGCCAATGATTTATAATGTTCTTATTACTATTATAATACAAGTATAATTTAGTTCTCCACGACGGTGTATGTTGTTACTGACTCATAATAAACTTGTGTAATTTAATAAAGCTTGTTACGTCAGCATGTTGTTGCTGACTAATCATTATGATTATGACAAAACCTCTCCCAGCACCGATTGACTAAAACAATGATTCCACGTCTCCACGGGTGAACAATTATTTGTTTCATCATATTTTAAGTTCATGTTAACTTTCTCGTAACAAGTAAATCCTTGTGGCAGGCGATGGCACGTTCAGCTTCAACGAATTCGTGGAGATCGTGTGTAATATGAGCGGTGGAGGAGAACGACCTGGGGAGGACGAGGAGAAAGAACTGAGGGATGCCTTCAAGGTGAGTATCCAGTACCTCATCGTGAAGTCTGTTCATCACTAAGTCTCTTTTCTCTCGCACTCATACACTTTTCAGTGTTACCTGGAATATCACGAACGTGTACTCTCTCCCAAGAGTCTTTATTTGTTAGTCTAGTTTTACCAGTGAAACATTTTTCTTTTGAATTCCTTACTGATTGTTGTAGATTGTCTTTATCTCCCAAGTCTCTTGCCAACTGAAATTGTCCCCTGGAAATCTTTCACTCCCCCAGTTAGAACATAATTCCCCCTCAGTATTATACTGTCCATGGAGCGTCTTCGATGGTCACTATGCAACATCTTCATCTTCCTTGACTTTGAGTAGTGTAGTATTTGTGGAGTATTGCATCTTCCGTCTCTTGATTCCCCACTTTATAGAACTTTTATATCAGAGTGACTGACCATGTTTGTGATCCATACACTTGATTATCATAAACATTAACATACTTCTTACCTAAATGATACTAAAATATATATATATATATATATATATATATATATATATATATATATATATATATATATATATATATATATATATATATATATATATGCAAGTAAATCACTGTAGGTGCGCGTGATCTAGGTATATGCTGATAACCACCAGGAAAGAAGAAAACACGAAGTTCCCAAGCGCTTTCGTGTAATTCACATCTTCAGGGGTGAGTACAGACTAGATAGAGTAATGCAAAACAAGATGAATATATACAGAGGAGGGTGAGACCAGGTCCACAATGGTCAGGTAATTAGGTAATGACTCTACTAATCTTTAAATGGCACACAACGGTTGGTGGTTGGGTCAGATGGGACAGTGACCCGCCCTCTCACCTGATCACAAATCTTCTTAATTACAAAGTTGTCCAGCTTGTACATGCCGTTACTCAAATTCATGTTGAATGCTTCGGTATGTTTAATAAGACTAGATTCTATGATGTTCCTACTATCAATTGACTTACATGGTAATATTGAGGAGGCATTATCCCAGTCAATGCAATGCTTGTTATCCCTCAAATGAACAAACAGAGCATTGGATTCCTGGCCTGTCCTAACACTGTATTTGTGTTGTTTAATTCTAGTTACAGGCCAGACAGGTAAAGATCTTGTAACTAGAATTAAACAACACAAATACAGTGTTAGGACAGGCCAGGAATCCAATGCTCTGTTTGTTCATTTGAGGGATAACAAGCATTGCATTGACTGGGATAATGCCTCCTCAATATTACCATGTAATTCAATTGATAGTAGGAACATCATAGAATCTAGTCTTATTAAACATACCGAAGCATTCAACATGAATTTGAGTAACGGCATGTACAAGCTGGACAACTTTGTAATTAAGAAGATTTGTGATCAGGTGAGAGGGCGGGTCACTGTCCCATCTGACCCAACCACCAACCGTTGTGTGCCATTTAAAGATTAGTAGGGTCATTACCTAATTACCTGACCATTGTGGACCTGGTCTCACCCTCCTCTGTATATATTCATCTTGTTTTGCATTACTCTATCTAGTCTGTACTCACCCCTGAAGATGTGAATTACACGAAAGCGCTTGGGAACTTCGTGTTTTCTTCTTTCCTGGTGGTTATCAGCATATATATATATATATATACTGTATATATATATATATATATATTTTTTTTTTTTTTTTTTTTAATGGGTTTGTGTTTTTTTATGCTTTTTAATTTCAAATTTCAGCAAATCAAATTACTTGTATGAACTGGTATGACCATTTGCAAAACACGCTAAAACAATTTGTACACTAATTACCTATTCAGTGCATATAGGATTCACAACAATAGCATCAGACAAAACACAAAATATTGGCAACTTTTAAAATACTGTTGTGTGAGATATAAGAATTTGTCAATCCTCCACAGATCTTTGACAAACATGGCCGAGGGTACATCTGTGCCAGTGACCTACGCGCCGTCCTCCAGTGTCTGGGCGAGGATCTGTCTGAGGAGGAGAGTGAGTAGCGTATGATTTCACGTGCACCGGTTTCTTTAGGAGGGCAACGTCAGCAGTGATTTTCGAGCATAAACCTAACTTGAAATAGGGGTAGAGGAATGAGTTTTCCATCACCAACTTGCACCATCCACGAAACATCATCTTCCTTGACTTGTAATAATTTAGTAGTTAAGGAGTATTGTGTCTTCTGTCTCTTAATTCCTCTCCCCCACTTTATTGAACTTTGATACCAGCGTGTAAAATATAACACCCACACACACTTTACACACACAAACACACACACACACACACACACACACACATATATATATATATATATATATATATATATATATATATATATATATATATATATATATATATATATATATATATATATAATCAACGACCTCACCAGCAAGGAATCGAACCCTCGACCTACTGGGTCGTTGATTATATGTTCAAAGTCCGCGTGTTAAATGGACTAAAAATGAAGTGTACATATGTACCTCGCGTTTCATACCAGCTGGATTCGGTAAAATGCTACTGACACCACATACGAGGCACGGGCAGTTTCCCAATGAGGTTCACGGCGCCATCAGCTCGATGAACAGGCTTTGTGTGAAATATAACAGAGTCTAGAACTGCTTTTAGTGTCCTTGTGGGCTAGCCGGTAAGCGTTCCCTAGGGCCACCCAGTAGGTCGAGGGTTCGATTCCTTGCTGGTGAGGTCGTTGATTATACGTTCAAAGTCCGCGTGTTAAATGGACACACTTTGGCGCTATGTAACCTTGAAGCAGCCGTGACAATTAATTTTGCATATTTGCATAGTATTAATATATATATATATATATATATTTATATATTTATATATATGTGACCGGTCGGAATTACTGGACTTTAATTTCTCACTTGACTTGGGGTTTATTAAAGATTATTAGATGGTAATTGCAGTGGAAGCGCCCCTTTGAGAAAAATCCCGAACCAGCACAAGAACACTTAAATTTACTAAACCAAATGAATTGTCCGTGACCCGTGGAAGGATAGCATCTGTGACTGGGATGAATGAGACACACTGTAAAATTTACACTTGCATTCCCTCCAACACTACAAACACAATCAAATAATGGTACACCAATATGCGCACTTCTTAACCTGAACTTAAACTACTACTCTGGGGAATAATAGTTATACATGATGTTGAAATTATTAGAAATTCAGGCAATGCCTCATTAGAGGACAATAAGTTTAAAATATTAAGAAATGTTGCTTGCACACATGAACCAGGCCTTAAGGGCTTTCAACAAAATATCAATCACTGAGGAAATGGTATTAAAAAAATAAGAAATTAATAACTCTACAATGAATAGGCCTTAAGGGGACTCACCAAAATTATATCCAGCACTGAGAAAATGGTATAAAAATCAGAACTTATTAACTCCACCCTGAATAGGCCTTCAGGGCGCTCAACAAAATTATATTACCCCAACAGATACACACCTCCTAACCTAACTTAAACACTACTCTGGGGAACAAAGGTTATACCTGAGATTGAGATTATAAAGAAATATTAAATGCACACAGCATACATTAGTAACTGATAAAATAGTATTAACTACACACAAAAATATTGTCACTATTATTAAGAAGTTACTGAGTCCACCAATACCCGTGAACCATGCTTCCTAACCTAACACACTCACAGATTCCACCTGCACTCCGTAGTCGTTTAAGGCACAACCAAGAGGCTCCTGTAGTTTAAGGCCCAAATGAGCCTTTCTCCACCTTGGAAAGTGTACCTCTAAACTCCACTGGCTCTTGGCCCCAGTGTGTGACCCTGTATCACTCAGCTGGCTTCACTTTACCCCCAGTACATCCATGAAGCAGAAGGGAGTGAGCCAATCAGACCTTGTACAGTTGAGAGAAGCTTTAGCTTCCCGTTAGCAAAAGGGTTTCACTAAGCTGCTTGAGATATGTGGTATTGTGAGTCGAGGTAGAGGAGAGCTGGTGACCCCGACGATCGTCCCGTCGTTAGCTGGGCACCCAGACGGCTAGGTTCACTCAAGAGCTTCTTTGCTACCCCGCTAAACAGTGACAGGCCTACACTGATCGGTCCAACGGTGACAATCGCCAATCCTCAATCATTAATGGCAGTCTCAAACAGCAGTCAATCTCTCCCAGTCATCACTCTCGCAGTCAAGTGGGTTCTGACGGAACCTTGTTATACTGCAATAGAGCAACACAGGTGACTAGGCCACGTGACTATTTCTGTGGACGGACGCGCAGGGACGTCTTGTTGGTCCGATCACTTTCGCGTGACTGAGGACTAGCCCGCCTCGTGTCCTCTCAAGGCGTTAGCTTAGGCCTACGTGACATATTTTCCGCCTAACTAATAACTTTCTTAGGACACCCATAACATTATTCAAACTGATAATCGATCTATCATTACTTTTAATTTAATTACTGATATTTAGTTTCATAATTCGCCTCCATATTAATTCGGTAAATTACATTTAGTATCGTATAGGCCTAGTTCCACAACCTCTCGCTACGTGCGGGGAGCGCAGTCTTTCCTCAGACGACCTTGAACTCAGCAACGCCCAAGGCACGGCGTTTGAAATTACTCTGAATTTCTGAATATTACATATATATATATATATATATATATATATATATATATATATATATATATATATATATAAATATATATATATAGTGGGGTATGCTATAACTAATCTAATTGGTTCTAGAACCTTGTTCGTTATAAAATTCGTTCGTTATAGGATTAATCCGTTCCAGGCCCCCAAATACAACCACTTAACACTGAAAAATATAATTAAAATTGTAAAAATTTAAAAAAAGCGCATAAATATGCATCTAAACCCCTGAAATAAAGAATATCATTAATACTTGTAATAAAAAAACAATAAATTAGTAAAAAAAAAAAAAAAAAAAAATTTTAAATAATGTTCGTTGTAGGAGTTTCGTTCGTTATAGCATTCTCAATTTTATAGGTATAACCGTTCGTTATAGGAATATTCGTAGTAGGATCCGTTCGTTATAGCATACCCTACTATATATATATATAATAATATATATATATATATATATATATATAAGTATATATATATATATATATATATATATATATATATATATATACTATAATATATATAGATATATATGCTTATAACCACCCGGAAAGAAGAAAACCCGAAGTTCCCAAGCGCTTTCGTGTAATTCACATCTTCAGGGGTGAGTACAGACTGTGCTCACCCCTGAAGATGTGAATTACACGAAAGCGCTTGGGAACTTCGTGTTTTCTTCTTTCCTTGTGGTTATCAGCATATATATATATATATATATATATATATATATATATATATATATATATATATATATATATATATATACATATATATATATACATATATATATATATATATATATATATATATATATATATATATATATATATATATATATATACACATATATATGTATATATATATATATATATATATATATATATATATATATACATATATATATATATATATATATATACATATATATATATATATAAATATATATATATATATATATATATATATATATATATATATATATATATATATATATACATATATATATATATATATATATATATATATATATATATATATATATATATATATATATATATATATATACCAGTATCGGTGTACTGTATTGCATTGTGTTTTTAATGTAGGCTAATATACAACATACGTGGTATAGAAATCTTAAAAAAAAAATTACCTTTGCTTAAGGCTGAATATCTTCTTTAGCTGCAGTCTTCTTCCCCCACTGTGTGTGACTTGATGTGCCCATGCATACTTTTCTGTAGATCGGATCTATTTCAGTATTGGCTGATTGCTCTTTAGAAAGGTATAGAAGTCACTGCAAGATGTTTCTTGGAAGTTGTACTGTACAGTCAGAATGCCTTTCATTGTTTCAACACTTAATTTGTTCCTTTACTTTGTCCATTGACTTTGCATCAGTGAAAAAACTCTTTCTACATTTGCATTGTGAGATGATATAGCAAAGAAGAATTGTGCAATTCTTAGCAATTCTGAGTGGCATTCAAAGTTCTTTGATTTTTATAGTAACTGGTCCACTTTTTATGTGATGGCAGATTACTAAATTCTTCATCACTTGTAATTTTCCACAAACTGCTTCAGGTTACTAACTTGGTCAAAACACTGCACATCATCAACTTCTACCCCCTTATCAATCAAATATTTGACAGCTAAGTTGACAACACCGTACAGGCGTACACGTGACTTATCAGCTAAGGAAAACTGAAGATCTCTACGGTTTCCACCTCCCCTCTCTCTCTCTCGTCATTACAGTATCATGTTTTTTTCCGTGGAGAAAATGGTGGAAGCTGAAGTTCCGAACTTTTGAAGAATTTTAAAAATTGCTTCCGGATGAAGATTTCGAGACCTAAATGGAGGACATGCCCGGGAAAATACGGACGTATGGCAACCCTAAGACAGACAGATTTGAAGACACAAAGAGTACAGACGGGCTTACATTCAAACACCACGCCGACGAACAGACAGTTGGGATGGCAATAGACAGGACGGATAGACTTGAGACAGATTAAAAGGCATTTATAAACAAGAATAACACCAAATTGACCATAGCTGCGTCAGTGAGGGTAGGAGGTCTTACATCCACGCCGGTGACCTCACCCGTTCCTACCGGGGACTGACCTGACTGTTCCTAGGCGACCTCACCTAGGTACCTTCTTAACCCCTCATAATCCGCCGATCGAAAGTCTGGGACTCTGACCATATTGTCATTGTTTTTCGTTTCCCAATTTAGGGTGAACCTGATTTCTGCGATCACTGTTTCCTAGTTCTTCCCCTATTATGATATCTCTGATAATATTTTCTTTATTAGTTAATACTAGGTCTAATATATTGTCACCTCTAGTAGGTTCAGTAATAAGTTGTTTAAAAAAATGTCCTGTACTGCGTCTAGGAAGTCTTCAGATTCATAGTCACCTACAATGTTGTCCCAGTCAATATTTCTGAAGTTGAAATCCCCCACAATGCTCAGGTTGTTGTATTGTGCTGCCCTACTCATTTCTTGCCATATGGGCTGAGCTGCTTCTTTCCCAAGACTTGGGGGGGGGGGGCCTGTAAATCACTCCCATAATTAGTTTTTCTCTTCCGCAATTTCTACCCATACAGACTCGGTTCCTATTTCACCCTTTATTGAATTATTAATACAGCATTTTAGCGTATCCCTGATGAAGAGTGCGACCCCTCCCCCATTCCTACCTTCCCTGTCCTTGTGAAAAAGGTTGTACCCTTCTGTGTGGTATTCTGATAAAAAGTTCTTGCTGGCCAGATTCATCCAAGTTTCGGTGATTGCTATGACGTCTACGTTCTCGGTACATACAACCGCTCTCAGCAAGTCTATTTTCTTTCTAACGCTCCTACTGTTTGTATAGTATATATTTAAACCTACCCATCCCTGGTCCTGTTTTACCCCTTGTCCTGAGTAACCAATTTTACTCCCCAGGACCTGCTTGTTTTTTGACTCCCTTTTACCTTGACCTCTCTCTACTGGCGAAACCCCTCCTTTGGAGTGACAATTTCACGCTCCAGGGATGCAGACAACGTCTTTACCCCCGCGCAAGACGAGTGTACTCCATCAAAATTGCCATAGAATGGTTGCCAGTTATCAATGAACGCCCAACCATCGCTTGCACAATGTTTTTTTTCCAGTCGGCAATTTATAGCAATTGTCCTGGACAGCCATTCTCCTCCAACTCCTCTTCTAGGTAAGACACCACATACTATCGGGATCCCTCCCCTATCTCTAACCTTCCCTAGCGCCTCCCTATACCTCTTGAAAAGTTCCTCATTCCTAACCTTTCCTATTTCGTTACCTCCTACACTAAGACACACTATTGGCTTGGTACCCTTCCCTGACAAAACCTTTTATCCTCTCGGCTACATGCCCTATCCCAGCCCCAGGAAAACGCACCCTAGTCCTACGTTTCCTATCTCTTGCACAAAAAATCCTATCTATGAACCTCACTTGGTTGTCCCCAACTACCACGACCTTACCAATGGGCAGGGTTTGAACAACTGCTCTTTTCTCTCCAGACACCACACCGTCCTGCCTCTTCTCTTCCTCCTCCTGCCTCCTCTCTTCCTCGCCAGCTTCCTCCACACCCCGGTCAGCTTTCCTGAGTCTGACCCTAGTCCCCTTGGAGACAACCACTCTCCACGCTTGATCCTCCTGACCCTCCTTCACAGGTGTCCTGCTAGACAGGACACCTACCTGAAGGAGTTCAGTCCTGAGGGCTTCGTTCTCCCCCTTTAAAACGTCTTATCTCTCTCCTCAACTGCTCCAGCTGACTTAACAGAGTGGCCAGGGGGTCGTCTTTCCTCACACACCATCCCTCTTCCCCCACAACACAACGATCCACGGCGGCCATTTCCTATGGTCACTAAAACGAGTGCTTAGGGGCACGTCCTTCTCCAAGCTATGTCACCACCTACTTATTCGTAATAATTTAGATTTATATACTGTACGCTACCCACGGTGGCGGGGTCTTGTGACTCGGCTTGTCGCAGGTGGATATTAAGCTTGAAAGATAGGTTACATAATGTCGGGAAAGACCTCAGTAGCTCCATTCCATCCCCTGATCATGCCAGGTAGCTATCAAGCTCCACCAGTGACAGAGTCTGTTGAAGACTCGCCGCGAATTGTCCCTCCAATTGGGGTGTGGCTGTGGAGACGTCACGTTTCGAATTGATGAGTAGCTGAATTCTTCGCACCACGTAATATCTGATCTGACTGGTGCTGGGGGGGGGGGGATACACTCAGTCTCACACATGTGTATAGATACAGGCTTTATATCTAAGACGAAAAATATCTTTAAAACATTTTGGAATCACAGCATCTTTGAAATTTATTTTAGGTACAGGTGTATGCAAAGAACAACTGACGCCTAACAGGAAGACCATGTCCCTGAAGGAAAGGTGGGGGAGAAGAGAGGGGATTCGATGGGATAGGTGGGAATAATAGGGTAGGTTAGGTGAGGTGAGTGGTCAAGGTGCTAATGGACATAAGAAGATCAAAGGGAAAGTTCCCTGTCATGGCCACTGCCGCCTGACCTTATGTCACCTCACCTCACGAGATCCCTAGGTTTGTGACCGCGTGGTGTCTCCCCACACCTTACCCTTCACGGCTCCACCCATACCACCCTCCCAATTAAAAAAAAACCCGCAATTATTTTACTATGAATAATAATTAATTGATTAATTTAAAAATATACATATTTTAGTTTGCATGTAACGAATAGCGATTTTTGTTTCATTTGTAATGGGGTAAAAGTATTAGAAAACCATACTGAAGTAAAAAATAATGAACTAAAATATTTGTAGTGCTTTTTCAAAAAGTAAATAGCAAAAACGTTACTTGAGTACAGTACTCAAGTAAATTTATAGTTACTTAACAACTCGAGGTGTGTCTATAATATCGGTGCAACTGTGACCATTACACCACGACTAAATCTTCTTGTCTGTGTATCGCTCTTGTCTGCTTTGTCGTCGAAGTTTACTTTCATCTCAACGAGGACGTCATTGATGTTTTCAGCGTTCTTAAGTTGTTCAGACTGTCCCCGGTCGTCAGACACTCGGACGAAGGATGTGACATCCTTCGTTACCCATTCTCTATCTAAAAAGTACAAAACCTCTTCAGGACGAGAAGGTTCAGCTTCTCAGGAGGGCTAGAACATTGGAAGCCTCACAACTTTCAATTGATCCCAGTTGTGTTACTTGTGTAGCATGTCTACTCTCTGTTGTTGTTGTTGAGTTGTAGAGAAATCCGTTTGCTCTGAAGATGCAAGAAGATGTAGCAGGAAGTGAAGTTTGGAAGTGGGATATAAAGTGGAAGATTTGATAGCAGGTGGAATATCCACAGTTTAACTTGTCTTACGTTTTTATGTACAGTCACTGGCTAAAGGTTCAGCTCATATGTACTCATAATTAAAACAAACTCAGTTTCTTTGTGTTAAATATCTTTATATATTTATTTTATTTATAAATTTCCATAAATTATTTAGCTGTGTTTAAAACCTAATCATTCTTCATAAGCCTGTTTACATTAAAATTATTTTACATGCAGACAAAACATTCTGTTCTTGATCGATTTAAATTGGTAGAAAGAATACCATGTGCCGTGTGTTCCTGTAAACTTAGTCTGGACCGATATTAACCGATGGTAATATACAATTCAGTTGATAGCTTCAACAACATACAATTTGTCTTTTACTTTTTCTTATTCTACAATCACTTATCTTTCATCTAGTACTTTTTAGAGATGAAAACTCTTTCTAAATGCTGATAAATATTCTTAAGAATTATATGATACTCGTGTCATGGGATAAGATATTTCTTTTTATGCATTTTCTCAAGTGTTACAATGATTTAATACTTCAAAACGATTTCACAGAGTTTATTAATTTTATTGTTCACACAATATTTCAGGTAAGTTAACATTTCAAAATAATGTCAATATTTAAACGATACTTTTACAAATAAATCCCCTTTCAGGATTACTGTACATTCCATTCTCTTTCCACTGTCTAATCGTTACAAAGGGGTAACTCAAATACTGTAGCTCGTTACATACTTCTACTCCACAAAAATATACACTTTGCAACATCGAAAAATTCAGTTTTTGTATTATATTAATTAAAACAAAATCGGTTACATTGTAGCATAGTGTATGTGGCCAGTTGTCAAATTTCTCTTTGTTAGGCTCACATACTGTACAATACATTCAGTGCGAACATGTAGGAGATCTCACAGTAAGGATGGAGGTGAGAAGGGAAACTTAATATGGCGTTTTATATATATATGTACAATGCAGTGCTCGGGAGTTACTGTGTGGTGTGGAGCTTGTTGAGAGGAGGTCTTGTCTGTTTGAGAACGTCTAGCAGAATCCTCTTCTTGGCTTTGGAGTTATGAGGTGAGAGAAGATTATTAGGGGTTAAGGAAAAAGTGGTGAAACTGAAATACATTAGGAGTAGAAAGAATCTGGGCTCAACCAGATCGCTTTATCTTTCCTATTGGTGTTTTATCTTTGTTTTGCTCCCTTGGGTCGTCAGACCTTTGTATTAATATTGGTTTATTTATATACAATGGTGGGCACGGTTCAGCTAACCGCTAATTAGCGAAGCTAACTTTTTCGTTCGCCGATTAGCGTTTTTGCTATCTTTGGAACCATTAGCGGACCAAGTAGCTTCCGCTAAATTTAGTTCCGCTAACTTTAAGTCCGCTAACAAAATTTATACGTTTGTTCCTGATTGTTGTAAGCGTGTGACGCCGCGACGCGTGTCTCCAACAGCCAGTCAGGCACTCTTGGCTGACTGCGTGTTAGTACGTGTAAACGTGACAAGACATGATTTGTCGACGCGCACTGCAGCAGCTGAGCAGCATTGTGTAATTCCTGCAGTTCTGACTTCTGTTCACTTACGACGTTGTCACGTTACAGACAGTCTAAGCAGTCTTACAGTGTCAGCGACAGCAGCATACGTTATTCGCTTATTGTTATGGAAGGTGAAGACTGTCAGTGTATGTCGAAAGAATCATAGAACGTAATTGTAAACTAATGTATAATTTCATTTCTCATTTATTTGTTAATTTAATTCGGAATTTTTGTGTCAATATATTTAGTTATTCTTATAAGTTCATAACCAGGATGCCATCCAAGGTGTGCGCCAAACAAAATTTTCTAAAAACTTACTTTGCATTAAAGTTTAGAGTTTTCTGTTTATTTACATGACTTGACCAACAATAAGTTATATAAAAATGCACTGGTATAATGTGTATGAATAATGAATAAGGCCGATAGGTTGAATGAGAATGCAAATTGATTATTTGTGAAATTGTGTACAGCGTACACCTTGATAAGTTGATCATCATCTGATCTTGGTATGATGCTATTTGCTACCTATGCTATACAGTACTATAGTTTTTGGATTCGTTTAATACTTTCTGTCTTTTCATACAGTAAATATAGATTATGAAGTGTATGTTGAAACTTGAAAGTAAACTAATGTTTAATTTCATTTGTTCATTTAATTATTTGTGTACACCTTGATCATCATCTGATCTTGGCATGCTATACCTTTTTGGAAAGCTCTATGTCTAAGCTACAAGACAACATATGAAAATTTCAGCTCTCTAGGTCTGTTTTTAAGGGTTTTAGAGCCCCCCGTCCCCCCACAAAAAAAAACGAAGCATATTTCAATTAATAAAAGTTAGCGGTTAGCGTTAGCTTCCGCTATTTTTTTTAGCTGTTTAGCATTAGCGAAGTTAACTTTATAATTAGCAGATCAGCGGTTAGCAAAGCTAACTTTTCGTTTAGCTGTGCCCACCACTGTTTCTAGAGTGCTGCTTATTATACTTTTTTTTACTGCAATGGAGTTAGTGAGCCCTCCCAAGTCCTTGTGTAGCTTGGAGGGTAGTGACATTTTTTTACTGCGAAGGAGTTAGTGAGCCCTCCCAGGTCCTCTTCATGTACATACATAAAAGCTAGTGACAGGGGGGAAAGAGGTTCAGGGGAAGGATAAAGGGAGGATAGAAGTGAATTTTAGGAGAGAACAGGTGCAGTGGCTAAACACCGCTTGTGTGAGGGGGTAGGCAATGTGCCCGGTAGGTGTAACAATCACAATCAGGACGAGGCAGAGGGAGGGAGGGAGCAGGACCGGGCAAGCAAAGGGCCAACGCGGGTGCTCTGGTTGTCGTCTTAGCTTAGGCAGTGTTGACAAAGCGGAGGAAGAACCGCCCCGCCACGGCGGCTGCGCAAGCCGAGAAGCGCAGGTGGACGGACGCACAGGCAACACATGATCAAAGTAACAGAGAAGGTGAAAAAATGGAAATGTAGCTAGTCGTAGGGTTGTTTGGAGAAAGATGAAGGTAAAGTCTTTGAGCTATGTCAAAGAGGAACGGAGCGAGTTGGAGGAAGGGTTTTGAATCTTTGAGCTTGAAATGTCAAAGTATTCATAGTAAGGAAGGATGAGCGTATCGTAGGAGAGTTTTTAGTAATAGCAGGAGATATTTTTGAGCTTTTTTGTCAAATTATGAACGGAGACGAGAATGAGATATAGGTTGATTGGTTTCAGTCTTGAGTTAGGTCGATTTTGTTGAGATTGGATGTCACAGAGGTTGGGTATGTTTGATTTGGTTCAATTCTAATTCAGCTCAAATCAACATACCACCGCCACCCTCAACCAATCCCCAAATACAAACTCCCCCCCCCCCCCCCACAACCAATCCCCCGCCAGACAAAGCCTCTCATAATACTACAACTCTCCAGAACCTCTTCATGGCTGTTGTTGTTGTTGTTGAGATTGTCGGACCGTAGTCCGACACGGGCCTTTGCCTATAGGCGGCCCGTTTGGTGGTTCCGGCTGGAGCTCCTGGAGCAGCCAGACCGGATTGGGATTGGAGGTGGTCCCACCTGCAGATTGGAAGGATACTGGAGGTTGCAAGTGTGAGCGGACCCCCGATCAGTGGACGCTTACCACCAACCCCCATTCTTGGACGTGGTCAGTTTCGGAGTGGCGCGCCCCCCGAACTGGGGTCCGCACTTGCTGGGAGAGGATACTTTCTAAGCTATCTGGGTGGTGGGTATCGTGTGATGACCCGGAGAAGATCGTGAATGTGGTCTGTTTGGGCCTTTCGGGTTAGAGTGGCCGCTGGTGTTGTGTGTGCTTCTTGGGAGATTTGAGTTCTGTTTCGGAGGCTTTGTGTGACTTCGCAGTCGAGGAGATAGTGTTCAAGTGGGTTGGCTGCTGGCTCCTGACAGTAGGTGCATTCCATGACGTCATTTCCGATCATCTGCCAGGAGCACTTGTACCCTAGTCGTAGTCGATGAAGGCTGACTTGGGTTTGTCTTGGTGTTTTCTTGTCAGCGAAAGGTGGTTCCCCTTTTGTAGCCGCCAGGTACCATTTGGCTGATTGGGAACCAGCGTTGAATGCGTGAAGGAAGCTCTTTTTGATGTGGAGCTTGCTAGTCTTTCTGAGGTGATTCTTGATCTGTTGCACGCTTGCTGGAACTTGGATGTGTACGCTACTGGAACGTGTAGCTGCCTTGGCTGCTTCGTCTGCCACGTCGTTTCCTCCGATCCCTACATGACTGGGAATCCAGTGTAAGACGACTGGGCGGTTTTGTCTTTGGAATTCCTGTAGCTGTGCGAGGATCGAGGTTATGATGTTGACGTTGTCTCTTGGTTGACTGTGTTGCAGCGCTTGCATGGCCGATTTCGAGTCCGTGTGAATTATGATGGACTTGTTGTGTTGTGTTGCAGCGTGTTGTAGGGCCTTTGAGATTGCTACCAGCTCTGTTTGTAGGGTGGAGCAGTCATTAGAAAGTCTCCATCGGAGGGTCTGACCTTGGATGTAGAAGGCCGCTCCGGATGTATGATGTTTTGGGTCCACCGAGCCGTCTGTGAAGTATGATGCTGCATCAGCCGGTGTCTCGGTGGCTATGGCTTCTAGAGTTATTTTTTTGAGGTCCTCCTTCTGGAGGTTGGCTTTACTATCGCCTAGGTCGGTAATTTTGAGTGTGGCTGGTGGAGGGCTCCATGGTGGAGGAACAGCGTAACCATTGTCTCGTGTGTCTTGGTTGTTCTTGACGAGTGTTTCTGCTTGCAGGTGTCGGATGACCTCGCCTGCCTCGTGCGACCAGGTGGCCCCTCGCACTCTGTGGTCGAGGTGGAGGGAGGCACTGATTCGAATTTTGGCAGCTGTGGGCTTATCTGATCTACAGATTTTGGCGAAGAGACCGGCTGTCACCTGCTTGACTCGTACTGCCAGGGGTGGTAGTTCGGTTTCCATTTGCAAATTGCAAATTCTGGTCCACATGGGTGCTCCGAGCATGGTCCTGAGAGCATTATTTTGGATGACTTCTAGCTTAGCTATCTGGTCTACTCTCAGTCCGATGAGTGCTGAAGCACTGTAATCTACCAGCGATCTGATGGCGGCCGTGTAGTAGGCTTTGAGCACATGAAGGTTTGCTCCTGCGGTTGTGCTGGTGAGCGACCTCATTATATTGTGTCTGCTCTTCGTCCTGTGCCTGAGATACTCGAGTTGCGGCTTGAAGGTGAGTTTCTGGTCAAACCAGATTCCAAGACACTGTTGGGTGTTGGTCCAGACTACTGGCGTGTTTTGTATGGAGAGCGTCTTGTCTGGTGTGTCTGTGCAGATAGCCATCGCTTTCGACTTGGCTGGATTTATCTTGAGTCCAAGTCTGTTGCACTCTTCTTCTATAAGTTGGAGTGCGTGTTGCGTGTTGGCTAGTCTGTTTGATCCTCTTACTATAAGCTGTAAGTCGTCTGCATAGCATTGGAGCTTGGCTGTTTGTCTGAAAGGAAGTTTGACAAGATTTTCCATCAGGACATTGAACAGCATTGGACTGAGGATGCCTCCTTGTGGGGTTCCGTTTTCATGGACCCTGTAGCTTGAGGTTTCTCCCTGAAAGCGTACTCGTGCTTCTCTCTGTGTGAGGTAGTTCTGGATCCACCCCAGCAACCTTCCTTTGACGCCTTTTTCAGCGAGCGTAGTTGTAATGGCCAATGGATTTGCTAGTTCGAAGGCCTTCTCCAGGTCGAGGAAGACCACCAGAGCTGGTTTGTAGTCCACTGTGCTGAGTATCTCGGCGATGTTGTTGCCTGTGCCGGTGTTCTCGGTGTAAGCAAAGATGTGAGGGTGTGGGCTGCCTACTTTCCACTTGAGTCGGTTGAGAGCCATTCTTTCTCCCGTCTTCGCTATGCAGCTGAAAAGGGAGATGGGCCTCGGTTTGTCTGGTTCTCTGGGCTTCGAAATGGGCTGTATATCTGCCTTCTTCCATTCCGGTGGGAGTCTTTGTGCTGTCCACGAAGCATTGATGGCTTGTAGCAGAGCCTCGTGTCCGGCTGTACCGGCATGAGAAAGCATGGAGTAGGCTATCCTGTCGGCCTCTGGTGCTGTGTCCGTGCTTCGTTTGATGTGTGAAGCGAGGCTTGGGGTATTTATACCATTCTGCCGGAAGTGAGCAGCGATGCTGATTGGCTGAGGTGAAGGCGGTAATTGGCCAATCACCTCGCAGTTCGAAAGCGAGGCTTGGTCTAAGGATCTCGCCGCAGAGTTGCCTGTTAAGCGACAAATCGGCAGTTGTAGGGGAGAGTATCCACTACAACATTACACCAGGTGTCAATAGACACCCATCGACTGCGCTTGCTGTGGCTTCTGAGCTGCTCATCAACACGGGGGGGGGGGGGGGAGGAGGGAGGAAATTATCTTGCTTAACAAGGGACAAAAAGGTAATTTGCCTACGCTACGGACAGGAAAATAACGGGCATAGACCAGAGGCAAATAATTCAACCAAATTGCCTTCCTAAAGTGCTATATAATATAGGTCTAGTGCTATATGGGAAACATGGTAAGACAGTGATCGTGTGAACCCATTGATGAATAGGTAGCTAAATATCAGGGGTAATCTTCACCTCCAGGACGGCTAGTTATATGAATACAGTAAATTTATGAACGAGTTTGTTGATGACAGAAGTGTCATCGTTCCTTCTTGATGATGGGTGCTGGAAGGAGTGTATGGTGTTATGTATAGTGATGTTATCAATACTGAACTTTTCATTATGAAGGTTTGAAAAGAGAAATAGTAAAATTTTGTTGGTGATAAAGCCTAAAAACGTTGGATCGAAAACATTCAGTGGTCGGTACAGGCACCAAATGAAAATGAATATCAGTACCTACAATTAGGTGTGATATCTTTCACTGGAGTAAAATTATAGTGATTAAATGAGTAATTAGATATCCGATTAGATAAAGTTAAAACCTCGGTTTAAGGAAACGTTTGCCCCCACCACCGAATCCACACTTTGTAGGTTAAACTGAACGAGACAGTCGCCTATACTGATGCTTGTGTTCTGTTTGTTATATACAACATAATATTATATGTGTGTGTGTGTGTGTGTGTGTGTGTGTGTGTGTGTGTGTGTGTGTGTGAATCAGATAGGAAGAAATATAATATAGAGTAAATATAGAGCAAGAAAAAAAATATATATATGATGTAAATCTCGATAAAACCACGTTTCCATTGTGGATCTACATGAAATATAATGTAAGAATGAATGAATTTTGTGGTAGGGAGATTGACCCAGTCTAACTCTGGTTATTCCACACAGTCGAGGACATGATCCGAGAGGTGGACATCGACGGAGACGGACGCATCGACTTTGAAGGTGAGAGCCGGAAGGAATTGTGAGTATATGAGAAAATGGGATTAGACTGGGGTTAGGGGGAGCTGAACAGGCCTTAGGACGAGTATTACATTGAAGGACAGAGGAAACAGGGAACAAGTAGGGAGCAAAAGAGGGGCTAGGTATAGAGAGGGAGGCAAGGGCTTATGCAGAAATAGACATAGGGGCATCCAAAGAGAAAGAGAGGAGTTAAATAGAAGGGGAAGTATCGATGAAGTAGAGAGCTCAGGCTCTCAATTTGGCTCACTCATGTTAATATTATTATTATTATCGATTCTGTATCTGCATTTTTCTGGTTAAATAAACCGTTTCAATATCAACAGAGATGGTGGCAGGGTTCAAATAGAAAGGCAAGCAGAGGTCATGTTACCGGAGACCAAACCAATGTAGAGAGGGAGATAAGGGTTGTGTAACGAGGGAGGCAAAGTCATGTATTGATGGAGGTAAAGTCATGTATAGAGGGAAGCAAAGTCATGTATAGAGGGAAGCAAAGTCATGTATAGAGGGGAGCAGAGTCGTGCATAGAGGGAAGCAAAGTTGCGCATAGAGGGAAGCAAAGTCATGTATTGATGGAGGCAAAGTCATATATTGATGGAGGCAAAGTCATGTATTGATGGAAGCAAAGTCATGTATAGAGGGAAGCAAAGTCATGTATAGAGGGAAGCAAAGTCATGTATAGAGGGAAGCAGAGTCGTGCATAGAGGGTAGCAGAGTCGTGCCTAGAGGGAAGCAGAGTCATATTTATATAGAGGGAGGCAGGGACAAATGTGGTAAGGGGAGGTGAAATAAAAAGGGAATAAGAATCATGTAGGGAGAGATGCCGGTGACCTAGAAACGGGAGGAGGGATCAAGCGGTATGGGAGGTTGTGTTGAAGTGCACGGGAAAGAAGAATAGTACAAGAGAGAGACGGGTGTCAACAGAGAGGGAGACGGGTGTCAACAGAGAGGGAAATGGGTGTCAACAGAGAGGGAGACGGGTGTCAACAGAGAGGGAGACCAGTGTCAACAGAGAGGAAGACGGGTGTCAACAGAGAGGGAGACGGGTGTCAACCGAGAGGGAGACGGGTGTCAACCGAGAGGGAGACGGGTGTCAACAGAGAGGGAGACGAATGTCAACAGAGAGGAAGACGAGTGTCAACAGAGAGGGAGACGGGTGTCGACAGAGAGGGAGACGGGTGTCAACAGAGAGGGAGACGAGTGTCAACAGAGAGGGAGACGGGTGTCAACAGAGAGGAAGACGAGTGTCAACAGAGAGGGAGACGGGTGTCAACAGAGAGGGAGACGGGTGTGTCAACCGAGGGGGAGACGGGTGTGTCAACCGAGGGGGAGACGGGTGTGTCAACCGAGGGGGAGATGGGTGTGTCAACCGAGGGGGAGATGGGTGTGTCAACCGAGGGGGAGATGGGTGTGTCAACCGAGGGGGAGATGGGTGTGTCAACCGAGGGGGAGACCGGGGTGTCAACTGAGTTAAGGGTGATAATATAGAGTAAAGTTGGCATCCTATAGGAGGACAGGCAGCAGACGGGAGGTAGGGGCCACGTAGAGAGGGAGGACAGCAGTCAGGTAGAGACAGAGAGGGGGGGAGGCAAAATTTAAGTTATAAACATAAATTGCTGCAGACATACACTCATGAATACAAGTATACATATACACACATACATACATACATACATACATACATACATACATGCATATCTGCAGAGATACACTAAAGCACACGCGTACAAACACACTTGTCAACCCTCAGTGAGACAGGACGTGCCCCGAAGGCGCTCCCGGTTTTAGCAGCCAGGCCGAGTCTGTTTGGCCCCGCCCGCTCCCCCTGCTATACCCCTACCAGCCTTACTACACCAGGATCGATTCAGCAAAACATTCTAGTGATTAGTGAACGATTGATTACGGAGCAGTGCAATAAGTGATTACCATACAGTGCTCGATAGTGCACCCCAAGGAAAAGTCAGACAGTGGGCACTTTATCGGTCCCCTTTAAAGTGCCAGTGACAAGGACCACCGCGGTGTTTACATATATCGTGAAAACTGTGTCGGCGACCCCGAGCACCAGGGACAAAGACCCACGGTCTTTACGACTGACAAATACTAACAGATGTCTACCAGTGTCAGTGTCCCTCAAAGTGCCGCCAGTGACAAACACTTCCGTCCGCCCACAACAGATTTCAACAGATGGCCACCAATCACTTACTCCCGACGCACTCTGTACCATCTAAAGCGTGGGAACGGTTATCCTGATGGCAGTGTTATCGCGCTACTCAAGTCACTAAACCTATTCCACGCGCGGAGCCGTAGACAAGGCCGTCATGCACATAAGCCCATTAGAACCGTAACCTCCACTAGGAAACCGGAGAAACCCACCCCTGACAGACCATACCACCACACTGAAGTTCCACGGATATGGTATGATCTCCCGTCTTTACTGCTATCCAACGTCACTTCCCTAGCTAACAAGTTCGACGAGCTGGCAACTACAGTCAGGTCAACCGCCGCGAGCGTCGTTGCCATATGTGAGGCCTGGCAAATTGTGCCTGAAACGTGTCATATTGAGGGTTATCAACTCTTTCATCACCTTCGTTCACAAAGACGCGGAGGGGGCGTTGCCCTCTTCTGTCAAGATGACCTACGCCCGTCACGCCTGGATGTTCAAGTCCCAGCAGATGTGGAAGCATTATGGGTACGTGTCGTGCTAAGAGCCCACCCACGCAACACTGCTTCCATTATAATCTGTGTGGCATACCATCCGCCTCGATCACCCACCAGAGACACTCTTATCAATCATCTCATCACCACCTCAGACCACCTCAGAGTTAGGTACCCATGTGCCAAGTTAATATTATGTGGGGATTTAAATGAAATTGACACCACTGATATCCAGGACCAGCTATCACTATCACAAGTTGTGACCTTCCCCACACACGGTCAAAATACCCTGGACCTTATCTTAACTGACTTAGCGGACCAGTACCAACCACCTCAACCAATGCCTCCTATCGGGTGTAGCACACACTTATCAGTGCTCTGGTCCCCAGCTGCCACTCCCACTCAAGTACAGAGACCCTACATCAAGACCTACAGGCCGATTACTGACTCTGCAGTGCGCCTCTTCGGGCAGTGGATAGTTCACCATCCCTGGACTGAAGTACTTAGCGTGGATGACGTGGAAACCAAATGGATAAATTATACCAACACCACCACGCAAGCTCACCACCACTTCTTCCCCGAGAAGTCCGTCAGATCTCACCCAGCTGACTTGCCCTGGATCACACCTCGGATCAAAAGACTTATGCAACAGAGAGACAGAGCCTTTCATCTCAGTGACCACATCCGCTACAGGTCCCTTCGCAACCGAGTCATCCGCGAAATACGCACTGCAAAGAAGTCCCACTACCCAACCAAATTACAACACCTGAAACAGACCAACATCAGTCAATGGTATGGTAAGCTTAAAGAACTCTGTGGACTAAACAATAAGACACACCCCCTCCCCTTCCTTAGCCATCTCACTAGTGTTGACGCAGCTGAGCAAACAAATAACCATTTCGCTACTATATGCCAGACGCTCCCACGGCTTGACACAACCACTCTCCCTGCTTACCTACCAGCCTCCCTTCCCACTGACTTAGTAGAAGAATTTGACGTAGCAAAACGCCTGGACAAACTAAAATTAAAACGCTCTACCACCCCCATTGACTTACCAATGAAACTCTTCAAGGAGTTCTCCCCGGAGCTTGCTAAACCCCTCTGCTCCATCATCAATGCTTCTCTCAGTCAAGCCAGATGCCCAGCTGACTGGAAGACCTCTTATGTATCACCAGTGCCCAAGTCAACCAGCCCACAATCCTTAAATCAGCTACGACCTATTGCAATCACCCCAATACCCAGCCTAATCTGTGAAAGTTTTGTGTTCGACTGGGCTTATGCTGATATTGCAGGAGTCGTAGACCCTCAGCAATTTGGCAACATGAAAACCTCCTCCACCACTCACTGTCTTGTCAGCTTTCTCGATTACATATACCGCCATCTCGAGAAACGAAAAACGTCTGTAGCTGTCGCCTTCATTGATTTCACTAAAGCGTTCGACCTAGTCGACCACAATATAATCATCAACAAAGCTATTGACCTCGGGCTTCGGAGAAGCCTCATACCATGGCTTACAGACTTCCTCAGTGACCGACGCCAAGCTGTACGCTTCCGAGGGGCTGTCTCCACCTTTCAGTCACTCACCTGTGGCGTCCCCCAAGGCACCAAGATGGGACCACTCTGCTTCCTTATGCTCATCAATGATGCCCTAAGAGAAACCCCTGCTCGCTGGAAATATGTCGACGACTCCACCATTGGGATCAGCGTCAACAATTCTGCTCCCAACTATACCGCCCTTCAGGATTTATTGAACAGTCTCCAAAACTGGGCTACCAACAACCATGTCACCATCAACCATACCAAGACCATGGTTATGCACATCAACCTCTCCTCCGACATTGTCCCACCTCCTTCCATTACTCTAGGTCCGAACACACTCCAGGTCGTAGATTCCACGAAGCTCCTCGGCGTCACCATAGACAACAAACTAAATTGGAAGCCACACGTCAATGAAGTTGTCAAATCCTCCAGTTTCCGTCTCCACCTCCTCCGCCGACTCAAGTCCCTCGGAGTTCCTGCACACGAGCTCCTCAGTGTTTACACAACATTCATACTTCCCAAGCTCACCTATGCCTCCCCCACCTGGTCTTCCTCCCTAAATGCCACACAACGTAAACACCTAGAAAAAGTGCAAAAGAGGGCATGCAAGATTATTCTCTCCTCCTCCTACTCCACATATCAAGAAGCGCTCAACACACTGACCCTTTCGACTCTCACTGACCATCACCACGACCTCATCTGCAAATTTGGTAAGAAGCTTCTACACCATCCCCGACACCGGCTCCTACTACCACCCGAGGTCCCTTGTCCGAGAATTGCTGTTCGACACCACAACCGCATCCAGCCCATACGTGCACGAACTGATCGCTATAAGAACAGCCCAGTCCCAACCATTGTAAAAATTATCAATAACTTGTAATACTGTAACACTGTCACTATGTTGAATTGAACTGTAGTTTGAGCTTTTCCCCATCTAAGTTATTATATGTCTTATTTGTGTCACTTATGTTACTTGTATATTATTTGTAATTCGTAACCCACTCCCCAAATATGTAACTGTATATTTTCAGCCTTCTGGCTGCCAAGCTCTTTCAATAAACCGTTAATTATTATTATTATTATTATTACAAACACATATTTGCTAATGTTTACAAATACACTAATCGATGGTGTCGGTATGGCTTTTTGTGTGTTTTTTAAACGTAGCAAATGATTCGGTTGTGCTGCAGTAAACAACTTGATACTGTATTTCAGAATTTGTGAAGGCCTTGGGCGAGAATGACGATGATGACGATGATGAACCAAGAGATGACGAGGACGAGGAAGAGAAGAAGGCAAATACCCCATAGAAAGAAGATCAAAGATTGTTAGTTGTTAAGAAAATGTTAGGAAGGTTAGGTAATAATAGTTGCTGCACAGAAATCATATTTAGAAAAAATATATTAAATGTGGAACTGCTTTAGTAAAGTTCTCATGAGGTTCAGATACACACTGTTATATTATTTAAAAAGATGAGTTAAATATTTGCATAAATAACTTTTAACACTGTTTTCAAGCGAAAAAATTATAACAAATGTTTCCTGGCCATTTACTGCAATATTTATCAAGTACAACCAATACCTAAGACAATCAATTACACTTGTCCTGAAAGTGCGTCCGCCTAGTCAATTAAATGTGACCTAATAATTGTGTGTAGATCATATATTTATTTTGACATTAATTATTTATAAGAACTTTGTTCAGCTCACTAGCAACGTAATTTTCGGCTTCTACTGTACATGATATCTATTGACAGCTTAAGGAATATTGAGGGCGGCAAAAAATTCTTCTTTAGAAAATATAACTGTGAACGTATGAAAAATCTTGAAATCCAGTAGAAGTGACGGTATATTGCAATATGTTCTTAATGTATAGATAATACCCACATGACCCCACCCTCACCGGTAATAGGCAGAGCTCTTTCTAGTAACATTACAGAGATAAAAAACATCACAGACTCCTTCATCCGATGTCACTCCTCGTTCTAATTACTTTATCAAGTATGTCTATCCTCTTAAATAATTTAACACCAAACTTCCGACTCGTGTACACACACATCAGCATCTGAGTTATACTCTTTTTACTAATGTTCCTATTCTAATTCTCTCAAATTTACCAGGATGTTAAAAATATTTTATCTCACCCTGATCAGCTATTTACCTGGCTGTCCTTTCAGGTCAATATACATGTTTCCTATTATGTGCACCCTATTCACTTAACAAATGTTTCCTCCACTTCCAACTTTTTTTCTCATGCATCCAGAGTCTGTGCTTCTCACCCATATATTATTGTCGGCTCAACTAGTAACCTGTATGGTTTCATCTTTGCCGCTTTATATAGATTTCTCTATAAATTTCACTCGGATATTCTATGATGTAATTTGTCATTAAATTTTCCATTCACTTTTATAACCATTCAAAGACGTCTGAAATACCTAATTTCTTCCATTTAGCATTTATTTTCACTACTTTGCTTTATTTAAATATATTATTGACTTCCCCCAATTACAATATCTTTCGGTGTTGTTCACTATTCATCACAACAGTGTCACCTCCTGTTTGCATCCTTTATCCCTATTAATAATACAAAATTACCAAAATTCACCACTCTTACTTCCACCTCTCTCACTACACCATCCACGAAAATATTATATTATCAGGTAGTTATTATACATCCGTCTCCTAGGTCTACCGAGAAACACAGCCATTTAACAAGATTGTGTAGCAGGAGCGTTACTCTCTAGAAAGTAAGGAAAGTAAGAAAAACTCTAGATAACATTTAATAATTCTCCAATCATCCCATACATTTTCAGCATACTTCCTATGGCACACTCTCCCGTCAAGTATATCAGACGATTATTCAAGATCCATATCTTCCAAAAACATTTTCTTTCTCTTCACCTAATACTCTTCACTTATACTCCTTCGTGTATACACACTTACCCATACATCTTCCTTTTCTGCTCTCAGACTCTTCTTCACTATTGCACTCCGTAAGTATCGCAAAACTCTCAATAATGGTTGTATCATATATTTTCAAAGGTATACTGAAAATTATTTTTTCTCATATTTCCCTTTATACAGAAGAACTATACATGTTTTCTACAATTACAGTTTCTCTTCCTCCCGTTATGCTCAACAAATAGAATTTTACTATTTTATTTTTTACTTTTTCCTATTCCCTTCCTTGACATTTTTATGATAATTGCATCAATCTTGGAGCCTTACATTTTTATGATTACTGTTTATCCTCCTTCAGTATAACATCATCCTTTCCTCCCCTTGTCAGAGCGGATAAGCCTACTTGTAGTGCAACTCTGTCAGGAGTCGCTCAATATATTCGCTTTATTCCCCTTTCACCTTCACTTCATTTCTATAGATATTTCTATTATAATGCAATTTTAATTTATGTTTTTCTTAATTCTCTAGGCTGCCTCACCCTATTCACTTCCTTCTACGTCTTCTTCTTCTTGTTCTTTAAAAAAATATCAAATATTCTCCCCATTATTTCAATGATTCATCCTTAACATACTATTTATACAGTACTCCTCTTAATATTCATGTATACCCCAGCACTTGCATAGTTCCTCTGTAGCTAATGGTAATGTGTGTGTGTGTGGCATTCTGATTTCTTATTTCTTAGTTTCTTACATCCACATACACTTTTTAGAATCATAGTCTTAATTTTTCTTTAATTCCTCTAACATCTATTTTTATTTTCCTGTGAATAAAATCTTGATCAATCCTTTGATTTATTCTTTCAAATATATTTACTTTCCAAAGCTCCACATTTTTCAACCATTTTAACAATTCCTTTATTCTCGTTTCTCCTGAGCCTTCCAATTAACGTTATTCTTGTTTCTACCAAATGTTGGTCAGACACTGTATGCATATCCTCTTAGCATTCATGTTAATCTCTCTTATCTCTTTCAGTTTATCCCAGGCCCTGAAATTCACCCACAGTTCCAACCACTTCCTTCTCACTCACTTTTGTGTTTGAGTCTGCCACCACTAGACTCTGTCTCACATGGAAGCTTACACTGTAGTTTGTCAAGTCTCTCAAAAATAATATTCTCTTTCCACCTCTCTTTTCTGACACGTTAGCACTGTTAGCATTCACAATAATTCATCTATTATATCCTGTTTTTAACTTGATCCTGTGTATTCCGGAACTGACTCCCAATACTGCACTATGTAAACCCACAATTCTTTACTAAATACCAGAATAACAACACTTCATTTGTTGTTAACTTATCACAGTCCAGACATTATACACCTCGCTTGTTTAACTCCACTTTGCCTTTCAGTATATTCCATGATCCAAACCAGGGCTCAGTAACTGCTCTGTAGTGCACTTAATATTGATAATTGCCCAATAGTGATGATTTCTGTTTTGGAAACTTATGACTGGCCCCCAGACGACCATGTAGATCATTGTGTTACATATAAAAGAATAGTTCCATATGAACTCTAACCTAATTTCACATAACCTAACCTCACATGACTTACTTTAGGTATAATTTACCTACCTTATAACGGTAAACGACGTCTTAAACGAAAGAGAACAAAATTGCGCTATACAATTAGATTCCTTTAATTTGTAGCAATGAAAACGGAATGTAATCTTTTTTGTTTAACTTTAATGGGCAATTATCTCTATTTACCATAACATACACACAAAAAAAAAAAATATATATATATATATATATATATATATATATATATATATATATATATATATATATATATATATATTAGTTATTTCAAACATGAATAAAAACAATTTGTTGTGGAGCTTGTATGTGCGTAAATTGGATAAAATATCTTCTTTTTCTTGATAATCCCAAATAAGAACTGTTATAATTATAACGTTTATTATAAGTTCAGAATATATGTGTGTGTGATAATACCAACCTGACTAAACAATAACCACAAAAATATACGCACTTATTAATGGTAATATGAGCTGGTCGTTGACAATAAGATGAGCTGTTGAAATTGCGAATTGCGCTGTTGAAATATTAAGATGAGCTGTTGAAATTGCGAATTGCGCTGTTGAAATATTCCAGAGTCCAGGAAGGACAGCTTGAACTGCTGAAATATTGCAGAAGCCAAGGAGGACAGCGTAAACTATTGAATAATTACTGGGCTCAGGGAGGAAAATATGAGCTACCGTAATATTACTTGTGCCAGGAGGGACCCATGGCCTGCTGAAACATTGCTGGTGTCAGGGCAGGTGATATGTGCTGACAGAGGACAGCTTGAGTTGCTGAAATATTACTGATGCTAGGGAGGAAAACATACAGGTAAAATATTACTACTAACAGGGTGGAAAACACTGCCTACTGAAGTACATGTAAAATTTTAGTGTTTAGAATTTCTTCTTTTTCTTACTCTTCTTAAGGGGATTAGCCCACCAGGGCAATAATAATAATAATAATAATAATAATAATAATAATAATAATAATAATTAATAGAAACTAATAAAAACAAATAAAAATTATAATGATAAATAATAATAATAAAAAAGAATCCTGAAATAAATACAAAGTGAGAAAAAATATCAAGAATGAGAAACGATATACAGTATGACTGGTGCGTTGTCAATTGTAAGTGAAAATTTTGAGACCCTGCAATTGTGTGTAAATGAGGCAGAAAGTCAAATGAGCAACCTGGGACTTGGTCACAATTTTTGTGAAGCCATATGGCAGCAGGGTTTACCATTAGACAACACATTATGCTTCCAATATCTTCCCAGACGGTAGTACCTCCCTGTTTGATTTGACTTGACTTGATGCCTCGATAAAGATGAAGGGCTATTGTTTTTGGTTTTATCCTCTTCACCACTGATCGTCTCGTTAGCCGCTTGGGCGATCGGCCACGTCTCTGTTACTTTTCGTTTTCTTTTATCCTCTTCACCAAATGATCGACTCGTTAGCCGCTTGGGGCGGTCGGTCACGTCTCTGTTGCGTACTGTTGGCAAGTACTGGGCATGCAACTGCTCCTGAATGTACCTGAACCTGCTCCAGTGTTGGTCAAGTCTTCTCTTGAAAGAGCTCACACCCGGTGCCGTCATAACACTTTCTGGTAGATTGTTCCAAGAGTTCACAACTCTCACTCCGAAAAAGTTTGCCCTCACAGTTTTCTGGACTTGCAGCTTCTTCAATCTTGAGCTGTGACCCCTTGTGGTGCGAGCGTCCGCCAGCTCCAAGTAAGGACACTCGACTGAGTAGTGCCCCTTGAGATGCTTATACACCTCAATTAGATCACCCCTTGCCCGTCTGTGGTATAAGCTAGGCAAGTTCAGGCGCTCCAATCTCTCAGGGTAGCTGAGGTGCCGAAGTGCAGGCACCAGTCTGGTGGCCCTCCTTTGAACATTTTCAACCAACTGACATTCTCTAGCATATCTCGGGGACCAGACGGGGTGACAGTACTCCAGATGGGGAAGCACTTCACTCTTGAAGATCGTTACCAGGGATGAACCGTCTCGATATCTGAACGACCTTATGAGACCCAATAATTTATTTGCCTGATTTACCTTTTTCTCGCTCTGGCCCGAGAACTTCAGCTCATTGTCAACATGCACACCTAGGTCCTTCTCACAAACAGTCTCAACTAGTGCAGTTTCTTCATCCCGTTGGGACATATGATACGCCTCCTTACCGTTGGTATGCCCCAGGTGCATCCTCTTACACTTCGTGACATTGAATCTCGGCAGCCATTTCTTCGACCATTCTTGGAGTCCACAGAGGTTCTTCTGCAGCTCTTCACAGTCCGCTTGGTTCTTGATTTCCCGAAAAAACTTGGCGTCATCGGCAAACATTTGTATGGAGGAGTGTACAACGTCAGGCATGTCATTCATGAAACAAACAAACAACAGCCGGCCCAATACACTGCCCTGTGGTACCCCACTTGTTACAGGTACAGATGATGATTTCGTGCCATTAATCACCACACACTGCTTGCGGTCATGTAGAAAGTCTTCTATCCATGCTAGGACATTTCCCCGAATTCCGTACCCTTCCAGTTTGATTTTCACCCTTTCGTGGGGTACACTGTCGAAAGCCTTGGCAAAATCTAGGTAAATATTGTCGAATTACCACCCCGTTCCAGAATATGGGTCCAAATATCCAATACCTTGAGCAATTGTGTTAAGCAGGAGCGCCCCGCCATAAAACCGTGTTGGCAATCCTTTACAAGGTTGTTTCGTAGTACATGCTCCATTGCTGCATCTCTGATAATACTCTCAATTACTTTACATATTATGCTGGTGAGGCTCACCAGTCTATAGCTGTTCGTGGAGTGACGATCGCCCTTCTTGAAGATAGGACTCACATAAGCCACTTTCCATTCACTGGGGACCTTTTGTTCATCCAGGCATTTACAAAACAGGATCTTCAGGGACTCGGCAAGCTCGTTGCACAGCTCTCTCAACACTCTAGGATGCACCATGTCAGGACCGGGACTCTTATGGACCTTTATCGTTTGACAGTTTATTTCTAATACCCTCTCCTGTGAACACAATGTGGGTCAGTGCTGTGTCGAACCGTCTGTTCTCAAACGCAGGAAGGTTAATCGCATCCTCTCTTGTGAACACCAAGGAAAAGAAGCTGTTCAATGCCTCAGCTTTATCCTGGTTAGAATCTGCATAACTACCATCTTCAAGCCTCAGGTCTGATACTCCTACTCGCGTTTTTAATTTCGACTTTCCATAGCGGTAAAACGCCTTTGGGTTTGACTTGACCTCGCTTGCAACCAACCTCTGAAACTCCTTTTCAGCCCTTCTACACTCTATCTTTGCTTGGTTTCTGGCTCTTGCATACATCCTCCTGTCTTGCTCATCGTTTGACCCAACCCACGTCTTGAATTTCTGGGTTTTCTTCTTAACTTTGTCGACCGCCGCATGGTTCATGTGTAGGGATTCCCTCTTATTCCTAGAGGCACTGGGTTTGATCTTGGGTATATATTTATCGATCAAATGGGTCACTTTACTAGTTAAGATATTCAGCGTAGTGTCTGTGTTCTTGTGCTTTAATGAGTCAGTCCAGTTGATACCCCTCATCTCTTCCCTAATCCCGTTGTAATTTCCCTTGTAATATTTGCACCTTGGCCTGGCCTTATCCTGAACTAAGTAACAGTTAAATCTGAATGACAACACAATATGGTGACTGGTGCCAACTGGGACAAGGTGTTCTAGTTTGGCCACCATACCCTCCTCGTTTGTTATGATGAGGTCTAGTGGCTTGTGTGTTTGCTCCCCTCTGTAATGTGTCGGGTCTCTAACATGTTGGAACAGAAAATTATCTCACAGAGTTTCTACAAAAAGAGTAGCAGGGTTATTCAAGTCATTTGGGGTGAACTCGTTTCTCCAGTCGATGTCGCCATAGTTAAAGTCCCCCATGATAAGGAGGTGGCTAGGGTTGAGCATTGCCGTGTTTTCTATTAAGGCTCTAAGTTCCTTTGATTTAGTGGGCCACAGTTTGGGGATCTGTAGATACACCCAACGATAAGTAAGTCCCCTCCCTTTAATTCAGTTTTACACCACTTGGACTCTTCAAAAGCATCCTCTCCCTGTACCCTCGCCTGGCTGGCTCTAAGGTCTTGCCTAACATAGATAACCACACCCCTCTTGCAAGTTTCTTGAGAAAGGTTCTTAAATGAGTCATATCCAGCAATACTGAACTCGCATTCCTCTGGGTCGATTCTCCTGTTCTTGTACAACAGTTCTACAACTCCCACAATATCTGGTTGGTGTACCTTCAGTAGTTTTCAAACTCCTCTCTCTTATCAAGAATCGTGTCAGTATTAGTGTACATGACATTCAAGCCAGAACTTGTTCTCGGTAACGTCTCTGCTCTTAGTAGTACCCCCCCCCCCCCTCATTATCAAAAGCTGCAGCATTTGACACTGTATTTTGCAGGGGGTGGTTAGAAATGTCATTGTTTACACGGCGCTCACCTCCTCCTGTCTGGTAGGCGGAGCTGGTGCCACCTCCCGGGTGGGGGGAAGAGCGGGTGGAGGGTGCGCTGCTGACCCCTTGCTGTGTCGGCGCACTTGCTTCCAACTATGACGCTGTAACCGGTGACTCCAACCGCCACTACAAAGAGTATCAATCTCTGACTCGATCTCAACAGATTATGTACATGAGACTGGGCCTAGGGTACAGGTACAATCGCAACAAAAAGTATCGGTGCATACTGTAGTGTGAACAATTTGAGACCAGTGACGATAGGAATTGGGAAAAGCGAGTTGTTCCCGCCGTATGTTGGCAGCCCTGTAATTCTGCTGAGCTGCTACTATGGCCTGGTCAAATGAAACAAACCGTTATAAATAAGGTCGGGAAGTGATAAATAGACAGTATGAATTATGAGGAGCTCCCTGTTAACAAAATTATTTGTGATACTTGTGAATATTGCCACATTAATTTATGCTACCAAATAAACCACTCAACCTGGTCGTCCTGAGGGGTGGTGCAGTGTAGACGGCCGCTCCGAGACCTGTCGTCTGCCATTTTGTAGATTTTCTCATAAGCAAGTTTGCGGATGACACCAAAATAGGGCGGCAAATTAATTCAGGGCAGGATGCAAATGCATTACAGGAGGATCTAAATAAACTGCAGGGGTGGTCTGAAAAATGGCAAATGAAATTCAACACCAGCAAGCGCAGCGTACTTAATATTGGAAGAACAAATACTTATAATGTATACAGCCTGAACAACATCAACCTAGAGAAGTCGACTTGTGAAAGAGACCTAGGGGTACTTGTAAGCCCGGACCTACGGCCTAGAAAACAGTGCGTTAATGTTCGAAATAAGGCAAACAGAGTATTGGGTTTTATATCTAGAAGTGTAAGTAACAAGAGGGCAGAGGTCTTATTGTAACTATATCTTGCGCTAGTCAGGCCGCACCTCGATTATGCGGTTCAGTTCTGGTGCCCCTATTATAGAATGGATATAAATTCACTAGAGTCGGTGCAGCGAAGAATGACAAAAATGATTCAGGGACTTAGGAACCTTCCATATCAGGATAGGTTAAAGAAACTTAACTTGCATTCCCTAGAAAGACGAAGAGTGCGGGGAGATATGATAGAAGTATTTAAGTGGGTGAAAGGAATCAATAAAGGGGATATAGATAAAGTTCTTATAATATCCGAGCAGGATAGGACTCGGAGCAACGGATTCAAGTTGGATAAGTTTAGGTTTAGGAGGGAGATAGGAAGAAACTGGTTCACAAATAGGGTGGTGGACGAGTGGAACAAGCTTAGCAACTTTGTAGTAAGTGCGGGAACTCTGGAAAGTTTCAAAAGGAGGCTAGATAGATTCATGGATGATGGAGAGTGGTAGTAACTCTCGACAGGAGCTGCCATGCACAGGCCAACCGGCCTATTGCAGACTCCTTATTTTCTTAAGTTCTTATGTTCTTATATCGCAATATACCAAATAAGAATCTTTGTTTGGCATATGCAATAAATTCTGATTATCTACATGACTTTACGTGTAATTTACTCAGAGTGTATTCATCATGCAGAACCTCTACCTATGGGAATATGTCAACCTGTCGTTTGTATCATGAGTTCTGAGTGGCTGGACACCACAAAGGAGGCGCTGAATCTGTATCGAGAGTTCTGAGTGGCTGGGCACCACAAACGAAGCGCTGAATCAGGAGTCGAGCTTGGAGCCACATTTCTCTGAACCATCTGTGATTTTTGTTGATCAGCTGAATAAAAAACGTTTCCCATTATTTCCTGCAGAAGCAACTCAGTTTTTCTGTTAGTGAGCATTTACATGTAATATCCGGTCCTTATATTACAAGAGTGTCGGTTAGATAGAAGTTTCGATCGGATGGTTCAGTGTCTGGAGTCGAGCTCTCAGTTGTCACTTGGAAGGTATCAGTACTTTCTTGTGGTGTCAAATTAAGCAAAACAAATATGGCCATGCCAGCCATCCGATGAAGTGTTATTACTAAGGTTTCGCAAGTGACGCTTTATATCATGTGCTTCAACACCACAAGAGCCTACGTTCGCACTGGAGATGGTTCAGTGTGTGGCGGAGATGTGGGTGAACTTTAGACCAGGGACAGCCAGACGTGGAGGGAGGGAGCCGGCCAGTAGTGAGACGGTCGAGGCGATTAGTGGATGGGTGACGGAAGTTAACGTTTACAAAATGCTCCTAATTAATACATTCAGTTGTCAAGGATTATAAACTACAGACGCCATCATGTGTGTGTTGGTGTGCATATTTCCCTTATAACTTATTTCTCTCTCCAATCTACGTCATTTCGATAGCCCATTAATTGTATAGAAATGTTGATGACTGGGACTTAATTGTACTGAATAATCTTGACAGCTTCACTGGGGTAGAAATCCTTTTCAACGTGATTTGGTTGTAGGAGTTTAAGGTTAGGTACCAGAACAAGGCGACCACCCACGCTGATTAACCCGACCTTCTCCCCTAGACCATTATCCGGTTTAGCATTTATACGGAGTCCTTTAACACGGCTTTAGAGGATTATGAACATTAGATTAACACCTAATCGTGTCCTTGATCAAATCTTATAAGTGGTTGTTCCCAGTCGGCGTAATAGAGATGTCTTAACTGTGTACATTATGCCTTCAGTCTTCATTGGTGTATTCATAAGTGTTCTAAGTGGTCTTTGATTGTCGGGAGCAAAATGTAAACAGCACTTTTAGGCTAAAACGTATGTAACAATATAAGCAACTAACCACACAGCGCAGCCAAACTCAGCTCGACATTAGCCATCACGTGCAGATTAGGCACCCAAACAGATTTTACTTGTTATACACAGAAGTGCCACTTTTGGTGGGGGGGGGGGGGGGGGGGGGGCGTGTTAGGGTAGTTAATCTTCAGGTGATATAAGATGGGCTGCTGCCATATCTTCGTGATTTCATAATTTCATCTTGTTTAAACCAAACACGATTGCTATGAGTGTTTTAAATCCCAGTGTAAGAGGCGGTGTTACCTTGTTCACCTGACAGTCAAATATTGTAGCCAGGAACAATCAGATCCATCTTGAGTACATCAGTTGGTCACTGTGGAGGAATGGTGGTGGCGGGGAAGTGTATTGTGGCGGGCCAACTAATTACCCAAATGTACCCAAATGTTGCCGCAATGTAGTCAAATAATGGCCCTACATGAATAAATCGGACTGCCAACCGTTTCTCGACTAGTATATGGTGTCACAAAGTCACAAAAAATTGGAAAACTTAATTTAAACCGAGTTAATAGATTGCGTGCTTGTACCGAGGGAGCGAGTAATTACCCAAATGTACCCAAATGTAGTCGCAATGAAGTCAAATGATGGTCCTACAAGCGTAAATCGGGCTGTGAATCACTTCTCGATTATTATTTGGTGTCATAAAATCACAAAAAATTGGTAAACTTAATTTAATTTGAGTTGTGTTAGATTAGGTTAGGTACATGCACTCGATCTTTAAACTCAGATTAAATTAAGTTTACCAATTTTTTGTGACTTCTAGACACCAAATACTAGTCGAGAAGTGTTTGGCCGTCCGATTTATTCATGTAGGACCATTATTTGACTTCATTGCGGCTACATTTGGGTACATTTGGGTAATTAGTCGGACCCGTCTGTGGTGGTGGAAGTGGTGGTGGTGGGGAAGTGTCTGTGGTGGTGGTAGGTAACTCACTTGCCAACCTCCAATCACCAATGTAAAGGAGCTATTTTCGACAAGTAGAATAATGTACTTTTGTGCTATAAATTATTACATAGTCAAGTGAAGTATAATGGTCAAATAAATAGTTTACTTTCCATTATCACCGTATTTACTGTGTTAGGAAAAAAATATTTGTGACCTTCGCAAGATATTCACTGATATTTAGGGAAATGAAGAAGAGAAATTAAAGAATATCACTATCAGAAAGGAGGATGTTCTTAAGAAGATAAATAAATTAAAGAAGACAAAACCCCCAGGGCCGGATGAAGTTTTCCCTCGAGTTTTGAAAGAGTGTAAGGAACAGATTAGCGGACCCCTCGTAAATTTATTTACAAAATTATTAGACACGGGAGTTGTGCCAGACTTGTGGAAACAGGCAAATGTACTGTAGTACCCATATGCAAAAAGGGTGGCAGAACATCAGCGTCAAATTACTGGCCGATTAGTTTGACGTCAGTAGTGGGGAAATTTCTTGAATCATTTATAGCAAATAACATCCGATCGCATTTAGAGAAAAACAAATTAATCTACGATTCTCAACAAGGGTTTACAAAGGGAAAATCTTGTCTAAAAATCAGCTGACTTTTTTTTTAGGAAAGTCTTCGAGGTAGTAGATAATGACGAAAATTACGATGTTATTTACTTAGACTTTAGCAAAGCGTTTGACAGAGTACCGCATCAGAGGCTTCTGAGAAAAGTTAAGGCTCATGGTATCGAGGGGTAAGTTTTAAATTGGATAAAATCATGGCTTACCGATAGATCACAGAGGGTCAGCGTAGATGGTGTTAAATCTGAGTGGGGCTTGTAACCAGTGGGGTTCCCCAGGGGTCAGTACTGGGCCCACTCTTGTTCACAATCTACATAAATGATCTAGATACTGGGATCAGCAGTGACATAAGTAAGTTTGCGGATGACACCAAAATAGGGCGGCAGATTAATTCAGGGAAGGATGCAAATGCATTACAGGAGGATTTAAATAAACTGCAGGAGTGGTCAGTAAAATGGCAAATGAAATTCAACACCAGCAAGTGCAGCGTGCTTAATATTGGAAGAACAAATACTGTCAATATATACAGCCTTAACAGCATCAACCTAGAGAAGTCGACTTGTGAAAGAGACTTAGGGGTACTGGTAAGCACGAACCTACGGCCTAGAAAACAGTGCGTTAATGTTCGAAATAAGGTAAACAGAGTATTAGGTTTTATATTTAGAAGTGTAAGTAATAAGAGTGCAGAGGTCTTATTGCAACATTATATCTTGCGCTAGTCAGGCCGCACATCCAATATGCGGTTCAGTTCTAGTGCCCTTATTATAGAAATGGATATCAATTCACTGTAGTCGGTGCAGCGAAGAATGACGAAAATGATTCCGGGACTTAGAAACCTTCCATATCAAGATAGGTTAAATAAACTAAACTTGCATTCCCTAGAAAGACGAAGAGTGCAGGTAGATAAGATAGAAGTATTTAAGTGGGTGAAAGCAATCAATAAAGGAGATATAGATAAAGTTCTTATAGTATCCGAGCAAGATAGGACTTGTAGCAACGGATTTAAGTTGGATAAGTTTAGGTTTAGGAGGGAGATAGGAAGGAACTGGTTCACAAATAGGGTGGTTGACGAGTGGAACAAGCTTAGCAACTTTGTAGTAAGTGCTGGAACGCTGGGAAGTTTTAAAAGGAGGCTAAATATTGAAAAATACGAGGGTGGAAATCACATTTACATTTAATATTTACCAACACAGGTCATACAGAATATCAATAGCCTGTCCAATGGCCTCCCTTTTATATAGCCCCCTGGAGCCTTCTTGGGACTGAGACACAAAGTAATATAGGTGGTTGGTTCCTCACAAACTGCTCACACTCTTCCTGGGTGTGTAGGAGGAGTCGGGACCAGTGTTTAGCTTGTCTTCAGGCTCCAACGCGTTCACTATCTGGGTCCAAATGGTCTCTATAGGGTTGAGATCTGGGTAGCACTCACAAACAGTCATAGTAATCGCTTAACACAAGCAATGGCCCTATACAATATTATATTTGTGATATTAAATGTTTCAATAAAAATACAACTTTATTATTCTATTGGGTAAAGGAAAAGTTGTATTGTTTAACTGAAAGAAACTTATTGAACATGGACCTGGAGATTTAGATGGCCAGTCCAAATGGTCAATTTCATTCGACCTTTCCTCTGACCAGCGCTTCATCTCTAGTGCCGTGTGAACAGGGCAGTTATCAAAGAAGTGAACAATATTCATCAAACATAATTTGTTGACACTTATATCATGAATTGGCGCCTTCATATAGGTGAAATGGCGCGACTTAGAAAAATAAAATAGGCGAGTGTGGAGGCACGGATGATGGGCACTGGGCAGCCTCCAGCAGCTCGAGGAAAACGTCAGAGATGATGGTGGGTAATGTAAACTGTTGTACACTGAAGAGGAAAAATAAGAGATAACTGTATTATATACTGATGGAAAAAAGAACAAAATATTGGTATTGAGGGAAAGGTGTTTGTTGATCAAGTAACCCATATTAAGGAGCACATTTCAGTATTAATGGTATGGATAGATCTACGTAGTATTAGTTAAGGGCTGCAAATTGGTGCCATCTTTTACTGTAATAATACAAGACTAATACCATATGTTGGAGTTTGAAAAACTTTATATAGGAGCAACTTTTCTGGACTATTACAAATTCTAAATTGCAATATAAAATATGTATGCCCATTTTGACCCGATCTAATGTTGACACTGGTGTATATACTATTCAACACAGTATGGTGGCTCACTGGCAAGGTACCTGTTGTGGATTATGGAGGCCTCGGGTGTGACTGCCAGATAGACTGAAGTCGTGTTGAACTGGACGAGGCAGAAATAGGATTTTGAATGGTTCGTAAGTAAAATTTATGTTTTACCAGTGATGTTGGGGCTGGTGCAATGGAATTACTCTACTATAGAAAAAGAAGCTGTGGCTCCGCTTATGGCACTGGAAAAGTTTAACATATATCTTGGCAACACCTGCCAGGGAAGTGTAGTTTACAGTGACCATAATATATTACAGTTCAGAAGTCGAATGGAAAACAAGAATCAGAGACTTAATAGATGGTGATTAACTCTGCAGGGAAGGACTTGGTATGTTGTGTAGGAGTGAGGGAAGGACTTGGTATGTTGTGTAAGAGTGAGGGAAGGACTTGTTGTACAGTGTAGGAGTGAGGGAAGGACTTGGTATGTTGTGTAAGAGTGAGGGATGGACTTGTTGTACAGTGTAGGAGTGAGGGAAGGACATGTAGTATTGTGTAGTAGTGAGTGAAGGACTTGTAGTATTGTGTAGGAGTGAGGGAAGGACTTGTAGTATTGTGTAGGAGTGAGGGAAGGACTTGTAGTATTAAGTGGGAGTGAGGGAAGGGCTTGTAGTATTGTGTAGGAGTGAGGGATAGACTTGGTATGTTGTGTGCGGGTGAGGGATGGACTTAGTATGTTGTGTAAGAGAGGGGGAAGGACTTGTAGTTTTGTGTAGGAGTGAGGGAAGGATTTGTAGTATTGTGTAGGAATGAGGGAAGGACTCGTTGTATTATGTAGGAGTGAGGGAAGGACTTGCAGTGTGGTATAGGAGTAAGTGAAGGACTTGTAGTATTGTGTAGGAGTGAGGGAAGGACTTGTAGTATTGTGTTGGGGTGAGGGAAGGACTTGTAGTATTGTGGAGGAGTGAGGGAAGGACTTGGTATGTTGTGTGGGAGTGAGGGATGGACTTGGTATGTTGTGTGGGAGTGAGGGATGAACTTGGTATGTTGTGTAGGAGTGAGAGAAGGACTTGTAGTATTGTGTAGGAGTTAGGGATGGACTTGTAGTGTTGTGTAGGAGTGAGAGATGGACTTGTTATGTTGTGTGGGAGTGAGAGAAGGACTTGCAGTCGTGTGTAGGAGTGAAAGATGGACTTGGTATGTTGTGTAGGTGTGAGGGATGGACTTGGTATGTTGTGTGGGAGTGAGGGATGAACTTGTAGTATTGTGTAGGAGTGAGAGATGGACTTGGTATGTTATGTAGGAGTGAGGGATGGACTTGGTATGTTATGTAGGAGTGAGGGATGGACTTGGTATGTTATGTAGGAGTGAGGGATGGACTTGGTATGTTGTGTAGGAGTGAGAGAATTTTGTAGAAAATGCTCAATCTCATTCACCAGACTGAAAATAAAACACTAGTGTTTTATCTTTGGGGAGGGAGTTTTATAAGGCACTGAATATATTTGATTGAGAGGTAACTACACTGCTTCTTCAGTAGGTAGGACTATATTTTATATATGTTCCTGTATGTAAACATTTTTTAGTATGTTATATTTATTAATTTATAAGAAGTATGTTATAAGTAAATCAGCTTAACGTTGTGCATTTGTTAGGTAAAATAGTATGGAAATTGTGTGGGTCACGTCAAGTGCAGGGAGGTAGACGAGCCTGGCTGGTGATAGTGTGTGGTGCAAGTGTGGTACAATTGGTCTGGACTCAGGATATATTTATATGGAGATAAGTGGTGTATACTTTTGTACTTTTCTATTGTATGGTGAAGCTGAGGTTCGGGTTTGGGTTAATTTAGGCTGTGGTCATCTGTACTGTACTTAAATTGTTCCTTTACTTGACCTTTGTTTGTGGTCTCTTAACTTTATAATGCTAAGTTATGCATTTCATGATTTATATTCAACATGATACCTATATTTTGAGTTAATCTGAGGGTTATTATTGAAAACCTGGTGGAGATAATATAAGAGCCATTACAGTGTTTACCCTGCTTGTTGTTGTGGCCACTCGTGTGACTTGTGACTTGACTAGTGGTAAATTCTTGATAAAAAGGAGTGCCGGCATAACAGTATGAAGAAAGAGTGATTTTAATTCTTGTCGCCCTGCAATATATACAAAAGAAGCTATTTTTGGTTAATAAAATTTTAATTTCACAGGTATTAACAGAAAATACTACTCCGGGGAGGATGAGGACCATAACTTAGTGTACAGATGACGAGGCAACATCAAGATGGACAAGAGAAACGATCAAGAGTACAGTAAAGGATGAACATACTCTAAATAACTCAGTCTACCAAACATGACAGGAAGTTGTATTGTATATATGTAAGTGTAGGTTAAATACGTCCACATAAATAATATAACAGATTATAACAATGTGTTGAAATCTAACCTACTGACTACTGTAGAGATACTGTAGCAATGTAGGATCGAGGAAAGAACAAGCAATATTATGTAAGAGTGAGGGAAGGACAAGGGGTGATGTGGAGGAGTGAGGAAAGGACTTGCAGTGTTGTGTAGAAATGAGGGAAGGACATGAAGTGTTGTGTAGGAGTAAGGAAAGGACATGAAGTGATGTATAGGAGTGAGGGAAGTTCTTGCAGGGTTGTGTAGACGAGGGAAGGATTTCTAGTATTGTGTAGGATTGAGGGAAGTACTTGCAGTGTTGTATAGAAATGAGGGAAACACTTCTAGTATTGTGTAGGAGTGATGGAAGGACTTGCAGTGTTGTGAAAAAGTGAATGAAGGACTTGCAGGGTTGTGTAAGAGTGAGGGAAGGACTTCTAGTATTGTGTAGGAGTGAAAGAACGTTTTGTAGTATTGTGTAGGAGTGAGGGAAGTGGTTCTAGTATTGTTTAGGAGTGAGGGATAGACTTGGTATGTTGTGTGCGAGTGAGGGTTGGACCTAGTATGTTGTGTAGGAGTGAGGGATGGACTTGTAGTATTGCGTAGGAGTGAGAGAAGGACTTGTAGTATTGCGTACGAGTGAGGGAGGGACTTGTAGTTTTGTGTAGGAGTGAGGGATGGACTTGTAGTTTTGTGTAGGAGTGAGTGAAGGATTGGTAGTATTGTGTAGGAATGAGGGAAGGACTTGTAGTATTGTGTAGGCGTGAGGGATGGACTTGGTATGTTGTGTAGGAGTGAAGGAAGGACTTGTAGTATTGTGTAGGCGTGAGGGATGGACTTGGTATGTTGTGTAGGAGTGAAGGAAGGACTTGTAGTATTGTGTAGGGGTGAGGGAAGGACTTGTAGTATTGTGTAGTAGTGAGGGAAGGACTTGTAGTATTGTGTAGGAGCGAGGGAAGGACTTGTACTATTGTGTAGGAGTGAGGGAAGGACTTGTAGTATTGTGTAGGAGTGAGGGAAGGACTTGTAGTATTGTGTAGGAGTGAGGGAAGGGCTTGTAGTATTGTGCAGGAGTGAGGGAAGGACTTGTAGTATTGTGTAGGAGTGAGGGAAGGACTTGTAGTATTGTGTAGTAGTGAGGGAAGGACTTGTAGTATTGTGTAGGAGCGAGGGAAGGACTTGTACTATTGTGTAGGAGTGAGGGAAGGACTTGTAGTATTGTGTAGGAGTGAGGGAAGGACTTGTAGTATTGTGTAGGAGTTAGGGAAGGGCTTGTAGTATTGTGCAGGAGTGAGGGATGGACTTGGTATGTTGTGTAGGAGTGAGAGAGTTTCGTAGCAAATGTTCTATCTCATTAATCAGACTGACATCAAAACACAAGTGTTTTATCTTTGGGGAGGGAGTTTTATAAGGCATTGCATATATTTGATTGAGAGGTAACTACACTGCTTCTTCAGTAGGTAGGACTATATTTTATATATGTTCCTGTATGTAAACATTGTTTAGTATGTTATATATATTAATTTTTAACAAGTATGTAATAAGTAAATCAGCTTAACGTTGTGCATTTGTTAGGTAAAATAATATGGTAATTGGCGGCATGGTATCCACATTGTGTGGGTCACGGCAAGTGCAGGGAGGTAGACGAGCCTGGCTGGTGGTAGTGTGTGGTGCAAGTGTGGTACAATTGGTCTGGACTTAGGATATATTTATATGGAGATAAATGGTGTATACTTTTGTACTTTTCTGGTGTATGGTGACGCTGAGGTTCGGGTTTGGATTAATTTAGGCTGTGGTCATCTGTACTGTACTTAAATTGTTCCTTTACTTGACCTTTGTTTGTGGTCTCTTAACTTTATAATGCTAAGTTATTCACTTCATGATTCATCTTCAACATGATACCTATATTTTGAATTAATCTGAGGGTTATTATTGAGAACCTGGTGGAGATAATATAAGAGTCATTACAGTATTTACCCTGCTTGTTGTTGTGACCACTCGTGTGACTTGTGACTTGACTAGTGGTAATTTCTTGATAAAGAGGAGTGCCGGCATAACAGTATGAAGAAAGGGTGATTTTAATTCTTGTCGTCCTGCAATATATACAAAAAAAACTATTTTTGGTTAATAAAATTTTAATATCACAGGTATTAACAGAAAATACTACTCCAGGGAGGATGAGCACCATAACTTGGTGTACAGATGACGAGGCAACATCAAGATGGACAAGAGAAACGATCAAGAGTACAGTAAAGGATGAACATTCTCTAAATAACTCAGTCTACCAAACATGACAGGAAGTTGTGTTGTATATATGTAAGTGTTGGTTAAATACGTCCACATAAATACTAAAATAGATTATAACAGTGTGTTGAAATATTATCTGCTGTCTGCTGTAGAGGTACATTAGCACTGTAGGAGTGAGGAAAGAACAAGCAATATTATGTAAGAGTGAGGGAAGGATGTGCGGTGAAGTGTAGGAGTGAGGGAAGGACTTGTAGTATTGTGTACGAGTGAGGGAAGGACTTGCAGTGTTGTGTAGAAATGAGGGAAGGACTTCTAGTATTGTGTAGGAGTGAGGGATGGACTTGCAGTGTTGTGTAGAAGTGAGGGAAGGACTTGCAGTGTTGTGTAGAAATGAGGGAAGGACTTGCAGTGTTGTGTAGAAATGAGGGAAGGACTTCTAGTATTGTGTAGGAGTGAAAGAAGGCTTTGTAGTATTGTGTAGGAGTGAGGGAAGTGCTTCTAGTATTGTGTAGGAGTGAGGGAAGGACTTGCAATATTGTGTAGTATTGAAGGAAGGACTTGCAGGGGTGTGTAGGGGTTTAGGAAGGACATGCAGGGTTGTGTAGGAGTGAGGGATGGACTTGCAGTGTTGTGTAGGAGTGAGGGAATGACTTGCAGGGTTGTGTAGGAGTGAGGGAAGGACTTGCAGAGTTGTGTAGGAGTTAAGGAAGGACTTGTAGCGTGGCGAAGGAGTGAGGGAAGGACTTGTAATGTTGTGTATGAGTGATGAAAGGACTTGTAGTGTGGTATAGGAGTGAGGGAAGGACTTGTAGTGTATGAGTGAGAGAAGGACTTGTAATGTTGTGTATAAGTGAGGGAAGGACTTGTAGCGTGGTAGTGTGGTGTAGGAGTGAGGGAAGGACTTGCAGTGTTGTGTAGAAATGAGGGAAGGACTTCTAGTATAGTGTAGGTGTGAGGGAAGGACATGCAGTGTTGTGTAGAAATGAGGGAAGGACTTCTAGTATTGTGTAGGATTGAGGGAAGGACATGCAGTGTTGTGTAGAAATGAGGGAAGGACTTCTAGTATTGTGTAGGATTGAGGGAAGGACATGCAGTGTTGTGTAGAAATGAGGGAAGGACTTCTAGTATAGTGTAGGTGTGAGGGAAGGACTTGTAGTGTTGTGTATGAGTGAGGGAAGGACTTGTAGTGTCATTCATTAGTGAGGGAAGGACTTGAAAAGCGGTGTAGGTGTGAGGGAAGGATTTGTAGTGTGGTGTAGGAGTGAGGGAAGGACTTGTACTGTTGTGTATGAGTGAGGGAAGGACTTGCATTGTTGTGTATATGTGAGGGAAGGACTTCTAGTATTGTGTAGGAATGAGGGAAGGACTTGCAGTGTTGTGTAGAAATGAGGGAAGGACTTCTCGTATTGTATAGGAATGAGGGAAGGACTTGCAGTGGTGTGTAAGAGTGAAAGAAGGACTTGCAGGGTTGTGTAGGAGTGAAGGAAGGACTTCTAGTATTGTGTAGGAGTGAAAGAAGGCTTTGTAGTAATGTGTAGGAGTGAGGGAAGTGCTTGTATTAATGTGTTGGATTGAGGGGAGGACTTGCTGGATGTGGAGGAGTGAGGGAAGGACTTGCAGGGTTGTGAAGGAGTGAGGGAAGGACTTGCAGGGTTGTGTAGGAGTGAGGGAAGGACTTGCAGGGTTGTGTAGAAATGAGGGAAGGACTTCTCGTATTGTATAGGAATGAGGGAAGGACTTGCAGTGGTGTGTAAGAGTGAAGGAAGGGCTTGCAGGGTTGTGTAGGAGTGAGGGAAGGACATGTAGTGTGGTGTAGGAGTAAGGGAGGGACTTGAAGTGTGGTGTTTGAGTGAGGGAAGGACTTGTAGTGTTATGTATTAGTGAGGATAGGACTTGTAGTGTTGTGTATGAGTGATGCAAGGACTTGCAGTGTTGTGTATTAGTGAGGGAAGGACTTGTAGTGTGGTCTAGTAGTGAGGGAAGGACTTGTAGGGTGGTGTAGGAGTGAGGGAAGGACTTGTAAATGTGGTGTAGGAGTGAGAGAAGGACTTCTAGTGTGGTGTAGGAGTGAGGGGAGGACTTGTAGTGTAATATATGAGTGAGGGAAGGACTTGTAAATGTGGTGTAGGAGTGAGAGAAGGACTTTTAGTGTGGTGTAGGAGTAAGGGGAGGACTTGTAGTGTAATATATGAGTGAGGGAAGGACTTGTAGTATTGTGTAGGAGTGAGGGAAGGACTTGCAGGGTTATGTAGTAGTAAGGGAAGACTTACAGGGTTGTGAAGGAATGAGGGAAGGACTTGCAGTGTTGTGTAGAAGTGAGGAAAGGACTTGCAGTGTTATGTATGAGTGATGGAAGGACTTGTAGTGTGGTGTAGAAGTGAGGGAAGGACTTTTAGTGTTGTGTATCAGTTAGGGAAGGACTTACAGGGTTGTGAAGTAGTGAGAGAAGGACTTGCAGGGCTGTGTTGGAGTGAGAGAAGGACTTGTAGTGTTGTGTATGAGTGAGGGAAGGAATTGTAGTATTGTGTAGATGTGAGGGAAGTACTTGTAATGTGGTGTAGGAATAAGGGAAGGACTTACAGGGTTGTGAAGGAGTGGGGGAAGGACTTTTAGTGTGGTGTCGGAGTAAGGGAAGGTCTTACAGGGTTGTGAAGTAGTGAGAGAAGGATTTGCAGGGCTGTGTAGGAATGAGAGAAGGACTTGTGGTGTAGGAGTGAGGGAAGGACTTATACTGTGGTGTATAAGTGATGAAAGGACGTGTAGTATGGTGTAGGAGTAAGAGAAGGACTTACAGGGTTGTGAAAGAGTGAGGCAAAGACTTGTAGTGTGGTGTAGGAGTGAGGGAAGGACTTGTACTGTGGTGTATAAGTGATGGAAGGACTTGTAGTGTGGTGTAGGAGTGAGGGAAGGACTTGTGGTGTTGTGTAGAAGTGACAGAAGGATTTGCAGTGTTGTGTAGGAGTGAGGGAAGGACTTGCAGTAATGAGTAAATGTGAGGGAAGAACTTGCTGGGTTGTGTAGGAGAGAGAGAAGGACTTGTAGTGTTGTGTAGGAGTGAGGGAAGGACTTGTAGGGTTGTGTAGATGAGAGAATAGGACTTGTAGTTTGGTGTATGAGTGAGGGAAGGATTTGTAGTGTTTTGTAGGATTGAGGGAAGGACTTGTAGTGTGGTATATGAGTGAGGGAAGGACTTCTAGTGTGGTGTAGGAGTGAGGGAAGGACTTGTAGTGTGGTGTAGGAGTGAGGGAAGGACTTTTAGTGTTGTGTTTTAGTAAGGGAAGGACTTGTAGTGTGTTGTAGGAGTTAGGGAAGGACTTTTAGTGTGGTGTAGGAGTGAGAGAAAGACTGTGGTGTAGGAGTGAGGGAACGACTTGTAGTATTGTGTAGGAGTGAGGGAAGGACTTGCAGGGTTGTGTAGGAGTAAGGGAAGGACTTGCAGGGTTGTGTAGGAGTAAGAGAAGGACTTGCAGGGTTGTTTACGAGTAAGGGAAGGACTTGCAGTGTTGTGTATGAGTGAGGGAAGGACTTGTAGTATTGTGTAAGAGTGAGGGAAGGACTTGCAGGGTTGTGTAGGAGTAAGGGAAGGACTTACAGGGTTGTGAAGGAATGAGGGAAGGACTTGCAGTGTTGTGTAGAAGTGAGGGAAGGACTTGTAGTGTTGTGTGTCAGTGAGGGAAGGACTTGTAGTGTGGTGTAGGAGTGAGGGAAGGCCTTGTAGTGTTGTGTATTAGTGAGGGAAGGATTTGTAGTGTTTTGTAGGATTGAGAGAAGGACTCGAAGTGTGGTGTGTGAGTGAGGGAAGGACTTGTAGTGTTCTATGGGAGTGAGGGAAGGACTTGTAGTGTTGTGTATTAATGAGGGAAGGACTTGCATTGTGTAGGAGTGAGGGAAGGACTTGTAGTGTTGTGTAGGAGTGAGGGAAGGACTTGCAGGGTTGTGTAGGAGAGACAAAATGACTTGTATTGTGGTGTATTAGTGAGGGAAGGACTTGTAGTGTTGTTTAGGAGTGAGGGAAGGACTTGTAGTGTGGTGTATGAGTGAGGGAAGGACTTGTAATGTTGTGTATGAGTGAGGGAAGGACTTGTAGTGTTGTGTAGAAGTGAGGGAATGACTTGTAGTGTGGTGTAGGAGTGAGAGAGGACTTGTAGTGCGGTGTAGGAGTGAGGGAAGGACTTGTAAAGGAGTGACCATATAGACTTGTTGCGTTGCGAAGCCTATAACTTCTAATACACTGTTGTAATCTTTTATGTGGATTTGTAACTAGACAGTCATGGAATTATTTGGTTCAACTTAATTATTTTGGACTTTAGTTTCATCTTCCTCTGCAAAACAAAATATTTTATTCTTCCTGGCAGTGAAATACAAGATGTAAATTTTAAATTTTACTGTAAAATTTAGTAATTATTACAGCTTTACAACTTACTTGTAACCAACGAGCATTTCCTGTGGGCAAACTTTTGAAATTGTAAAAAAAAAGAATGTATTTGTTGTAAATGTTCTGATGCAGTATGTCACTCCTAGGGGCTATGTGAGGCCCCCAGGGCTTATATGCCGCCGCCACGGACTGTTTGGCTAATTAGGGCTGTGTGATGATCATAGGTGGTTGTATAATGGGCTTAAGGACTATGGATGGGGTAGTCTGATCCAACCAGAGGCTTTTTGTGGCTATATTGTGAATATCAACTTGGAGATATTTGAGGCTCTTAGAGAGCTACTGTACTTGTGACTGAGGGGGTTAACTGATGCTCCTAATGTCTGTGTACAGAAAAATATGATTATATCCTAAATAAGTCAGTCTAACCGACTTGACAGGAAGTTGTATTGTGAATAATATTTACTGTTGGTTCGACAAGTCTTTATAAATGCTAAAATAGATTATGATGGTGTATTGAAAATTGATCTACTGTAGGACTGAGAGAAGGACATGCAGTATTGTGTAGTATTGAGGGAAGGACTTCAGTATTGTGTAGGAATGAAGGAAGGACTTGTAGTGTTGTGTAGGACTTAGGGAAAGATATGTAGTGATGTTCGTAAATGAGGGAAGGACGTGCTGACCTCTTAATGAATGAGAGGAGGACTTACTGTCCTGCTAATTAGTGAGAGGAGGACTTACTGACCTGCTAATTAGTGAGAGGAGGACTTACTGACCTGCTAATTAGTGAGAGGAGGATGATTTACTGACTTACTAAGGAGTGAGAGGAGGACTTACTGACCTACTAAGGAGTGAGAGGAGGACTTACTGACCTACTAAGGAGTGAGAGGAGGACTTACTGACCTACTAAGGAGTGAGAGGAGGACTTACTGACCTAAGGAGTGAGAGGAGGATTTGCAGTGTTTTATAGGAGTGAGGGAAGGACATGCAATGTTGTGTAGTATGAGGGAAGGACTCATTGTGATGTATAGAAGTGAGAGAAGGACTCACTGTGATGTGTAGGAGTGTGGGAAGGACTTACTGTGATGTGTAGGAGTAAGGGAAGGTCTCGCTGTGATGTGTAGGAGTGTCGGAAGGACTCTCGGTGATATATAGGAGTGAGGGAAGGTCTCGCTGTGATGTGTAGGAGTGAGGGAAGGACTCACTGTGATGTGTAGTATTGAGGGGAGGACTTAAGTATTGTGGAGGAATGAGGGAAGGACTTGTAGTGTTGTGTAGGAACTAGGGAAGGACATGTAGTGATGTTCGCAAATGAGGGAAGGACTTGCTGACCTCCTAATGAATGAGAGGAGGACTTACTGGCCTGCCAATTAGTGAGAGGAGGATTTACTGACCTGCTAATTAGTGAGAGGAGGATTTACTGACCTACTGAGGAGTGAGAGGAGGTCTTACTAACCTACTAAGGAGTGAGAGGAGGACTTACTGACCTACGGAGTGAGATGAGGACTTACTAAGGAGTGAGAGGAGGACTTACTGACCTACTTAGGAGTGAGATGAGGACTTACTGACTTACTAAGGAGTGAGAGGAGGACTTACTGACCTACTAAGGAGTGAGAGGAGGACTTACTGACCTACTAAGGAGTGAGAGGAGGACTTACTGACCTACTAAGGAGTGAGAGTAGGACTTACTGACCTAAGGAGTGAGAGGAGGATTTACGGACCTAAGGAGTGAAAGGAGGACTTACTGACCTAAGGAGTGAGAGGACGACTTACTGACCTAAGGAACGAGAGGAGGACTTACGGACCTAAGGAGTGAGAGGAGGACTTACGGACCTAAGGAGCGAGAGGAAGACTTACGGACCTAAGGAGCAAGAGGAGGATTTGCAGTGTTTTATAGGAGTGAGGGTAGGACATGCAATGTTGTGTAGGATACGGGAAGGACTTACTGTGTTATGTAGGAGTGAAGGAAACACATACAGCGTTGTGTAGTATGAGAGAAGGACTCACTGTGATGTGTAGGAGTGAGGGAAGGTCTCGCAATGATGTGTAAGAGTGAGGGAAGGACTCACTGTGATGTGCAGGTGTAAGGGAAGGACTCACTGTGATGTGTAGGATTGTGCGAAGGACTCACTGAGGTGTAGGGGTGAGAGAAGGAGTCGCTGTGAGGTGTCGGAGTGAGGGAAGGATTCACTGTGATGTGTAGGAGTGTGGGAAGGACTCACTGAGGTGTAGGAGTGTGGGAAGGACTCACTGTGAGGTGTAGTAGTGAAGGGCTTCTATTTCACCAATGAGGCAGACTATTGGTGATGACGTCATTGCTCTTGTGGTCTGTTCCACCATTGACGTAGACTACTAGTGGTGGGGGACCGGCGGTAGAAGCGGTACCGTTCTTGCCTCGCAAGCGAGATGTCACGGGTTCGATTCCCGGGCCGGTGGTAGTTGTTTGGACTTTCTTCCTAGCCCCTATTAGTCCCTGTTCACCTAGTAGTAAAGTAGGTACCTGTTGTAAGTCGAAAGTTGCGAATTCGTATTCAGGGAGTTGTTGGAGCTTCCAATAATTTGATGACATAAACAACTGACTCTTCAGGCTTCTACACCCTTCACTCTTTAGGCTTCTACGCCCTTAACTCATGAGACATAAAGGCTAGCATGAACTTAACATGCTTCCCTGTTGGGCGCTGTAAACGCTTCTGCGCTTCACCTTACACAAGGATGTAGGGGAGTGCCCAATAAAAAAAAAATAAATAAATAAATAAAAAAAATAAAATAAAATAAATTAATAAATAAATATATACTAGTGGTGACGTCACTGCTGTGGTCCACCAATGGAATGCCTGAACTGACTTCAGCTCACTTAAGAACTTAAAATGCAGAGAACTTGTGACATAATGTTACAAGCAAGTTCTAATGATTTAAAAAGAACTGAAAATTGCAGTACATTCTTAAACTAGCAACTTTTAATCCAGTGCCAGCAAGGGTGAAATAGTTCGTTATACAAGTGGAAATAAAACAAGTACAAAGTAAGTCAACAATGTCATAACACTGTTGAATTTACGATAATTTTTTGTACAGTAGTTTCATCTTCATTCGTATAACAATGTTTTACTCTAGCTGGCACAGCACTGAAATAAAAGATGCCAGTTTAAAAATTTACCTTAATTATCAGTTTGTTATTTATTACGTGTTCACAACTTATTTGTAACCAATGAATTTTTCCTCTGGATAAACTTTTGTTATTGTATTTTGTTTTTCAAATGTTATACATATTAAAAATTAATTACAAGGCAGTGTATTTTCAAGGGGATAAGTGATGTTTGTGGCAACTTGGGGATGTGTGAGGCTCTTAAGAGCTATCTGTGTCTCTGGGGAGGCTGATTGATTCTCCCCTAAGGTCTACATGATGCTTCTAGGGGGCTTATAAGTAGCTAGTTGTGTACAGCTAGTAAGGGCTATGTGATGACACTAAAGGCTGTCTGTCACTGCTAGGGACACTGATGTTACCAAGGGCTGGGTGCCGAGGCTTGTCTGAGCCCCCTACTAAAGAGATAGGCGAGACACGTCGACCAAGGTACACTGGTAGCCTTGCATGGTCCAGGTTGGGTCGCCCTTATAGGACCCTGTGTACACAGGTTGTTGTACCATAAGGGGAACCTAACATAGCAGTAACCTGGTGTCAATCATTACAATAAATATTTGTATAGGAACTTAATGTGTCATATAAATGAAAAAAAAAATACTTCTGTGTTTATAATAATCCTAATAAAAAGCTGAAAACAAAAAGGTTACAAAGGCAAAAATGATCAGAGCCAATTTTTATTCTTTCCCGAAAAGAAGAAAATCTACCTCACCGGAAAGTAGATACTTACGATTTTTTGAGAATCCGATTTTACGAACTTTTTAATTGTCGTAAGTTCGAACGAAGAGAAAAAAATAGCTTACGATTTTTCTAATTCTTAAAAGATCGTAAGTATCTATTTTTAAGTTATTTTTTTCTCTTAAGTTCGAACTTACGATATTTCTTATTCTCAAAATATCGTAAGTATCTACTTTTCGGGAAAGTAGATTATCGACTTTTCGGAGCAGTAGATTATCGACGTTTTGGAAAAATATTACCTACTTTTAAGAAGTGGATTATCATAGAAAACGGGAAATGTGTATCACAAAAAATGGGAAATATCTACTTAATAGGAAAGTTGGTTATCTACTTTCCCATAAAGTAGATTATCTACTTTTCGGGAAAGTAGATTATCGACTTTTCGGGGAAGTAGATTATCGACTTTTGGTAAAATATTTCCTACTTTTAAGAAGTAGATTATCATAGAAAATGGGAAATTTGTATCACAAGAAATGGGAAATATCTACTTTCTGGGAAAGTTGGTTATCTACTTTCCCGAAAAGTAGATTATCTACTTTTCGGAAAAGTAGATTATCGAATTTTTGGGGAAGTAGATTATTTACTTTCCCGAAAAGTAGATTATCTACTTTTCGGAAAAGTAGATTATCGAATTTTTGGGAAAAATTACCTTATTTTCTGTAGATTATCATAGAACTCGAGAAATTTGTATCACAGAAAGAGGGAATATCTGCTTTCTGGGAAAGTAGGTTATTTACTTTCCCGAAAAGTAGATTATCTACTTTTCGGGAAAGTTGATAACCAACTTTCCAGGAAAGTAGATATTTCCCATTTTCTATGATATAAATTTCCCGCTTTCTATGATAAATTACTTCGGAAAATTAGGTAATATTTCCCAAAAAGTCGATAATCTACTTCCCAAAAAGTCGATAATCTACTTTCTCGAAAAGTAGATAATCTACTTTTTCGGGAAAGTAGATAACCGACTTTCCCAGAAAGTAGATATTTCCCATTTCCTGTGATACGAATTTCCAGTTTTCTATGATAATCTTCCTCGGAAAATTAGGTAATATTTCCCCAAAAGTCGATAATCTACTTCCCCGAAAAGTATATAATCTACTTCGCCGAAAAGTATATAATCTACTTTCCCGAAAAGTGGACACTTACGATCTTTTAAGAATAAGAAATATCGTAATTACTTTTTTCTCTTAAGTTCGAACTTACGACAATTAAAATGATCGTAAATCCGGAAAAGTAAAAAAATTGGCACTATCTTTTTTGCCTTTGGAACCCTTTTGTTTTCAGCTTTTTTATTAGGATTATTATAAACAAAGAGGAGTATTTTTTTTTTCATTTATACGACACATTAAGTTACTATACAAATATTTATTGTAATAATTGACACCAGATTACTGCTATGTTAGGTTCCCCTTATGTTACTACAACCTGTGTACACAGGGTCCTATAAGGGCGACGCAACCTGGACCATGCAAGGCTACCAGTGTACCTTGGTCGACGTGTCTCGCCAATCTCTTTAGTAGGGGGGCTCAGACAAGCCTCGGCACCCAGCCCTTGGTAGCATCACTGTCCCGAGTAGTGACAGACAGCCTTTAGTGTCATCACATAGCCCTTACCAGCTGTACATAACTAGCTACTTGTAAGCCCCCGAGAAGCATCATGTAGATCTTAGGGGAGAATTAATCAGCCTCCGCAGACGCACAGATAGCTCTTAAGAGCCTCACACATCCCCAAATTGCCACAAACATCACTTATCCCCTTGAAGATACACTGCCTTGTAATTAATTTTTCATATGTATACATATTTGAAAAACAAAAACAAAATACAATTACACAAGTGAACACGCAATAAATAACAAAATGATAATTAAGGAAAATTCTTAAACTGGCATCTTTTATTTCAGTGCTGTGCCAGCTAGAGTAAAACATTGTGTTATACAAATGAAGATGAAACTACTGTACAAAATATCGTAATTTCAACAATGTTATGACATTGTTGACTTAATTTGTACTTCGGTTTTATTTCCACTTGTATAACGAACTATTTTACTCTTTCTGGCACTGGATTAAAAGATGCTAGTTTAAGAATTTACTGTAATTTTAAGTTCTCAATAAATCATTACAACTTGTTCGTAACATTATGTCACAACTTTTCTGCATTTTAAGATTTTAAGTGAGCTGAAGTCACTTTCGGCATTCTATTGCTGAACCACAGCAGTGACGTCACCACTAGTAGTCTACGTCAATGGTGGAACAGACCACAAGAGCAAATGACGTCATCACCAGTAGTCTGCCTCATTGGTGAGACAGAAGCCCCTCACGTTACACCTCACAGTTAGTCCTCCTCTCACTCCTACACCTCACAGTGAGTCCTTCCCTCACCCCTACACCTCACAGGGAGTCCTTCCCTCACTCCAACACCTCAGTGAGTCCTTCCTTCACTCATACACCTCACAGTAAGTCCTTCCCTCACTCCTACACCTCAGTGAGTCCTTCACTCACTCCTACACCTCACAGTGAGTCCCTCACTCACTCCTACACCTCACAGTGAGCCCGTCCCTCACTCTTACGCATCACAGTGAGACCTTCCCACACTCCTACACATCACAGTGAGTCCTTCCCTCACTCCTACACATCACAGCGAGTCCTTCCCTCACTCCTACACCTCACAGTGAGTCCTTCCCATACCCCTACACCTCAGTGACTCCTTCCCACATTCCTACACATCACAGTGAGTCCTTCCCTCACCCATACACATCACAGCGAGTCCTTCCCTCACTCCTACACATAACAGAGTCCTTTCCTCACTCCTACACATCGCAGCGAGTCCTTCCCTCACTCCTACACATCACAGCGAGTCCTTCCCTCACTCCTACACCTCACCGTGAGTCCATTCCTCACCCCTACACATCACAGCGAGACCTTCCTTCACGCCTACACATCACAGTGAGTCCTTCCCATACTCCTACACATCACAGTGAGTCCTTCTCTCACTCCTATGCATCACAATGAGTCCTTCTCTCATACTACACAACATTGCATGTCCTTCCCTCACACCTATAAAACACTGCAAATCCTCCTCTCACTCCTTAGTAGGCCAGTAAGTCCTCCTCTCACTCTTTAGTAGGTCAGTAAATCTTCCTCTCACTCCTTAGTAGGTCAGTAAGTCCTCCTCTCACTAATTAGCAGGTCAGTAAATCCTCCTCTCACTAATTGGCAGGTCAGGAAGTCCTCCTCTCATTCATTAGGAGGTCAGCAAGTCCTTCCCTCATTTTCGAACATCACTACATGTCCTTCCCTAGGTCCTACACAACACTACAATTCCTTCCCTCATTCCTACACAACACTGAAGTCCTTCCCTCAATACTACACAATACTGCATGTCCTTCCCCCAGTCCTACAGTAATCAGTAGATAAACTTTCAGTACACCGTTATAATCTATGTTAGCATTTATAAAGACTTGTGGAACCAACAGTAAATATTATACACACTACAAGTTCCTGTCTTGTCGGGTAGACTGACTTATTTAGGATATATTCATCTTTTTCTGTACACAGACATTAGGAGCATCAATTAACCCCCTCAGTCACAAGACTAGTAGCTCTGTAAGAGCCTCACACATCTCCAAGTTGATATTCACAATATAGCCACAAACAGCCTCTGGTTGGATCAGACTACCCCTGACAACCTTACATAGTCCTTAAGCCCATTATACAACCACCTATGATCATCACACAGTCCTAACTAGCCAAACAGTCCGTGGCGGCGGCATATAAGCCCTGGGGGCCTCACATAGCCCCTAGGAGTAACACACTGCCTCAGAACATATACAACAAATACAATCTTCTTTTTTTTTTTAATTTCAAAAGTTTGCCCACAGGAAATGCTCACTGGTTACAAGTAAGTTGTAAAGCTGTAATAATTACATAATTTTACTGTAAAATCTTAAACTAACATCTTGTATTTCACTGCCAGGAAGAATAAAATATTTTGTTTTGGAAATGAAGAAGACACTAACGTCCAAAATAATTAAGTTGAACAAAATGCGTCCTGACTGTCTAGTTACAAATCCACATACAAGATTGCAACAGTGTAGTATAAGTTATAAGCTTCGCAACGCCACAACTCTATATGGTCACTCCTATACATGTCCTTCCCTCAACCTTACAGAACACTACAAGTCCTTCCCTCACCCCTACACCACACTACAAGTCATTCTCTCACACCTACACCGCACTACAAGTCCTTCCCTCACTCCTACACAACACTACAAGCCCTTCCCTCACTCATACACAACACTACAAGTGCTTCCCTCAATCCTACACGACACTACAAGTCCTTCCCGCACTCCTACACCACACTACAAGTCCTTCCCCCACTCCTACACAACACTACAAGTCCTTCCGTCATTCATACACCACACTACATAAGGGGGCGGGTCGTACCAACCCACTGCCACGGGTCGGTCCACAGTTCCGAAGGTGTAGCGGAAGGGATGGTCGTGAACCTCACCTAGTTACTTAATAAAAAAAACCCACTAACTATAAACATTATGTTAATAACCGTTTCTAGTAAACAACTGATCAAGAAACACTTCTATCAGAAACTATCAACTAACAATGTCCTTAAATGCTATACGGTATCAACCAATTCTTCCATTGATCATTATGAAAATTAAAATTTTCAACTACTAAACAACTAAAACTTACAGCGATGTCATTTCAAGTTTTCAACTAACGCTCGTAGCAAACTCTTTGACAACTAACACTTTCCCTAAGATCTATATCACTAACACTACAATTAAATTAATAATATGTCATCAAGAACTCCCGGTTAAGACCATGTTTAATTCTACCAAAAAGTATCTATATCATCTGTGTCAATAAAGTCTATGTTAACTAGCATTTCCATTAAAAATAAATGTATCAACTAACAAGCTTAGAAAACATTATATCAAAGGATATTCCCAGTAAATATTATAACAAATAATGTTTTCAACTGACACTCTATCAGGATGCAGTATGAAGACAAAAAATTCCACCAAACATAATGTCAACCAACATAAAGGAAAAACATTGCCATTATACACAGTGTTAACTAGTACTTCTAGTAGGCAAGGTAAACTAACACTTACTTTAAACACTGTATCAGTTACAGCGTCTCCTTACAGTAATATTCTATTAACCTGTTATGCCTAGCTATAGTGATCTAGTTATATTCTTTGTTACATTTCATAATAAACGGTTAAAACTAACTCAACAGTCCTAATTATAAATCATCTGTACGATATATTTTGCCTCACCTGCTGATAAGACAATTTATCTATTTATAATAACTTCCCACGGCATTACGCACTGTATGTTGCACTTGAGTAAGAGGGTTAACCATATTTAAACTTTAAAGGTTAAGAAAATATCTCAGATGGGAGAGTGCAAGACTCTGGGTCAAATATACAGGTTCGGGCGGGAGACTGGTTTTTGCTCACTTTCAGTTTCTTGAACGGTAAACATTGGTTGCGTCACCGTCATGACCCTACTATTATTTCCTGTGCGAGTGGAAATAATAATAAAACAAGCAGCGAAAACAATAAACCGTATCTAGTCCTAAAAAAATAATGTGAGTAAAAAGAATGAATGGATCCAGATGTCAGAATTAAAATATGGAGGGTCGGTTATACTCATGAAAGAAGAAACAAAATTTTATTTGTGGTGGGTTGAGTGAACTCTCTGGAGGGTGAAAGTGCGGTAAAGAACAGTGAGTGAAAGAGGAGAGATGAAGAAAGTTCTATGGAGGAGGATAAATGGTAGAAAATGTCTGGGTGAAGGAGCATGTAGAAGGAAGGATGGGGGAAGGAGTATGTAGAAGGAAGGATGGAGAAAAGTGTATGTAGAAGGAAGGATGGAGAAAAGTGTATTATAAATGGTGGACGAAGAGAAGTGTGTAGATAAGGATGGGTGAGGAAGATGTAAGGAAAAGGGAGGGTGGAAGAGGAGGGTGTATGGAAAAGGGTGGGTGGATGAGAAGGATGTATGATAAAGGGAAGGGTGGGTGAGGTTACGATATGAAGAGGAGAGAGTATAAAATGGATGAAGGGGAGTGTATAGGGAAGAACTAAAAGAGGAGGAGACATAATGATTAATAAATAATAATAATAATAGCTAATTAACGGTATATTGAAAAGGTTCAGCAGCCCGAAGGCTGAAAATATACAGTTGACAAAAATGACTCATTACATACAATGACATGGAGGCGGGGAGTGGCGTTGTTTAATAAAAGCTTTCGTTTGAGAAAGAAAAGAAAACATACAGTGAACATACAAATTAATGTTTACAGTGGAGGTCACGTAAGCCACGTGCGCTGAGGTGTTGAACAGTAAACACGTAGTGTAGTAACTCCCTCACAGATGTTGTCATGGAGGGTCTGACGTGGTGCAATATTTCCTTCACAGATGGTGTTTTGAGGGACCCGACATAGAGATGGGTAGGTGGAGGGGAATGCAGAGACAGGAATTCGTGGAGGATGGATAGAGGAGGATGTTAGTTATTGGTGGGTGGAGGAAGGTAATTAGAAAAGGAGGATGGGTAAGGCTGTATTGAGATTGGTAAGTGGCTGATGGTGGGTGAAGGAAGGTGTATAATGAAGAACGGGTGAAGGAGGATAGAGAAGAACAGGAGAAGGGCAATACATTGAGGAGTGCAAAAAAAAGAAGGAGAGTGAGGGAAGGTGAATAGCGGAGTGGTAGAAGAAAGTGTAAAGTTGTGAGTTAAATGGGTAGATGTAGAGAGGAGGATTTGCAAAGAAGGATGGGCGGGGGAGGGAGTGTGTTGAGAAAGGTGGTGGAGATGTTTAGAAGGGCTGGATTAAGGAATGTATGGGATGGGTGGAGTAGAGTATAGAGTGAAGGATATGTAGAAGAGGACGTATTGATGATTGGTATACGAGTGTATGATGACAGAGGGAAGTGTGTGTGCGGAAGATGGCACCAAGAGATGGATGATTGGAGAGGGGGGGGGGGGTTATGGAGAAGAATGGGAGAAGGAAAATAAATAAAGGACTGATGGAGGGTCAGCAGAGACAAGTTTGTGGAGGATGTTGTGTGGGAAAGGGTGGGTAGAGTATGATGAGTGGAGGAGAGTGTTAAGAGTAAGGTAGATGAATATCAATGGTTTAAAGAGAATGGGAGGAGAAAGATGGGTAGAGGTGGGTTTATAGTGAAAGATAGCTAGTGGAGGGTGTATGGAGAAAGAAGGATAGAGAATAGTGAGCAGAGAGAGTTGGGGGAGATAGTGTGTGGGAGGGCTGGATGATGAAGAGTAGGAAGTCTGCCAAACTAGTGGTAGTATCACAATGACTTTCATCAAATGTAGTGATCACATGCCAATTATTTACTTCCCAGGTACGTCCTGTTTGCAATGTTACGAATTGCGTTTACTTGTAAATCTTGTGTTGTGCTTAGGTTAAAGATCGAACACAGCACATCACTTAACTATCCGTAGGTAGTGATGTCTTAATATCTTATATCAATTGTTCTTTAGCTTTCCTCTTTCATGTTCCCGCCTTAGGGTAGGGATGCCGTGCTTTTAATATGTGCTTTTAATTTAAGAGGAGTGGAATTTATATAAAATCACTTTCTCCTCGTCCACACATATACCTATAGTTATGTCTTGTGATAACATTTATGTATACTATATATATATATATATATATATATATATATATATATATATATATATATATATATATATATATATATATATATATATATATATGCATATATATATATATATATGTGTGTGTGTGTGTGTGTATCAATGTTTTAGAGGCAGGTGTTTGGTGAATCTGTCCAAGTGACATGCTGGTGACTAATACGCTAAAAAGCCGTCGAGCGAGGTGTTCAAATGTCAGCGTCCGAGAGCCTGAGACGCTGTGTCATAGTGGTTTATTGTGTTGTGGGCTCAGAACACGGTAGTGGTTTAATGTGTTGTGGGCTCAGAACACGGTAGTGGTTTAATGTGTTGTGGGCTCAGAACACGGTAGTGGTTTGTTGTGTCGTGGGCTCAGAACATGGTAATTTTGTATTGTGTCGTGGGCTCAAAACACGACATTGGTTTATTGTGTCGTGGGCTCAGAACACGGTAATTTTTTATTGTGTCGTGGGCTCCGAGCACGGTCGTGGTTTATTGTGTCGTGGGTTCAGAACACGTCAAATTTTTGGGCTCCCGATTTATTTATGATATATTATGAAAGTAACATTTATTTTATTCGAGCCATTTTAACATTACCCATAAAGAGGAGCACGGCAGATGGTATATGGCGTATAGAGAAGGATGGGCGGTCGACTGGCGTATAGAGAAGGATGGGCGGTCGACTGGCGTATAGAGAAGGATGGGTGGTCGAGTGGTGTAAAGTATATAGAAGGATGAGAAGAAGAGAGTGTTGAGATATATTTGGGTGGAGGAAGATTTAAATGATAAGGTGGGTAAAGAAATGACTATAGAGAGGAGTGGGTGGGGAAGGGTGTACAGAAGAGGTTGGGTGGAGGTTTTAACGATAATATGGTGAGGTACAATGTTGTGTAGAAGGATGTACCGACGGCAACGGCAATGGGTGAAGAGGAGGTATATAAATCAGGGTTGTTTAAAGTGGACAAATGATGTAGTATACTAGGATGTATAGAGAAAGTCTATTGATGGTGGACGGAAGAAATTTGGTAGAGAAGGTTAGGTAAGGGCGCTTGACAGTTGGGTGGACCGTGGAAGAGAATGACTGCATGGGTATGTATAGAGGAGGAAAGGAAAGAAGGATAGATCGAGAAACATAGGAGTGGAGGGTGGATAGAGAAGGAAAGGCAGAGATAGTTGGGACTCCCAACTGGGGAGGAGGAGGGTGTGTCAAGAAGGGAGAGTGAAGGTTTAGTGTATAGGGAAGAAATGATGAAGAGGGGTGTATAGCGATGAGTGGCTGAAGAAAGATGTCTAGAGTAGGGTCGGTGGAAGAGGTTATATGGAGATAAGTGAGCAGGGGTTGGAGGTATAGAAGATAGGAAGTGAAGAAGGTTGTATGGAAACTGATGGGAAGGTGAGATTATGGAAATAGGAAGTGAGAATGATGTGTGCAGAAGTTGTGTGGAAAGAGAGGGTAAGCACAGAATATTTGGTAAAGGAAGTTATATAAAGATGAGCGAGAATGAAGGGTGTATGGAGATGGGTAATTGGATGAGGATAGATAGTGAAAACAATGAAGGAAAGTTAGGAAAGTAATGAGATGAACCTGTTACCAGGTGGTACATGTGAAAGGCAACTGGTCTTCACACACTCATCCTTCCCCCTTCACTGACTGGCCTTGCATCATGACAAAGGCTACCCGCTTTCACATCACTATATCTACCGTCTTCAGCTGCCCTAATCCACAATTATATTTATGACGCTATGTACTGAACTCTGTGAAATATGTATAATATATGTAGAGTGAGTGTAAGAAAAGTGTTGAGGGTATGGTGTGCCTCAGTGAACGTAGTCAACGGGATAAGTGGTCAGATGATGCTTCTGAGTATCCTAGGTATGGCATTTCTCGATCAGAAAGTACCAACGATACTCCGTTCAAGAACACCAACAGTACCCACGTCAGAGAGCACCTATAGTACCCACGTCAAGGAGGACCAACAGTGCTCACGTCAGGGAACATCAACAGTCCGCACGTCAGGGAGCACCAATGGTACCCACGTCAAGGAGGACCAACAATTCCCACGTCAAGGAGGACCAATAGTACCCACGTCAGGGAGCACCAATAGTACGCACGTCAGGGAGCACCACAGTACCCACGTCATCAGAACATAAGAATGGAGGAAACCGCCCATACTGGGCGGTCCCGTTTGCACCCAACCTATATTTGAATTTATCCAGCGTGCTTGAGTTAATGATGATGTTAGGTAACTTGTTCCACTCGTCCACTACCCTACAGTATTTCCAAACCAATGTTTACCTATTTCGCGCCTAAATCTAATTTTGTCTAATTTAAAACCACTGCTACGAATTCGTTCCTGGTTGGATAATTTAAGTACAGCGTCCCATACTTCTACCTGCTACAGTTAGCGTTGTCAATCATCCTCTCAGAGAGTTGTGAACCACGGAAGTATTAACCCGCGTCTGAAGCATTGGCTCGTGAAGTGGAGTGGGGGACCGGGGGCCAGTAGGAGAGGAAGGTGACTGGCCGGGGGGGTGGGGGTGTTGTGAAGAGGGTAAGAGTGGAGGTGGGCTAGAGCAGTTCCACTCAAAGTGGTGGTACCCAAACACACTATTAGCTTAACTAGGCGGTCAGCCCGCCCTCTCTTACCTCCTCCTAAATTTCTTCAATTTCCGAACTATAACTTCCTCCCCCCCACCTCTAATCTTCCTTCATTCCTCCTTTTTCTACAAAAAAAAAGAAAAAAGAAAAAAGTGGTGGTACGCGGACCGGTGCCGGTACGCGAGCCATCGGCTGCCGGTCCGCAGAGATGTGATGGCTAAAGACTCAATGAAGCCGTCAAACCTCAAGAGGCATTTAAATACAAAACATAAAGAAATGAGTTCAAAGTCGAAAGAATTCTGTGAAGGAAAGCATGTTGATTTAAAAGGCCGTCAGAAACAGATCTCTGAAGTGTCACACATAAATACTTGTGCTTTGCGGGCTTCTTATAAAGTAGCATTTCGAGTTGCTAAGGCTAAAAAGCCATACACAATCGGTGAGACGCTAGTGACAGTCTGTATTAAAATGTCTGCATGGAAATGCTGGGCGAGCCGGCGGCAAGGAAAGTGGCTCAGGTGCCACTTTCAAATGACACTATAGCTCGACGAATTCACGATCTGGCTCACGATATGGAAGATCAGCTCATAGGACAGATTAAATTAGCAAAGTACTTTTCTTTGCAACTTGATGAATGTACAGACGTTGATAATATGGCAATTCTGCTGGTGTATGTGCGCTTTGAACATGAGGGTGATTTGAAGGAAGAGTTTATTTCTCTGCTTCACTACCAACAAACACAGCTAGTTCTGAAGTGTTCAAGACTGTGAGCGACTACATCGTCAACAAATGTGGGTTGGATTTCAAGTTTTGTGTAGGCGTATGTTCTAATAGCGCTGTCGCAATGCTAGGATGGCATTCGGGAGTGGTTACTCAGATGAAGGCGCTTGACCTAGAATGCAAGTCGACGCAGTGCTTCCTTCACAGAGAAAGTTTTGCAACAAAAAAAATGTCAACAGAACTAAACAGTGTGCTCAGCGAGGTTGTAAAAATTGCGAACCATGTAAAGGCGAATTCGAGACTATTCACTGCAATATGTGATGATATGGGAGCTGATCATAACAGCTCCTATTGCATGCCGATGTACGTTGGTTATCGAGGGGAAAAGTCCTGTCAAGAGTACTTTAGCTACGAAACGAGCTTGCCGAGTTTCTTCAGGACAAAAAACCAAATTGGTCACAATTGTTTTGAGATGCGGATTGGCTAGCCAAGCTGGCTTATTTGGCTGATATCTTTGCCATCTTTAATGATCTCAACACCTCCATGCAGGGAAGAATGGCTTCGAGTTTTACAATGGCAGACAAGATCGACGGGCAAAAACGAAAGCCTGAAGCATGGATGAGTCGAGTGTCAAGAGATTGTTATGACATGTTTCACCAATTAGCGACAGTCATCGCCGAAGCAGGCGAAGGCCTTAATGTTACATCTCTAAGAATTGTCATCAGAGAACACTATGGAGGATAAATTGTTGGAGCTGGCTGCTGACGAAGGATTGAAGATGAGTTTCGAAACTAATACATCACTTGGTTCCTTTTGGATAAAAGTGAAAGCAGAATATCCTGAGCTTAATGAAATTGCTCTGAAAACTCTTCTCCCATTTCCTTTAACATACCCCTGCGAAACTGTCTTCTCAACCATGAGTGTCATTAAGACAAAGTACAGGAATAGTATGGATATTCATTCTCCATTGCTCGTGGCACTGTCCTCAACTGAACCACGATTGGATAAGCTGACAAAGAAGAAGCAGGCTCATCTTTCACATTAGTAAAGGTTAAGGTTTTAACATGCCTATTATTGTGTCAATAAAATAATCATCAATTTCATATTTTAGTATTACGACATATTTTCAAAATTGTTATGTCTTCAATTTAAGGTTGCCTATTCCTTTCAATCTTTGTTAAAACGTCTTTATGCATTGGGGTTTAAAATAACTAAAATATAATTTTTTTTTAACCTACATTATTCATTATAATTTTTCATTTTATTACTTATATATATACATATGTTTATAATATCTTTGTTAGAAGGCTTTGCTAGTTTGATTTGTAATAGTTTTTATTTATATTGTAATATTGTAATACTTGTTTAAAAAAAAAAAATGTGTCAACTTTTATTATATTCATCATATTTTTCCGGCACAAATTAATATTACTACGAATGTTCAGATCATATTTTCTCGGATCGTAAACAAATAATAATATGGCACAAATATGGTACCGGTCCCTGGCACATTGGAAAAAAACCTGCCGGTCCGCCACATCAGATAGTTTGAGAAGCACTGCTCTAGCCCACACCACACACCTGTTCAAACACAGCTGTCTCGACACACCCAGATTAGCGTTAATTAGTGAAAACATCTGCCGGCCTGAACCGTCAACACAAGGGGCCGACAGCTCCTTCCCAGAGACACACACGGAGAGTCAGAACTCAGAGGCAGACGGAGTCACACTCGTCACACGTCAAGGGCGGGGGGGGGGGGGTGGGAGGGGGACTACCCTCCCCAACACCGAGTTCCCATCTAGCAGTAGGGTGTGTCATAGGAGGGAAGATCAGTTAAAACTAATGGCCCATCACTTTTTTGGTAGATTTTAGTGTATATAAACAGAAAATAATTTCAGTTTCAATATTTTGCAACCTTTTGCTAGGTAAATTTTAGCGTGAAATTTATCGAAAATCTAACGTACAGCTGCATTAGTGCATTACAATTAAATAGTGAATATTGCTTTCTGACTTCATTCCTTAACAACCCAACTAACAATATTTTTTTCTGTTTCAGATTCTGATGCATTTATAAGTTGATAATATTTGCGATGGCTGCTTGTGTCAGGACGAGGAACCAAAAATCCAGCCATCTCAGTCACTATCTTGGGTCTGGGAGAGAGCTCCTGAAGTCGGAGTTGCCTACATTGAGAGATGCCTTGAGATACGGTGTTTTAATCAGGCAAATCAGTGAAAGGAACCAAAGAACTTACACAAACAAATACATTGCCAGTGATATGACCAAAGCTGTCTTGGCACAGAACACTCTGGCTAACGCTCAGTTCAAGCCTCCAGTCATAACAAGTCAGAAGAAGATTAGTGAGAGACTGCTAGCCAGTTGGGAAAAGGCAAGAGATATCTCTCTTGGGAGAGGAAAACTTGCAGTTAAGGACAGCTTTGCCAAGCAACTGGACCAGTTATTTGACATAATTACTTGCAAGTGCCCAATTGTTCTCTGTCCTGAGTTTGGATGCGATCGTGACTGTAAATCCGAGGCCCACATCTCCTGTATTTGCAAGCGTGAACTGAAGATTCCTGTGATCGAACTGGCATTTGTCAAAGCACAGAGAGAGAAGACTGGCAGTATAGGGTGTAATGGTCATGACGGCTAACCTGAAAACCTTAAGGATTCATATTACGCTCAAACGTCCACAAAACCCTCTGAGTCCCCCCAGTGGAAACGTCTCCCGTTCTCTGTTTCCCCCGTCTTGGTCTATGGGAGTAAACGCTGTATGCTGGGACCTGTTGCCATCCAAACCTTTGTAATCAATTTAATTTGGCTTTCGATAGCTGAGTCAGAGCATTGTTAGTTGAGATAATAATAGAGAATGAAAATGAGTTCATAGTCTCAATTTCAAGGTCAGAGTGTACAGTAAATTAATTCATCGGAATAGAAGTAGGTGGACTCCCTGGTCTGTTTTGAGTGAGGGCGCCGCGAGCATTTCTACCGTTAGTGAGTGCCCGTCCCTTCACCCATACAGGTAGGCCACCCACTCTGTGTTGTAATTTGCCCTTCTTTAAGTGATTTGACCCAATTAATAGTTGATTGTGCAAGTGTTACAGTAACGTAGTTGATATGCTCTGAGTGAAGTCATATTTACGTCTTTAACGTCCCCTGAAACGTGATGTTGTTGTCACCGTTAGTGAGTGCCCGTCCCTTCACCCATACAGGTCCCCTGACGCTGACTCCCGTTTGTCTCCCGATCCCATTGTGATTATTGAATCGCTCTACCATCCAACAACGGCCTCGGATGTATTAGTTGTCCAGCCGGGATCATATGTGAGAAGATGGCACCGATGCAGCCGGATTAATGTGCCCCAAGGCTTCGTTGGGCCAGACCCCAGACCCGCCATGTGTCTGGCTACCCCATCTCGGGTCGGAGTGTAACCGACCACAACAGCAGTTGTAGAGGCGCCAGTGCTATACCCTGTGACAGGCCCTGGAATTATGGTCCACAGTGTGGTTGTAGGTGTTGTTAATACTTACCCATGTCGGGGTTTGTATCAGTATTAGTGTCTTGGGAGGAAAGACAAGGAGCTGGTCCTACGATATAATGTAAGGTGACATCAGGTATTGGGTGCACGGTAAGAGTGTAATGTCCGAATAATTGCTGTTGAGTAAATAGGAAAACAAGGAAACCAGTACATAAGACATAGAGAGTTTGCAATAGGCCCAGGAGCTGAGCCTGGTAGTTATGTGTTAATAACATCTATTTTCCCCTTTGATTTTATTAATAAACTTGTTTTAGAGTAATTAAGGTGGATTCATTTCTCCCACGGTATTTTACCTTTATTTCCATCCAAGTGACCTGATACCAAAATTACCATACTCACGTGCCTAGACCCTCGCCCATGCTACCCAAGAATAGGTGACGGAACTGAGTAGAGTAAGAACTAAGAGAAGTAAATACTGTAAGATGAGGGTGGTGTAGAAACAGAGAGGGAGTCAGGCCCCCTCACATTGGTGACAGACCAAGAATGCGCCCCCTCACCTTGGTGGCAGCTAGAGAACCCGCCCCCTCACAAGGGGCTCTCATGATTTCTAGCCAAGATATTCCGGAGTCCAAGAGACAGGAGGCTGCCACAGAGAGACAGAAGAGGAGAAGAGTTGCCGAGGAAAAGAGACTTGAGAAAGCCCAGGGTGAGGTAAAAAAGGCCGATGATTGGAGTCAAGCTGATTCAGAGTTTAATGACTTCCCCATGGCTGATCCGAGTGCTGACCAGGAGAATGGTGACTTTGTCCCTAACCCAGAAAATAATGATCCCAAACCTTCCAGGCATAAGATTCGAAATAGGAAAGATATCCCGAGCAAAGCTCTGGCCAGCATGCGACACCACACTGGTCTCAGAGAAACTGCAGAGACAGCAACAGCTGCCTGGGTTGACGGTGGTTTGATAACACCTGATGATGTTCACCTGGTGATAGATCATAACAAAGTAAGGAGAGCTCAGGAGAAACTTGTCAGTAACCTAGAAAAGGAGTTTGATAAGGGTATAAGAGAAAATGGAATCAATTGTTTGTTCTTTGATGGGAGAAGGGATGACAATAAAGTGTTCATGAAAGTTGAAGATTCTGACAAGTTGTTCCCTGCCATGGTGAAGGAGGAACACTACTCCTGCTGCAGTGAACCAGGAGGGAAGTATTTGTGGCATTTCACTCCAGAGAAAGATGACATCAGGAAACCAGCTGAGATAGTGTCAGATAACATTGTGAACTGGCTCAGAGAGAGGAACGTAGACCAGACCCTGCAGGCCATTGGCGGGGACAGCACCAACACGAACACAGGGTGGCAAGGGGGGGGTCATACAGTGGATAGAGAGGAAGATTGGGAGGAAGCTGGTCTGGATTGTTTGTGACCTCCACACCAACGAGTTGCCACTCAGACATCTGATCCAGGAGCTGGATGGCAAGTTTCTTTCAAACAACAGATGGTCTGGTCCTCTTGGCAAGATGCTGGACTCTGCCACTGAGTTACAAATAAATCCGAGCTTTGAAAAAATCACAGTTGGCCCTCCACTCGTTGAGCTTGCACATACTGTCATTGACGACCTGACCAGTACTATCGTTACATGATTTGCAGTGCCATCAAAACTAGGGTCATGCCTGATAGACTTGCTTACCTGCAGATAGGTCCAGTCTCACATTCTAGGTGGCTCACAACGGCTCTCAGGTTCTGCAGAATTTGGGTCGCTCATCATAAACTGAAAGGGAACCAGCTTCACAACCTGAGACTTATTGTCCAATTCATTGTGAGTGTCTACTTGCCAAATTGGTTCAACACCAAGGTCAAGTTATTGTTCTCCGAAGGTCCGAGGCATGTTCTCTTCCAGCTTGAGCTCCTGAGGAGTCAGCCAAGGAAGGTTGTTCAGATTGTGGAGCAGACTGTGAGGAGATCTTCCTGGTATGCTCATCCCGAGGCAGTTCTGCAGATAATGCTCTGCAGTAAGGATGAGGAGGAGAGAAGAGTGGCAGTCAAAAAGATCTTGGATATGAGACTTATGAGAGGATCTGGGCATGACGAATCAGTTGGTGACGATTCCTTCAGGGTCAGGAAGACTCCTGAAGTCAATCTAGGTGCCAAGACCCTCACTGATCTCATAGATCTGGATAACATCCAGGCTGGCAGTGAGCCCCCTCTTACCTACAGCCTCACCAATGTTCAAGTCAGAGCTTTCCTGGACAACCCCATGCATGTCCCTGCCTGGCCCTCGCACACACAGAGTATAGAGCGTTGTGTACAGCAAGTGAGCAAGGCCAGTAGTCACGTGTACAGCCAGGAGAGGAGGGAAGGCTACATCCGAGCTCAGGTGGTCAGCAGGGAGGTGATGAGTAGAAACAGAAGCAAGAAAGACATGTTCTCTATGGTGTGCAGCAACACCGGGTCGTAGTAGTAAAACCGGCTTTTGTATTTGATGATTTTGTTTTCTAAAGGAATATTAAATTTAATAACTGTGTCAAGATCATTCGTTTCACTATTCTGGATCATTTTCATCCTAATAAATTAACCTGATACATTTACTTTACTTTAAATAAGCTATTTAGTGGTGTTGGTAAAAGGGTGGGAATACTGAATTTTCATAAGCTTTCAAGTTAAAATTTACCTTGCAAAAAATAAAAACTTTTCAAATCTGAAGATATCACATGATTCTGCACATAGAACTACATCATTAATACCATGGGCCGATTTTTCAAACTCAAAAAAAAAAATTCGCCTCCTTATGACACACCCTAATCTAGCAGAGTCTCCCACAAGAGACAGAGTTCAGCACCCGCCAGGACCACTCTCTTCAGCAACACCGGCAGACATTCCCCAGCCTCTTTGCCTCCCTCAGGTCACACATGAGTCATTGTCAGAGCGATCCATAGGCTGAGTTACTTATGGTGGGAAGTGCATCCATTTCATGTTTGTGTCCGGAGTCATTGCCTAGTAACGTCGATATATTTATTAATGTGTCCGTGTCATTCAGTTAACTAATAAATAGCAGTACTTACAAGTGGTGTTTAAAGGCTTTCCCCTAAGAACATACCATTGGTCACATAATTAATCGGCCACGCAAACAACTTTCCTCACTTTACAATCCTACTCCTATAAATTCTATATGAGTTTTCACTCATTAAATTGTATGTTGGGGGTATCATTATCTCTGCAGTATTTTACCTTTGTTTCTTCCCATATCTTGGCACCAGTAATTACAATAAACCCCCGTGTCCTAACCCTCGAGCCATGCCGCCACAGATAAGAGGTTAGGGGGGTATCCATGAGAAGAAATGTAACTAAGAAATAGGTAACATAAGGAATTTGTAAAGTAAGAAATTGAAAGAAAGAAAAATTGAAGAGAGAACCAATTAAGAAATTAAAAAAAAGAGAGAAAAGGGTATAAAGAAAGGAGAAATTTATATAATTACAAAACTTTCCCTACAAATTGGTTAACAGAACTAGGATAGAGATAAAATTAAAAAAAAAAATCCCCAATAGCATGTCCCTCAGCATCCAGAGCTGACCCACCTCAGCTATCCCCCATCTCTGGATGAAGTAGCTATTGCCACCAAACAAAGCCTCAGGGCCTGATGGAATCCCAGCTGGGGTGTGTAAAGCAGGAGAACCTCTTCTTACCAGCCGTCTTCACTCTCTCCTGGAGAATATATGGGAAAAGAAGGAAATCCCCCAAGCTCTTAAAAATGCATCCATCGTCAATATTTATAAGAACAAAAGAGACCAGTCAGATTGTGGCAACTACCGCGGGATCTCGCTGCTGTCCTAAGCAGACTTCTTCCTGAAGAAGAAAAGTTCCTACCAGAATCTCAATGTGGCTTTAGACCATCACGTGGTCACCACTGACATGATCTTTGCTGCCCGTAAGATAAAGGAAAAGTTCATAAAACCTGTACATGGCCTTCCTCGACCTAACCAAGGCCTTCGACTCTGTCAACAGGGAAGCCCTCTGGCGGACCCACAGCCATTTTGGCTACCCACCCAAATTCATCGCCATTGTGAGGCAACTCCACAATGGAATGAACCGCACTGTCCTGCACAATGGCACCCAATCTGAGTTCTTCCCCATTCAAACGGCGGTAAAACAAGGATGTGTACTGGCACCAACTCTCTTTTCCATTTTCTTTTCTGCCTTCCTTACTCGTGCCAGTGCCAATTTAGCCAGCAGGGTCGACATTCAGTACCGGATGTAGGGTCTTTTCAACAGAAGACGACTCCATGCAGGAACAAAGGTGTCGATAGCTTCCATTACTGAACTTCAGCATGCAGGCGTCCTCACCTTTGTTGCTCACACTGAACGCAACCTACAGTACATGTACAAGGATATCCTGAACACCTACGCATACGCGTACGCACATTCGTTCTTAAGGTGAATGTACATAAGACTCATATTCTCTTTTAACCTGTCCCTGGTTCAGCCACACCCTCACCATCCATCCGGCTTAAGGGTACTACTATCTCCAATGTTACCCACTTGCAGTATCTCGGCTCCCAACTGTCCACTACCACTGACATCGATGAAGAGATTCAACATCCGATCACATGTGCATCTCAAGCCTTTGGCAGACTCCGTACCCGTGTCTTCAGCTGTAGGGAGCTGAAATTATCTACAAAGTTGCACCCTGCTGTGTGGGAGCGAGTCATGTGCCACATACAGGTGGCACCTCAAGGCACCTGTAAACTTTCACCAAAGTAATCTACATTCCATCCTCCGAGTTCGCTGGAATGACAAGAGAACAAATGCCAGTATTCTCACCGACACCAACTGTAGGAGCATCGAGGCTGCCATTATCCATGAACAACTACATTGGTCAGGCCATGTTACCCGCGTGGATGACAGTAGACTGCCAAAGCAGCCACTGTACAGTCACCTTAAGAGTAGTAAACATAACGCTGGTGGGCAATGGAAAAGGTATAAGCATAGTCTGAAGACAAACCTTGAGAAGTCGACTTGTGAAAGAGACCTTGGGGTAAGTAATAAGAGTGCAGAGGTCTTATTGCAACTGTATCTTGCTTTAGTCAGGCCGCACCTCGATTATGCGGTTCAGTTCTAGTGCCCTTATTATAGAATTGATATCAATTCACTGGAGTCGGTGCAGAGAAGAATGACGAAAATGATTCCGGGACTTAGAAACCTTCCATATCAAGATAGGTTACAGAAACTAAACTTGCATTCCCTAGAAAGACGAAGAGTGCGGGGAGATATGATAGAAGTATTTAAGTGGGTGAAAGGAATCAATAAAGGAGATATAGATAAAGTTCTTATAATATCCGAGCAGGATAGGACTCGGCGATAGGTGCATGACATCCTAAATAACTTCGATAGTAGTTTTGTTAGACGACACAAGTGGTTAAAGTAGTGCTAAAACAATCAATCGCAAACCTCTAACTGCCTTAGGCCATATTTACGTTCCATTTCATTTCAATGTCAAATAAGTTTTTCAGGTTTCACATCTTTATTGCACAAATTTCATCCTCAGACTATATCAGTTAGGAACTTATATTTTACGTAAATGTATTCTAATGTTACAGAAGGACGTGACATGATCCACACAGGTGATTATGTAGGAATAAAATAATAAACTACAGGTAATTTTGTAATTTTGTCTGTTCTGTTCAGGACGGTGTTACCAGATTTTGTGTCTCAAACACGAAACGTAGGTAGTATACTTTTTCTTGTGGCCGACTGTACATGGCCTTCATCGACCTTACCAAGACCTTCGACTCGGTGAACAGGGAAGCCCTCTGGCAGACCCTCAGCCGTTTTGTTTGCCCACCAAAATTCATCGCCATTGTGAGTCAGCTTCACGATAGCATGAACGGCAATGTCCTGCTCAATGGCACCCAGTCTGAGTTCCTGCCCATCTAAACTGGAGAAACACAAGGATATGTACTGGCGCTAACTCTCTTTTCCACTTTGTGAGGGAATAGTAATGGTAATCATAATAAGAATGGTAACATTATTAATAATGTCAAATACTCGCATGACATAGGTACACAGCTCCATCTATTAATTAAAACCAATACAAGCCAGACAGTCGGCCAATTGTAGAGCAAGGCGGGAATGTTCAGCCAATCAGGGGTCAGGGAATCGGAGTGTCATCCCTCCAAAGCAGTAAACTGTAGGGGAAATTGTTTATGGTGTTGTTTGGCGTAGTTTACTTGTGTCTTGTCAGTGTTGGGTTACTCAACCCGGAACAGAGGTGATGAGCGCTGGGAGGGTGAGTGGACTAGTCACAGGACTTCCTTCCCTCAGCCAGAGCGCATCGGTAAGAAAACCCTTCACGTATATTGTTGATTTGTTGGTTATGTTCTGTTGTAATTTACTTATGTTTTGTTGGTTTAGGGTACACTGTTAAGTTCAATATGTCGGGTGTTATTAATATTGTATAAATTGTACCAAAATATTATATGTTGTTTAGGAGGACTCTGCCCACGTGAAGGGCCGGGCGTGAGAGACGTCAATCGTCAGTGTTCGACAATCCTTGTCCTCTACTCTAGGGAACATATATCACATGACTTCTCCAGTCGTGAGGACTCGCGGAGGCTAGCAGACCAGAGTCCTCCGGATCCCAGTTCAGGGGCGGTTTAAGTCTAACCCCATCCCTTAAGTGCTGTTTGGGAGAGCTGGAACTCGTCTGTACTCTGGTCGACCTCACGCCTCCATACACCGCTATATACCGAGACTCTTCAGCAGAGCTGTTATACTGTACCTGATGTTCAGGTGTCAGCAGATCATTATACTCCCCTAGTAACTTAATTATTATATTACTGTTTTCTATTTAGTGTGTATGTTATTTCAAATAAATTTATATTTTTTATGAATACTTTTTCCTCCAGCTCCTCGGAATAGATTGGTCTACCATCAAAAATCCTATTTGGCCTTTTCACATTTTCTTGGCTGCCTTCCTTACTCGTGTCCGTGACAATTTTGCCGGCGGGGTGGACATCTAGTATCGATTGAAGGGACTTTTCAACATAAGACGATGCCAGGCAGGAATGAAGGTGTCGGTAGCTTCCATTACTGATCTTCAGTATGCAGACGAACTCACCCTTGTCGCCTTGTCGCCTAACGAAGGGTAAACGTAACACTGGCTGGCAACGGAAAAGGTACAAATCTGAAAAAGTGCCAAATCGATCCTGTTGCGAGTTGGGGATTTAGAATATAGTTAAAGGTCTACCCAGATCCCAACAGGCAACAACAACAAAAAAAGCAAAGACAATCGGACTATAAAAGGGTAGACAAGGATGCGAGTTTTTGTTGTGTATAATAAAGTACCATAAATTCCTAAACAAAATATTCAGCGTTCTATAATTTACCCTTAACCATACTTAACCTAAACACTAACAGTATATACATATTTATACAACATACAATAATTTTGAAGCAAGTGGACGTGGGGGAGGCAATACAAGATTACAAATACTTAAGTGCGGAGCTGAGATGGCTGACGAGTAAGGCTGAGTATTGTAGAAGACGGTAGGTAATCACTGTGCCGTAGGTTTCCAGGTTAGGTGATCCTGTGGTCACTTCCCAGAGTGAACTGAACTCTCCTAGAACTGGAGCTGACGAAGAAGACTTTGAGGAGGTGACGCAACAACCAGGATATGAAGAAGGGAAACCCGGGAGTGGTAACTAAGAGTAGTCATACTCGGGTTTCGTCCCTAGATGGCGTTGCTCGTGGTGCTGGGTAGGTAGATCAGGACAATAGATGGCGTGGTTCGTAGTGCTGGGTAGGTAGATCATGACAATTGGTGGCGGGGTTCGTAACAATCCCCTCACCAGGGAAACGATCACTGCACACGGTAACGCTTGGAGGAGCACCACACGAGGAGTCAATACTTTCGAATTAGCCCGACTGCATACGGAGGCAGACAAGCACCAACGCCGAAAAGACGCTGCCGCCGCCCCTCCCGCACTAGATGTAGCCATTCGCATGTGCAACATCTGTGAACGACACTGCCGGTCCCGTACCGGCCTCTTTAGTCACCTCAGAACTCCTCAACGAAGGTGACATCCTTAATAACTCGTATCATAGCTGGATGATCGTCATACTTGATTCCAAGTGACAGCAAAGTAGTAGTAGTAGTAGTAGTAGTGTGTGTGTGTGTGTGTGTGTGTGTGTGTTAATATTAATAAGTTATAAACAACTGACATACTAAGATAATCATGGACGTTATGGATAAACGGGATATAAGATGTAAGTAAAAGTCTCACAGGGAATCTAGGACTTTATGTTAATAAGTCATAAACAAGCAACATATTAAGATAATTATAGACTTTATGGTTTTGCATGTCTTAAATTTTACATTTTCTTTATAAAATAGTAGATCATACTTCAGCTTTACCATGCCGTCTGTATATGTCTCACATCTCACTTCTTAGACTTTCAACATAATTATAACACACCTTAATAATTCTTTGATAATACTGAATTACCAGATCCTTTTGAGGATAACAGTAAGATGCTGTTACACTCAGGCAATTCCTTCAAGCAGATGGGATAGTTTAGCAGCAGTAGGGACGTTCGCACACTCCGGATTGGGTACGCAGATATCTGTTTCAAGACTGAGACCTGTTCGCAATTTGTTACACTGTTCCAAGTTAGTCACCAAGCTTTGTTGGACTAAACACATCTGATAGACGGTCTCCTTCGAACAGTTATCACACACGAAACCCCTGGTGTCGAATGCCAGGAACAGTACTGAAAAAAAATATATTATATTAAGATATATACAATAAAAATAAAAACTGATTAAAAATGTTGTCAATCATCAGGTATAAGACGTTGCTGTTGACGGGGGTAAAGTTGATCGTGATTAATGCTATAAACGCTTAACTAAAAATCTGCGAAAAGAAACAACTGAGTAATAGCACCTTAAATAAATACTCCTAACAGTTGTTTAACGTGTGAAGGGAGGAGCGAACGATTTGATATAGCGTTAAAGAACGTCCACTATTTGTAGACACTGACAATTCTATTGACAAACCAGTGTTGACACTGCCAGAGAGGTATTCGTAAATTTGCTGGGCATATTGGTTTTAGATCAAGGTAATAAGAGACGGCTTACTTCGCCCCGGCTACTGGAGAGGGAATTCACTTCACTATTTGTTTGATTTTTTTTATAAACCATGGATGATAATGTTTATCATGGATGACTGTTGTTCATGGATGATAACATTTCTCATCGATGACTTGTTCATGGATGATTGTTTCTCATGAATGGCTGCTCCTCATGAATGACAATGTCTTTCATGGATGGTAATGTTTCTCATGGAAGACTATGTTGCCAAACTGAAAATATTAAAAAAAAATAGGTCATATAATTCAACCATCGCTCCACCCAAACGTTTTCAGTATTTTATTTTTATCATTCCATCGACATTTTGTATCTCCCGGAGACCCGAAGTTTTACTTTAATTCAACCATTCCTGTCTCTGTCTTCTCCTGGTCCTCTTACCCTAAATTTTGCCCATAAATAATTTTATCTTATCTCTTTATCCCCTAATTATATGGCCATTGTAACTCATTTCTTCTATTCTATAAATTTTCAGTATTTCTTGCTAATCTTAATATTTCTTCATTTGTTTCCTATTAGTGTAACTCATCTTAAGCAGTGTCATGTAGTAACACATTTCAAAGGCCTCAAACTTCCTTTTGGTGTCAATTAAAAGAGTCAATACTTCTAACCTGGACAGTGGTATTGTCCATGCATTTAACTTCAAAAGTGTAACACAATTTTATTTTTTATGTGTTCCATTTTACCCAACTAGGTGATTTTGCCCGTTTTCCAATTAATTATAGTGATGCATACATTAAACTTTGTTAATATGTTAAAAAGATCACACACAAAAGTTAAATAATCTAAATAAATTCAATCACGCAGTCTTATGGAGCTCGACAAAATTTCCAGGATTCTTTGCGTGATATTCATGATAAATCTGATTACAGAATGAAAGTTGGATGGACAGGTGAAAATCAACTAAATTTTTACCTAAATGTCCGAGAACAATTAAAAATTTCCTTCAGTATTAAAACTACATTTATCAAAAAGTCACAAGGTCTGCTATGCTGCTCCCTCGGACTCCCGACTTTAAAGTAGCCATCAAAATAGTTTAATCACAAACTGAATAATGAGATACTGCACATTAATTAACCAACCTTAATCTAGTTCTTAATGCATTGATGTGGAAGACAATGTTTATATAACTGCAAACTATAAAAGTGTGGTATGCACCACCCGATATAGGAATAAAGAAATACCTGTTTATTAATTAATTATTATTAATAATGATTTAAGGCTTAGTATGATGATATATGTCACATCTACTGGCTATTCTGTGATGCTTAGTCACTTATTACCATAAATATAAGTGATGGATACTGTCTACGATCTAAGCGCGTCCTTTGCCACGTCTGCCACTTACGTTTTAGTCCTCTAGCTCTCTTGTCACAATCCGTGTATTGAGGCTCATCAAGAATGCACCCCACAAACCGTGGGATGACGTTAGGCTGCAGATGCTTGACCAGCGATTGCAGAGCCTCCTCGGTACCAGCCCCCAGTAAGTCCAACGACTGTCCTGTGATGGAAGGTACCAGGCACACCATCAGTACCACCACCGCCATCAACGTAACTCCCCGCCTGCAACACATTCATAATTAGTAAGGAAGGAAAGATTAAGAATAAAAAAAAGCGATTTAGAAAACAGAGAAAGAGTAAGTAAATAAATAAAATCAAGAAATCAATAAGATCCTTTATTACCACATAATATATATACTGTATATATATAAACATATATATATATATATATATATATATATATATATATATATATATATATATATATATATATATATAGAGAGAGAGAGAGAGAGAGAGAGAGAGAGAGAGAGAGAGAGAGAGAGAGAGAGAGAGAGAGAGAGAGAGAGAGAGATAGGAGTAGAACAAATTCAATACACAGAGGAAAGCGGTAATTAGATGAAAACAAATAATATACAAAACAAAGAGGTTTATGATGGGAAACGCAGACTAGAGCTTCGGCTCCTGGTGTTATTAAAAAAATAACAAGAGACAAGATGCAAGTGCTGTTGCAGAACCTATAACCCTATGAGTGTGTGTGTGGAGAAGGGTGATAGTGGTGTTGTACGCTAATAGATTTTCTGGCGGACAAACAACAAGGAATAGACTGAAAATGTGCACATACAACAGAGAACACACAGTTGACACATAGGTAAGGACAAAAACCATCTTACCAACTCAGGGGAATTATACTAGAGGAAAACTGGTATTTCCCTCAAAGTCAGTTCTCACCAATGCCCAGTGCGAGCAACAGTGCCTTATCGCCTTGAATCATCCTATAACTCATTCTTAGAACCTGCTCGCACACCAACAACGTCTCCAAGCTCCAGCAAAATTACGAACAGTGTAGAAAAAGCACAATACCCCAATGTTGTACAAAATTGAACTGAGCAACAGAGGAACCCCCCCCCCCCCCCCAAGGGGTACGTCACACGCAAAAATTGCCTTTGCACCACCAGTACAGAGATATCATTCCGCAGAAGTGAAATCTCTCTCTCTTTTTTTTTCTCTTTTTTTACGGGATTAGCCCACCAGGGCACAGGTTAATGACCCACATCAAGGCCTGGGGGGCGAAAATATAATAATAATAATAATAATAATAATAATAATAATGATAATGATAATAATAATAATAATAATAATATTATTATTATTATTATTATTATTAATATTATTATCATTATTATTATTATTATTATTATTATTATTAATAATATTATTATCATTATTAGTAGTAGTAGTAGTAGTAGTAGTAGTAGTTGTAGTAATTATTAAAAATAAATAAATAAAATATATAAAAAATATTGAAAATATATAATAATAATAATAATAATAATAATAATAATAATAATAATAATAATAAAAATAATAATAATACAGGACCATAAATAAATACAAGAATTAAAAAAAAATATCAATAGTGAGGAACTATATATGTATGTTGTGTTGTCAAAAGTAAGAGAAACAATTGAGACCCTGCAATTGTGTGTAAATGGGGCAGAAAGTCAGATCAGCAATCTGGAACTTGGTCACATTTTTTGTGATACCATATGGCAGCAGGGTCTACCATTAGACAACACATTATGCTTTCAATATCTTCCCAGGCGGTAGTACCTCCCTGTTTAATAACTGCCTGTTACCTACAGGTGGTGACTAGAACAATCAACCAGCAAATGACACGGTTTGTTGCATGCATTCCTAGCACCCTTTCACAACCAGATGCAAAGTGAACATAAATTTGAACTTGGGGATGTACAGAATAATATATATGAAGAAACTGCAGTATATCTAACGACAACCTCTACCAACAGGTATACCAGCAGAGGTCACAGCTACAACATCAACTATACAAGTACTTACAACACAGACAGTACAACTCACTATTTGGGGATCTCGTCCCACAAGTCCTATCAAAAAGTTTTAATGTCAACATAATAATCTACAATGAATTCCACAACAACTGTGTAACAACAATAAAAGTAACTCCAAACAATGACTACTCCTTTGTTACTACACCGAACACAGGACCACTATAATAGCATCATCATCAGTGATCTGCGACTTGCGACAGCATCATTAATCAATTCAACACTTACTCCGGTAGGTGAACCATTCCCAGCGTCTCCTCGCAAGTCCTGCAGGGCGAACACCCGCCACCCAACACCGCGGCGGGGGAGCAGGCGATACTTATCAATCTTCTGCCGGCATCAGGAAGCAATGACCCGTCACCCACCAACACAACCAGCTTCGGTAGTGCTACAGGGAGGAAAACACCCACCAACCGACAGCGCGGTGGTGGGCCAGAAGGTGGTACCCACCAGCTTCCCGCCAGCCTCCGCCACCTGCCAGTCACCGCCACCCCCCAGGCGCCAGCCTCCCGCCACCTGCCAACACGACGACGTCAGTATCACCCAATCCATTACCGGGGGTAGGTGAGCAACAGCAGTCCCTCCACCTGCTACCCGTCATTAGGACCTCACATTAAAGGTAACAAAACCACCTAAAAAACGACCTAGGCGTCTCAGAGTGTATGTACTGTATTGTACAAAAGAAATGAATAGTCGGAGCCGTGTTATAAGGTGTAATTTGTGTGAAGAATAGGTGTATGAAAGATTTACACTCATGAAAAGAGAAAGAATATGACAATCTGTCATCTAGTGACCCAATTTCCGACTTTGTGTGTAGGATATGCATAAATGCTCGACAGTCTCTACCACTAGCACCATCAAACACACCAACAGACTGCGAGTTTGATAATTTTCAGTGTTTCAAATGTGCATACAAATTCAAAATCAATGCTGCCAATTATGTCGTAAGTCAGAATTCTAGCTTCTTAAACAATGGTTGCCATATTCTACAACTCCCGAGTCGTGGTTGGGTAACAGTCACAAATTAGGAAATAAAAAATAGAAGGATACAATGTGCAACGTCTTGACAGAAACACACCTAGGGGCGGTGTTTATGCTTAAATAAAAAAAGACTTGGCCTGCAACCTTAGTTCTGCCTTAGATGGTGACAATTAGAGGGCCTATGGCTCGAAATATTGTTACCCAAAACTTAACCTATCCTAGTAGGCACACTCTACCGCTCACCTAACGATAGTCAGTTTGTGGATCATTTTGCCAAGATTTTATCAAGTATTGGTACCGATTGTGAAACAATAATACAGGGTGACTTTAATATTTAGTGTTTCCATACTTATATAATCTGTCTCAATTTAAAAATCTGTTTTTCCGGCATCTTCGTGGTGTAGATTAACACAGTATAACCTTTTTCTTCTCTATTTTCAATTTCTTTCTGTTTTTTTTCACCCCTCAGGCCCCGTTGTGGGTCGTTTGACCTGTGTCCGGGCGGGCTAATGCCCGTCAAAAAAAAAGAAAAAAAAAGATAGCACTACAGCATGTCCTACCAGCACTACAACGTGCCCTGCTGGTACTACAGCGTGCCTTGCTAGTACTATAGTGTGTCCTGTTACAGCTACAGCATTTTCAGGATACACTACAGAATGTCCTGCCAAAATTACACCATGCTTTACCAATACGAGACTTTATTCAACCAACGCAACAGCGTCCATTGTCAAAGTAGCACCGTGTCCTGCCAACACTATAGTGAACCCTATTAGCTGCAATATATTACATTACAGCATGTCCTGCCAACACTATAGTGAACCCTGTTAGCTATTGTACATTCCCCACAAGCCACCGTAGTTGTTATATGGAAGGGGAGGGAGTGCCCAACGACTGTTGAATCCCACCCAATCCACCCGTTAATTTATGCAGAGCCCCATCATCTCTGGCCTGCTTTTTGTGTTGTCTGTTACCATTGGGGTCACACCATCACCGCCTGCTGCCGACGTAATCGTCCTAGAGTTTTTCTGTTCATATAACCATCACTCCGCCGTCTGTGCTCAGAGAATCAGAGACTAACCTTGACGGACGGTGGTGTGGTCCTGGTAGTCGAACAAAGGGTGCTGCAATTGTCATGGCTGGCACCATACTGACTCCCGGTATTGCCCCAAACGTCCTTCTGACATCTATTGGGCAGCCCTTCTTTTCTTATCCCTCCACCTTCCCCTCTCTGCCCCGGGACTCACCTGCCCCGGCATGGCCTCAACTTGCTGCAGCACGTCATCCTCCACCGTTTCCTCCACCTCCGGCGCCCAACTCAACTCCATGCTGATGTTCCTGGGTCTCCTCCCTGTCTCTGTTCTGACGCTGCCAGACCCAGTCCTACCACCTGTGACCCCCCCCCCCCCAACTCTCCTCCGGCTTGGTGACACGGTTCATGTCCCTCCTTCGCTAACTAGAGAGCCGTGTTGAGTATCTCTTTGGATCCCTACTTGCCGTCAACACCGACCTACAACGCCGCATGGTGTCCTCTGTGAGCCCTACATACCCACAGCCTCCCTCACCGCTGCTGGCTGTCACTGCTGCCACGGCACCCTCCGGTCTTGTCCCAGTGTGCTCGCTCTGCTCTCCTCGAGCGTCGGCCTGACTCATCCCCTCACCCTGACCCTGTCTATTCCGTGCCTCAGCCTGTCCACCCTCCACAGGCCAACTCTACTCCTGTCTCTGGACTGTCTTCACCAGGGCTCATTGCTGGACCAGGGGACGCGGGATCCCCCCCACCTCCCACTACAGCTCTTCGCGCCGTTGGCCCATACCGATGATATGCATGTTGACTACATACATCCGTCAGGAAGGACATCCCCTATCAACTTCTCGACCTCCTGCTCGTCGCTGCAACTACCGATGCACACGTCATCACACACAGACTAAATGGTTTGTCCCTTAATTCTGTCAATGCCTACGTGCTCCCCTCCACTCCCACCACTATCCTACCACAGCACAGGCCCCAGCTGTCACTAAAACCCGTTCCTACTGACCAAATAACCCTCCTCCTTCAGACTTTACTTATTAGAGACTTGCCACACACCCATCTTGTCACTATATGTATTCGTAACTTGCTGACATAATCCATGGCCCTTCAGGCACCCGCATGAGTCAAGAAGGCAAGCATGAACTCCGCATGCTTCCCTGTTGGGCGCTGTAAATGCTTCTGCGCTTCGCCTTGCACAGGATATTACGGGTGTCCAATAAACTAGCCTTCTCGCAGGGCAAATAAAAGAAAAAATAAATACTACATTATAGAGTGTCGTGTCAACACTATTGTCAACCCCGTTAGCTATTGTACATTACATTAAAGAGTGTTAACTCTGTTAGCTACTGTACATAGTACAGGTTGCCCTGCCAACAAAACAGAGTGTCCTATCAACACAACAGATGGCGATGTCAACATCACTGCGTGCCCTGTAAATAATTACATTTCCAGTTCAACAACAATGCCTGCCTAGGTAAAATGAGAACTTACCCTACCAACAAAGCAGCGTTCACTGTGAAATCAACGGCGTGTCCTGACCCGTTGTGGGTCGATTGCCTGTGCACACTGACAGCACTGCAAAAAATAATGCTATCAACACGGCAACGTACTTTGCCAATACTATAAAAATCTATGCCAAAATTACATAATATCCTGCTGACAATGCAACGTGCTCAGCTCACATTACAGCGTGCCTTGCTATCACACGGGACACAGAGTAGCAAGTTCGGCTATCACACGGGATACCGAGTAGAAGGTCGGTTATCATACGAGACACCGAGTAGAAGGTCGGTTATCACACGGGACACAGCTGCAGGTCGGCTATCACACGGGACACAGCTGCAGGTCGGCCATCACACGGAACAGTAGCAAGTTCGGCTATCATATGGTACACAAAATAGTATGTTCGGCTATCACACGGGATACGGAGTAGCAAGTTCGGCTATCACACGGGATACGGAGTAGCAAGTTCGGCTTTCACACGGGACGACACAAAATAGTATGTTCGGCTATCACACGGGATACCGAGTAGAAGGTCGGTTATCACACGGGACACAAAGTAGCAGGTTCGATTGTCACACGGAGCAGGAGTTAACAGAGTTGGCTGTGGGTCGAGTTTTAGTCGACTTAGTAAACCGTTGAAACTGTTTTAGCATATTATCAGGTACAGTTTACGGCAGGATGTGATATATGAACCTTGCGTGTTAAAAAATTTCAGTGACTTGTAAATAAATAAGTTTCGAGTCTTCGAGTGCAGACGTAAGAAATGAAACACATTTGTGTTTATTAATGTTATTATGTGTCCGGGTCCAAATAGGGTAACAAATATACTCACATGTTGACAGTAATGTTGACTCACACACACTTGCCCGACTGAAAATAAATTGTGTGTCCAGAACGTAGCCCCTTTGCTTTTATACCCAGACGACTGCAAACGGTGGGAGGAGCTACTGCAGACCAAGGCGGAGTCTGGCCAAGGCCAACATACAAAGCGGAGAATGTTTTTAACGGCGAATTTTATTGTTAAAATCAACCTAAACTAACCTTTACTGGATGAGCTATTTTTTCTAACTATTGTCATTAAGAAGGTAATACTGTAGGTGAGCAGAATGTTTTACCTGGCCGACTCACACCTGTACTCACACCCTCGTAAACTCCACCTATCCGCCTCACATAACCACTGTTCTTTATAGCTCTGGCTAAAAGTCAAGTTGCAACTTTTTGTTGCCTCACCACCAGGCACGGACAGATTGACCAAGCAACTCACAACTTAATATGAATTCTTAAGTTAAATGTAACTAAATTCAACTAAATTTAATTGAGCTCGTTTGACTTTATCCCTAGCTGAAAAAAAAAAATTGTTTTAAGATACGTTGCTATAAGAGTGTTAACATGTGGCGTAACGGTTTGTTTACTTTCCGAACTGTCAGCAGGAAAAGGTGGACAGCCCGCGTCCCAACACAACAGGTAATGCGGCGTCGGATCTGATAATATTCTACGCAGATCTTCATGGTGCATCTGCTTTTCAGCTTCCTTTTATATCCTATTGGTTTTTGCTATGGTAAATAGTTGTATGGTAAAAGACTGCACAAACAGGATGATACAGGTTTAGGAATTATATTCTTTTTCATACCCAAATATCAAGATCGAAGGGCAGTAAGGGGCACTTAAGCTACTAAACCTTTTAACCTTTTAGGAAAGGACTACTGCATTTTGTTAATGTCTGAAATTACAGTTACATGCATGGCAACGAGGCTGTGACATTTTGGTAGGTCCAAACATAGCACACATTTCCACCCTAAAAAGCAGTGTAACAACATGGTTACACACTTCTCCCAGTCCAGCAATACAAGTGCAATGTTAATAACTTTCAGTACCACATGCCCTCACCACATCCATTCAATCATATAGAAGGTGCCACCTCTTGAAGATGGTGTAACTCAGCTTTAAATGCTGTTGATAATAGCACAACATGTTTTAATGTAATAATCAAAAAAGATAAAATCTAAAAATACCACCTAATTAGGAAAGTTCGGTTTGGCGGCTATGCCACTTGTAAGTTTATTCAATAGGTCTTTCACAGGGTTCCCTACCATTGGCCTTGTTTGCCCCATCCCTAAAGAACAACAATGAAAATGCCGTACTACCAAACAGGTACATTTTAGTACAGAAAATAATCACTTCTTGCAATGCTTCAGTAAATATATAGGTACTGTACCGTACCCTATGTCAAAATATTCCATGACCCAAAACTGCAAAATAATTTATGTCTGCTGTTTTTAAGTCATATAGACCCCCTCAAACCTTGACGAGAGTTATACTTTTGTGTCACTGAATTTTTGGGAGAAATTGATAATGATGAGATGAGAGGTAAAGAAAACTACCGACTTACTGATTCCTCTGTAAACACCAACACGTATCATCTCATTATAAACACCAACATGCATCATCTCATTATAAACACCAACATGCATCATCTCATTATAAACACCAACATGCATCATCTCATTATAAACACCATCATGTATCATCTCATTATAAACACCAACATGTATCATCTCATTATAAACACCAACATGCATCATCTCATTATAAACACCAACATGTATCATCTCATTATAAACACCAACATGCATCATCTCATTATAAACACCAACATGTATCATCTCATTATAAACACCAACATGCATCATCTCATTATAAACACCAACATGCATCATCTCATTATAAACACCAACATGCATCATCTCATTATAAACACCAACATGCATCATCTCATTATAAACACCAACATGCATCATCTCATTATAAACACCAACATGCATCATCTCATTATAAACACCAACATGCATCATCTCATTATAAACACCAACATGAATTGTCTCATTATAAACACCAACATGTATCATCTCATCGTAAACAACATGTATCATCTCATTATAAACACCAACATGAATTGTCTCATTATAAACACCAACATGTATCATCTCATTATAAACACCAACATGTATCATCTCATCATAAACAACATGTATCATCTCATTATAAACACCAACATGTATCATCTCATTATAAACACCAACATGCATCGTCTCATTATAAACACCAACATGCATCATCTCATTATAAACACCAACATGTATCATCTCATTATAAACACCAACATGTATCATCTCATTATAAACACCAACATGCATCATCTCATTATAAACACCAACATGCATCATCTCATTATAAACACCATCATGTATCATCTCATTATAAACACCAACATGTATCATCTCATTATAAACACCAACATGTATCATCTCATCGTAAACAACATGTATCATCTCATTATAAACACCAACATGTATCATCTCATTATAAACACCAACATGAATTGTCTCATTATAAACACCAACATGTATTGTCTCATTATAAACACCAACATGTATTGTCTCATTATAAACACCAACATGTATTGTCTCATTATAAACACTAATATGTATTGTCTCATGAAGAGATGGGCTTACCTCTGCAACAGGCAAGATTCTATTCATGTTATTAAGACAGTTTTATGCCTCATGCATGTTTAATGTAGTGCGTTTGAGAGAAATGAAATAGGAACAACTCGGTCAACCAATACCAAAATATCTAGTAAGAAGTAAGGAATATTAGGTTAGATTAGGTCGCAATGACCTACAAACGTGGGAAGACAATTAAGTTTTGGTATAGTTGTACAATTTTGAACTTGTACTTTTTTAACTATTAATTTTTTGCATACCAGTAGTTACTTGTGTGCAAAAAATACAATTTTGTGCTGTTTCTCTAATTGAGTGTAAAGCAAAAAAATTTATGTTGTTAACACTATGATTGTATAACCTATTAAAATGCTTGTGATCCTCATTCACTGCATAAAATCTCTAAATGCAATCATGAAAAAAGGCCCTAAGACCTGGTAAATGAGCCATAAATATATTTTCGTAAGATGTTGCTAAGTTTGTTTCATTATTTATAGAGAGAATCATATTTTGTTTATTAAAGCTTTCTTTCGAAATTTGAGCGTTGAATAGAAATATTCGTCCTCCAGGAAAGGTAGTGACTAAAGTGAACACTCAGGTCCACGTTTTGTGTAGCTTCAGCACTTTGTGTCACAGTCATCGCGACAAGTGCATCAAGTGAGTCAGTCACAACTTGGACAAGGATGTCGATTTTGATTTTCCAGCCGCATTTTATTGGCTCTAGAATCTAGATAATTTCCCATCCCCTGTTCCATTTGCAATTACACTCTTTTGTTATAGAATTTCGCTGCCACTAAATTCAAAGGAAGAGTTTGAACTTGCACAAAACACATCGAACTGCCACTTTTGAACAGAGCACTTAGTTTATCTAAGCTCTCCTCTGATTTTTTGAGTACAGTACAGCAACACAAACACTTTTTTTTCACCTGCCAATTGAACAAGAGGCGAGTCCACACCAATGCAACATAATTCTGTAACGTTGTTGTACAAATAGGAGAATCGGCGACATATAAGGACATAAGAATAAAGGAAACTACAACGGGCCTATTGACCCATACTAAGCAGCCCATTCAACCCCTATTGCTTATATGTTCGTCTAGCCTATATTTGAAGCTATCCAGCGTGTTCGTGTTAATGATGAAGTTCGATAATTTGTTCCACTCATCCACTACTCTATTTCCAAACCAGTGTTTACCTATTTCTTGCCTAAATATAAATTTGTCTTATTTAAAACCATTACTAGGAGTTCACTCCTGGTTTGATAGTTTGAATAGATTTGTTACATTGCATTTGTTTAACCCTAACTTCCATTTATACACCTCGATCAAATTGCCCCTCACTCTACGTCTCTCGGGGGAGTGCAAATTGAGACCCTTTAATCTGTCTCTTTACCCAAGGTTCCTAATGCTCGCGATTAGTCTTGTCACCCTCCTTTGAATTTTCTTTTTTCGGGATTCTATATCCATTCTGTAGTACGGTGACCAGAACTGAACCGCATAATCCAAGTGAGGCCTCACAAGTCTTGTAACTAACACTCCTTTATATGAACTCAAGTACTCTGTTAGCCTTGTTTCGAGAAAATGCGCATTATTGTCTTGGTTTAAGATTCCTACTTATCATTATTCCTAAATCTTTCTCACAGTCGGATTTCTCTGGAACAACGTTGTTCATCTGATATCTGGTTTCTCTATTTATATCTCCGAGACTAAGTACTTTACATTTGTGCACATTAAATTTCCTCTGCCAATTTTCAGACCATGCTAAAAATTTGTTTAGATCTTCCTGAAACTTTGCGGAGTCCTTGTCAGATTTAATTACACGCCCTATTTTAATGTCGTCAGCAAATTTACTTATGTTGCTGTCTACACCTACATCTATGTCGTTTATGTATATAATAAATAGTAATAGTCCAAGTACTGAGCCTTGGGATACTCCACTAGTTACGTTACCCCAACAGGATTTAGTGCAGTTAGAACATAAGAACATAAGAAAATAAGGAGTCTGCAATAGGCCGGTTGGCCTGTGCATGGCAGCTCCTGTCGAGAGTTACTACCACTCTCTATCATCCATGAATCTATCTAGCCTCCTTTTGAAACTTTCCAGAGTTCCCGCACTTACTACAAAGTTGCTAAGCTTGTTCCACTCGTCCACCACTCTATTTGTGAACCAGCTTCTTCCTATCTCCCTCCCACACCTAAACTTATCCAACTTGAATCCGTTGCTCCGAGTCCTATCCTACTCGGATATTATAAAAACTTTATCTATATCCCCTTTATTGATTCCTTTCACCCACTTAAATACTTTTATCATATCTCCCCGCACTCTTCGTCTTTCTAGGGAATGCAAGTTTAGTTTCTTTAACCTATCCTGATATGGAAGGTTTCTAATTCCCTGAATCATTTTTGTCATTCTTCGCTGCACCGACTCTAGTGAATTTATATCCATTCTATAATAGGGGCACCAGAACTGAACCGCATAATCGAAGTGCGGCCTGACTAGCGCAAGATATAGTTGCAATAAGACCTCTGCACTCTTGTTACTTACACTTCTAGATATAAAACCCAATACTCTGTTTGCCTTATTTCGAACATTAACACACTGTTTTCTAGGCCGTAGGTCCGGGCTTACAAATACCCCTAGGTCACTTTCACAAGTCGACTTCTCTAGGTTGATGTTGTTAAGGCTGTATACATTATAAGTATTTGTTCTTCCAATATTAAGTACGCTGCACTTGCTGGTGTTGAATTTCATTTGCCATTTTTCAGACCACCCCTGCAGTTTATTTTGATCCTCCTGTAATGCATTTGCATCCTGCCCTGAATTAATTTGCCGCCCTATTTTGGTGTCATCCGCAAACTTGCTTATGTCACTGCTGATCCCAGTATCTAAATCGTTTATGTAGATTATGAACAAGAGTGGGCCTAGTACTGGCCCCTGGGGAACCCCACTGGTTACACGGCCCCACTCAGATTTAACACCATCTACGCTGACCCTCTGCGTTCTATCGGTGAGCCATGATTTTATCCAATTTAAAACTTTCCCCTCGATACCATGAGCCTTAATTTTTCTCAGAAGCCTCTGATGCAGTACTCTGTCAAATGCTTTGCTAAAGTCTAAGTAAATAACATCGTAATTTTCGTCATTATCTACTAACTCGAAGACTTTCCTAAAAAACTTTAGCAGATTTGTTAGACAAGATTTTCCCTTTGTAAACCCATGTTGAGAGTCGTAGATTAATTCGCTTTTCTCTAGATGCGATCGGATGCTATCTGCTATAATTGATTCAAGAAATTTCCCCACTGCTGACGTCAAACTGATCGGCCGGTAATTTGACGCTGATACTCTATCTCCCTTTTTGAATATGGGTACTACATTTGCCTGTTTCCACAACTCTGGCACAACTCCAGTGTCTAATGATTTTGTAAATAAGTTTACGAGGGGTCCGCTAATCTGTTCCCTACACTCTTTTAAGACTCGAGGAAAAATTTCATCCGGCCCTGGGGATTTTGCATTCTTTAGTTTATTTATCTTCTTAAGAACATCCTCTTTTCTGATAGTGATATTCTTTAATTCCTCTTCTTCCTTTCCCTTAAATATCAGTTCCACCTCCGGAATTTCATCGCAAATTTCTTCTGTGAAAACTGATAAGAAGTAGCTGTTCAATGCTTTGCTTATTTCGTCACTGCCATTTATCAATTCTCCCCTCCCTGACTTTAAAGGCCCAACTTTGTCCTTGACCTTTGTCCTATATACCTGGAAAAATCCCTTGGGATTCGCCTTGGATTCTCTTGCTATTTTGATTTCATAGTCTCTCTTTGCTTTCCTTACATTGTTCTTAACATTCCTAGATAGTTCATTATACCTGTTTTTGAGCTTCTCCTCCCCTCCCTTTAATTTCTTATATATCCCTATGTCATGTTTAAGTTTTCTGGTCATCCACCTTGGCTCATTCTTATTTGCCCTAATTTTTCTGTGTGGTATATTTTGTTCTTGTGCTTTATGTAGTATACTAGTGAATATATTATAGTCATGATCAATTGTTGTCATCTATGACCTCACCCCTTCCTACTGGGAACTGACGTGACTGTTCCCAGGTGACCTCACCTAGGTACCTTCTTAACCCCTGATTATCCGCCAACCGAAAGTTTGGGACTCTGACCATATTGTCATTGTTTTTCGTTTCCCAATTTAGGGTGAACCTGATTTCTCTGTGATCACTGTTACCGAGTTCTTCCCCTACTGTGATATCTCTGATAATATTTTCTTTATTTGTTAATACTAGGTCTAATATATTGTCACCTCTAGTAGGTTCTGTAATTAGTTGTTTCAAAAAATTGTCCTGTACTGCGTCTAGGAAGTCTTCAGATTCATAGTCGCCTACAATGTTGTCCCAGTCAATATTTCTGAAGTTGAAATCCCCCATAATGCATAGGTTGTTATATTTTGCTGCCCTACTCATTTCCTGCCATATGGGCTGAGCTGCTTCTTTGCCAAGATCCCAACAGGTAACAACAAAAAAAAAAAACAAAGACAATCGGACTATAAAAGGGTAGACAAAGGATGAGAGTTTCACACACACACGCCAGTCGCAGTCGGGAGCAGTCGAAATCAGGAGCAGTAAGAGCCAGCGCAGAACGAAGTGGAAGCGGAGAAGGATCAGTCACAGCTGATTGGCTAGTACTGGACCAATCCCACCTTCCCACGTACCCTGGAAAACCCCAGCTCCTATCCTCATTTTCCTTCTGACAATTCTGTTGATTCGATTGACACATTGAGCCTCTCCCACAGTATCGGACCTCCCTTAGGAACCCCGATGCTGCTGAGGGGCTTGGTGTGAAGAAAGAGTCTTCAGTAAGTTTTCAGACCTTTTTCTTCGACTTTAACCTTTATCTTCCGTGTCGTGAAAGGACCTATTCCCCTGTCAGCTGACGTACAGGGGAGTATTCGTCCGGAAACGCCCTCTGTCCCCACACCTCGCTAGTGCGGGTTTGTGTGAAGGGTGGAGGGACAGCACAGCCTGCCAATTCGCCTGGGGACCTCTGTGATAGTGCAGGGTCTCCCCTACGTGAGGGGCGCAGGAAATTAGGGACTTTTAGGGGAGATCTTCATAAATCTCCATTTCAAACATTCGACATGCCTTCCATTAAAATTAAAGTGGACCGAAATATCCAACCGTGCACGGACCTCGCCTCGCTCATTTTCCAGCTGACATGTATATTTCAGATCCGATCCTTCACTAATGATGACACTATCAAGATATTTGTGCAAACTGATGAAGATGCCGACCTGTTCCACTCCCCAGCAATGTACAACAAACTAAAAAACAATGGCCTAACAGTCCTGAGCTCACCAGAATACCGGGCAAAGTGCACCCTCATATGTAGGAAAATTATCCCTCATATACTGGACAACCCAAACCTATTGACTGAACTAAATTCACAAAACACCCCCCAAATGACATATGCAGCCCGGATGGGAACTCTCCCGATGTTAAAAATCACTACGGCTACTCAAACTGACGCCATAACATTAAAATCATACGGAATAAAAATCGGCAGCAATATTATCCCTTCACGAGACATAGAATTCCAACACTTTATACAGGTCCACCAATGCTTCAACTGTTACCAATTCGGCCACAACACCAACAGATGCAGTAACACTATAACTTGCTCAAAGTGTGCCAATCAAGGCCACTCATACCGAAACTGTACTGCCACGGTAACTAAATGCTGCAATTGTAAAGGCCCTCACGCTGCCATCAGCAACAAATGCAAAATCAGGCTCAACAATAGCACAACACCACTCCCTCCCCGCCAACCTTCACCTCCTACAGCACCTCCCACAGCACTACCTCCACCTCCCCACCACTCACTCCCTACTGCCACGACCCTCCCCACCCGCACTTGCTGGACCAACAACGTGACCGCCCCCATACCATCCCCCGACATGAATGCAAAAATCACCACCATCATACTTCTGGCACATACGCTAAGCAACGGAAACAGGTCTCTTTTTCTGAAGCTAGCAACTGATGGTTTGAAGGCGAACGGCCTCCCTACCATACTCATTCCTGATTCCTTCAGAACCGGTCCCGACCTCATCTTCCCCACTGCCCCCATCTCCGACCGGACCAGCATGCCACCCCCTCCCCCCAGAGAAACCACTGCAATCTCCGTCTGCCCCTCCACTTCTGTCATGCCCACACCTGACTTATCTCACCAATCTACTTCTATCTCACCCCCCAGAGTAATCAGTCCAAAACCTCCCGGCCCCTCCACCTTGACCTTGCCAACACCTGACTTTTCCCGCACGACTACGATGACCTCCCGGACCACAAAACCCCGAACCAAACCCAATCTTCCCCTGACACCTCAGACTCCCAAGAATAAAATGGCAGCCCATCCCCCCACAGAACTGGTGGTCAAGACCACAAGACCTAAGAGGAAGAACACCTCCCCCCTTTCTTCCTACACACATGACAGCAAAAGAATTATAAAATACACTCATCCAACTAAATCTATAATTAAAGTAAATCTATTCGGCACTACCCCTAAGAAAACAGGAAACAACCCCGTCACGAACCTAGCACGCTCCACTCATCCTCCCGACTCCCCCACACACACAGTCACGTAACCGCCCATCCCTCACCTGCATACACCACACTCAGACCTCGCTCACAGTCACTCGACAAGTTAGACCTCATCCCTGCACCCCAGAATTTCAATCTCATATAAGTAACAATTATACAACATGATCACCATTATGCAATACAACTGTAGAGCATATCACTCAAACAGACACGCCATCTCTCTCCTCATACAAGAACACAACCCAGACATCCTCCTCCTCAACTCAACACTCACAGACACCAAAATCAAGCACTTCGGCTACACGAGCAGACAATCACCCCACGAACTATACGAGGGCGTTGCAATCCTTATCAGATCCTCCTTGAAACACGAATTCATCACCAACTTTGCCTTCAAACACTTCCTGGCCGCCAAGATCGACACTCAACACGGACAAATTATCATCTGCACAACATACTCGAGACCTAACACGCGTATCCCCTTCACAGACCTAAACTCCATCTTTAACAACTCACACCTACCTGTAATACTAATGGGCGACCTCAATGCACACCACACCGCATTCCAACACAACTACATCGACCCCCTTGGCCAACAACTACACGCTTTGGTCACTCACAAAAACCTTCACCACATTGGCCCTTTCTTCCCCACATTCTACGCTGCTGGCAGAAAAGGCACTCCAGACATCGTCATCACCAACACCCCTGCCCTCCAATTTCAGCACTACATCACTCCCGGCCCCCTATCAGGCTCAGACCACATTCCCATCACTCTTCACCTCTCCAACAATCCCATACTCCTCCCAACAGCCTCACCTCAATACCAGTATCAACACGCAGATTGGGATGCCTTCAAAACCACACTCTCTGAACAGCAATACACACTCAACCTCGAACACCAACCCACTAGGATGATTGAGGAAACCTGGACTCACCTTTTCAACACTATCACCGCCATAGCAGATACCCACATTCCTAAACACCGGTTCAAGAGGAAATACTCCTTCTCACCCTCCATAAGAACCCAACGCCTACTTCACTGCTACAGGACCCGATTTGAACTTAACAAACTTAACCTAGCACCAGTTTACACAGACATCACCACACTAAGAACACACATCATCCACAGTCTCCTTCAAGACCATAATGTTCACTGGGCAAAACTCGTAGAGGCTGCCCAGGAACACAGAACACATAACCCCCGAGAGTTTTGGCAAAGGATCGCCAAGCTGCAAGGAACTGCAAGACCCCTCTTTGATCACCTGCTAGTTAATGGTAGGAAAATCAAAGAGCCAGCCGACGTAGCACAAACACTAAAACAACACTGGGAACACATTTTCCACCCACACCCCCCCACACAACAAAGGTACATCTTAAACCACATAAACAACATCACCACACACATGCAAACACTTCACGACAGAACGACTCCTGACGACACAATAGATACCTCCACTCTCACACAGGACCACACCCTCACTGCTCCTTTCACCCCAACAGAAGTCAAACAAGCACTGGACAAAACCAAAAAGAAAACACCGGGTGACAGCAAGATTGGTCAAGCAATCCTGAAGCACCTCCCCGCAGAAACAATCACAGCCATTACATACCTATACAACACCCAACTGGCCACAGGTTACTTCCCAAAACTCTTTAAGACAGCCACAGCCGTCATGATACCGAAACCAAATAAAAACCCAACAGATCCTCAAAACTACAGACCAATCAGCATATTAGAAATCTTAGGAAAAACCTTTGAAAGATTATACAACACCCGCCTCAGATACCATCTTGAGGATGAACAACTACTGTCATATAAGCAGTTCGGTTTCAGAGCACACCACTCAACCCAGGACGCACTTAATATCATGACCAATTACCTCCACATGAACAAAGATGCATACAAGATAGCACTCATCACAAAAGATGTACAAAAAGCATTCGACACAGTTTGGCACGAAGGATTAAAATACAAGATATGCACTAATTTTAACCTCCCTCATAAATCACAACAATTACTTTGCAATTTCCTAACTGACAGAAAAATGAGAATAAAAGTCACATCTGCCTTCTCTGACCACTTCACACTGCACGCAGGAGTCCCACAAGGATCAGTCCTGTCCCCAACACTATACATTCTTTATACAAATGACTTACCCGACCCCTTACACATTGACTCTCTGACAATACAGTACGCCGACGATGTAACCCAACTAATCAGACACAGAACTCTTGACCACCTAACAGACAAAGCACACAGGGAACTAGAACAGGTTACACATTGGGAACTCCGATGGCGAATCCAAACCAACCCAAACAAAGCACAAATCACCTACTTCGGCACCAAAAGACGACAACCACGTCACATTTACCTAAACCCCTACATCGCCTACCCTTCACCTATAACTATCAAACGAACAAACACAATCCTTGGAGTCACTTTCAACGACACCCTCACCATGACACCACACACCAAAATGAAAGCTGTGATCGCAAACAAGACACTCGGGAAACTATACAGATTCAGAACCGCATCAATCAAAACCAAAACGCACCTATTCAAAGCCCTCATACGCCCACTATTGACTTATGCACCCAACACACTCCAGCTAGCACCACCAACAAGCGCCAAGAAACTTCAAGTCATACAAAACAAAGCACTAAGATTCATCCATAACACACACTGGTCATCCTTCACCCGAAATAGTTATCTACATGAACTCAGCTCCCTTCCCCCACTTAACATCTACTGGAGACACCTAGGTGACAAACAAATAGAAACTCTCCTCACTAATTACCCTCAATGGCAGGATTATTTTGACAACATCATACTCCCACGTAGATTCAGAGACAGAAACCCCTCCATACTAAACAGACCAAACACTCCCCTCCCACCTCCCTTGTATTAGTAACCACACCCAACAATTTCCCCCCAAATTAAACCTAACCTCTCCTTAACCCTCACCCTAACCTAACCCAATCAACCTAACCTAACCTCTTCTCAACACCCACACCCAATGATTCCCACCCAACCTAACCAAACTCCCCCCCCTCACTCCAAACCCCACGCCACCAACTCAAACTCAAGACCACTCCGACAAAAAAAAAAAAAAAAAAAAAAAAAAAAAAAAACTAATCCACTTACCCTGCACAAACACTCCCCCCCCCCAAAAAAAAAAAAAAAAAAAAAAAAAAAAAAAAAAAAACACCTAACAATCCCCCCAAAATACAAACCTAACACACCCAGCCGTTACTAGCAACCCCACACAAAATAAAAAATAACCATTCTACCATTAACTAACCACACCCTATTACTCCTCCCAAAACAAATACCTAACTTACCCATCCCATACTAACTCGGATGACATGTATGTTTCCCTCAGCCAACAAGGTCGAGGAGAATGTTTCCAACTCGGTTTTATGGGCACCCCTCTTAGCCAATAAGGTCGGAGAGGTGTACCTAAAAACGGTACCATTAACGGATGAAATGAACGCCTCCCTTAGCTAATAAGGTCGGGGAGGGGTGCATTGTTCCTGTACGAAAACCCTCTCCCTCAATAATGGGACCAGAATTCACAATACCTGCAATTGCAGAAGTCCTTTACAAGTAAAGGAAAGAATGATTGCAAATTAACCAAACTCTGCCAACCACCAACAAAACCTATAATCCTCCCAAAAGAAAAACTTAACCCACCCAACCTTACTCACAATCCCTCCCAAAAAAAAAAAAAAAAAAAAAAAAAAAAAAAAAAAAAAATGCTACTCTCCATCCAATCACTAATCAACACCTTCAATCCTCCCAAGAGAAAAACTTAATATACCCGACCTTTCTAACAAGCCCCACCGACCCGCCTAAAAAAAAAAAAAAAAAAAAAAAAAAAAAAAACTATGACTCAATACAACTATTCATTAGCAACACAAATCATATCACACCTAAGGAATCCTTCCAAACTATAAATAACCCAACAACCTCCTAAGCCCCCCTCTCCTCTCCTCGCCTCCCCTCTCCTCTCCGCTCCTCCCCCCTCCTCCCGTCATCCGAACCTTACCTGACCTTATAATAATTATCCTAACCCTCCCCCTCTCCTTTTACTACATTTCCACGCAAAAGCATACACACTCACACAACAACCCCCCTTAAGTAATTCTAATTCACCTCAAATCACCATACAACCTCCACCCCCGCCAATCCCCAAGCACAAACTCTCCCCCCCTCCCACAGCCAATCCGAACACATCTCCCCCCCAGCCAGACGAAGCCTCTCATAAGATCACAACTCTCCAAAACCAAACTAAACATACCCAACCTCTATGCCAGCAACTGTCAACATTATCGACCTAACTCAAGACTGAAACCAAACAACCTATATCTCACTCTCATCTCTGTTCACAATTTGACAAAGCTCAAATCTGTCCCCTTCTATTACTAAATAATTCTCCTACGATACACTCATCCTTCCTTACTACGAATACTTTGACATTTCAAGCTCAAAGATTCAAAACTCTTCCTCTAACTCTCTCCATTTCTCTCTGACATAGCTGAAAGATCCATAACTCTCAGAAGCAAATCAAAACTTACCCAACGTCTGTGACATCCAATTCTAATAAAATCGATCTACCTCAAGACTGAAACCATTCAGCCTATCTCTCATTCTCGTCTCCGTTCATAATTTGACAAAAAAGCTCAAATCTGTCTGCTGCTATTACTAAAAACTCTCCTACGATACGCTCATCCTTCCTTACTATGAATACTTTGACATTTCAAGCTCAAAGATTCAAAACCCTTCCTCCAACTCGCTCTGCTCCTCTTTGACATAGCTCAAAGACTTTACCTTCTTCTTTCTCCAAACACCCCTACGACTAGCAAATTTTCATGTTTTCACCTTCTCTGTTAATTTGTTCGTGTGTGGCCTGTGCGTCCATCCACCTGCGCTTCTCGGCTTGCGCCGCAGCCGTGGCGGGGCGGTTCTTCCTCCGCTCTGATAACACTGCCTGGGCTAGACGACGACTATGGGCACCCAAGTTGGCCCTTTGCTTGCCCGGACCTGCTCCCACCCTCCCTCTGCCTCGTCCTGATTGTGATTGTTGCACCATCAGGGCATTTGCCTACCCCCTCACGCAAGCGGTGTTTAGCCACTGCACCTGTTCTCTCCTTTTAAAATTCATTTCCATCCTCTCTTTACTCTTCCTCTGAACCTCCTTCCCCCCTGTCACTAGCATTTTTCTTCTTCTTCTTGAGAGTTTTTATTGTGTATAATAAAGTACCATAAATTCCTTAACAAAATATTCAGCTATCTATAATTTACCCTTAACCATACTTAACCTAAACATTAACAGTATATACATATTTATACAACATAAAACAATCGTGAAGCAAGGTGGAGGTGGGAGAGGCAATACAAGATTACAAATACTTAAGTGAGGAGCTGAGATGGCTGACGAGTAAGGCTGAGCATTGCAGTAGACGGTAGGTAGTCACTGTGCCGTAGGTTTCCAGGATAGGTGATCCTGTGGTCACTTCCCAGAGTGAAGTGCTCTCTCCTCGAATTGGAGCTGACAAAGAAGGCTTTGAGGAGGTAACGCAACAACCAGGATATGGAGAAGGGAAACCCGGGAGTGGTAACTAAGACGAGTCATACTCGTGTTTCGTCCCTAGATGGCGTTGCTCGTGGTGCTGGGTAGGTAGATCAAGACAATAGATGGCGTGGTTCGTAGTGCTGGGTAGGTAGATCATGACAATTGGTGGCGGGGTTCGTAACACTCTTCCTTCCGTGATTTCTACCCACACAGACTCGGCTCCTATTTCACCCTTTATTGAATTATTAGTTCAACATTTTAATGTATCCTTGACGAAGAGTGCGACTCCTCCCCCCTTCCTACCTTCCCTGTCCTTGTGAAAAAGGTTGTACCCTTCTATGTGGTACTCTGGTAAAAAAATATTGCTCGCCAGATTCATCCAAGTTTCGGTGATTGCTATGACGTCTACATACTCGGTACATACAACCGCTCTCAGCAAGTCTATTTTCTTTCTAACGCTCCTACTGTTTGTATAGTATACATTTATACCTACCCTTCCCTGGTCCTGTTTTACGCCTTGTCCTGAGCAACTAATTTTACTTCCCAGGACCTGCTTGTTTTATGACTCCCACTTTCCCCGACCTCTCTCTACTGGCGAAACCCCCCCCCCCCCTTCTGAGTGACAATTTTACTCTCCAGGAATGCAGACAACGTCTTTACCCCCTCACGAGACAAGTGTACTCTGTCGCGACTGTACAGGTAGTTGTTGCCATAGAATCGTTGCCAGCTATCAATGAATGCCCAGCCATTGTTTGCACAATGTTTTTCCAGTCGGCAATTTATAGCAATTGCCCTGGACAGTCATTCACGACCAACCCCTCTTCTAGGTAAGACACCACATACTATCGGGATCCCTCCCCTATCTCTAATCTTCCCCAGCGCCTCCCTATACCTCTTGAAAAGTTCCTCACTCCTAACCTTACCTATGTCGTTTCCTCCCACACTAAGACACACTACTGGATTGGTACCCTCCCCTGACAAAACCCTGTCTAACCTCTCAGCTACATGCCCTATCCCAGCCCCAGGAAAAGACACTCTAGTCCTACGTTTTCCTATCTCTCGCACAAAAAGCCCTATCTACAAACCTCACCTGGCTGTTACCAACTACCACGACCTTACCTGTGGGCAGGGTTTGTACAACTGCCCTTTCCTCTCCTTGCTCCATACCGTCCTGCCTCTTCTCTTCCTCGCCAGCTTCCTGCAGCACCTGGTAAGGGTTACTACACTCCACACCCTGGTCAGCTTTCCTAAGCCTGACCCTAGTCCCCTTGGAGACAACCACTCTCCACGCCTGCTCCTCCTTCGCAGGTGTCCTGCTAGGCAGGACACCTACCTGAAGGAGTTCCGTCCTGAGGGCTTCATTTTCCCCCTTTAGAGTGTCAACCTCACTCTTCAACTGCCCCAGCTGCCTTAACAACGTGGCAAGGAGGTCGTCTTTCCCCACACTCCCCTCCTCTTCCCCCAAGACACAACGATCCAAGGCGGCCATTTTCCTTGGTCTCTAACGGGAGCACTTGCGGGCACGACCTTCTCCAAGCTGGGTCAGGTAGCAACTGAGCTGGGTCAGGTAGCAACTTAATCGCTTTTTCCTGTCCTGTAACCACGCCTTAATCCATTTTAGAATATCTCCTACAATTCCACTTTTCGTATTAGTCTTTTGTGGGGGAATCTGTCGAAGGCTTTCCTAAAGTCGAGGTTTACCACATCATAATCGTGTTCGTCCTCCACTGATTTGAAAACAGCTGAAAAGAATGTTAATACATTTGTCAGACATGAACGCTCACTTGTAAAACCATGTTGGGAATCATTGATCAACGTGTGCTTCTCGAGGTTATTTCGAATAGAGTTTGAAATGATTGCTTCCAGCAATTTGCTTTCAATTGATGTTAAACTAATTGTACGGTAATTAGGGGATAGTGATCTATCTCCCTACACCTGTTTTTAATGACATGTTAAACAATATTGCTAAGGGCATACTAAGTTCTTCCTTACATTCCCCTAATACTCTGGCAAATATCTCATCTCGACCAAAGTGACTTATTAGGCTTTAGCTTGCCTATTTGCTTACTAACATCGTTACTAGTCACTACTATCTCGGTCAATCTATTTTCTTCACTATATCTGTATATAGTCGGTGCCTCTGGCATCATGTTGAAATTTTTGATGGTGAAAACTGTTGAAAAATATCTGTTCAGATTTTTGCTCATTTCTCTGTCATTATCAGTTAGTTCTCTGGTATCTGACTGTATTGGTCTAATCTTGTCTCGAGTTTTAGTTTGATACATTTGGAAGAATCTCCTGGGGTTTGACTTCGCCTCCCTTGCTACCTTCAGTTCATTATTCCTCTTTGCGTTTCTTATCTTGGTCTTAATCCTACTGGCCAATGCTTTATAATAATCTCGGAGGTAAACTTCACCAAGATTTATTCTCCTACCAGTAGCCGTCCTTTGTCCAACAATATTCTTTAAATAATTATTTATCCATTTTGGGTCATTGTTATTTGATCTGTGTTTTCTGTACAGTATATTCTGCCTCCGTGCATTAAGTAAACTAATTGTTTAAATTGTTATGGAACTCGTCAACCTCAGATCTCTTGGTCAGGTCACCCTCAACAGTCATATTTTGTGAGGTTATCGTTTTCAGGTCACCAGGTAAAGTGAGGTCGCCATCTGTGGGTACATTGTGTGAGGTCATGTAATTCACCCCAAATGTAATACCCCTTCCATCAGCTGCCTTTTCAACCAATCAAAGTTTGCCTTTCTGAAATCTGGGACTTAAATGGAATTTTCCATGTGACTAACATTAAGTTTTAATTTGAATCTCACATCTTTGTGATTGCTGTTAGCTAATTCGTTCTTACCTCGACTTTACTAATGAGGTCTTCTCTGTTTAACAGAACTAAATCGAGTATATTATTGCCCTGGGTGGGTTCGACTATATGTTGACTTAAGAAACAGTCCTGAACTGTTTCAAGAAAATCCTCTGATTCTGAGTTACCCGAAGGTCGGTCCAATCTATTTGGCTAAAGTTAAAGTCGCCAAATATACAGACTTTGCTATGCCTGGACCTGTGTACTTCACCCCAAATAAGTTCATTAACCCTATCGAGATTAGGAGGTCTATATAGTGCTCTTATGATCATTTTTTTTTACCTACCATCAGTTAATTCTATCCAAATTGTTTCTGTATTCAGTTCAGTTTTTATTTCCTTATTGATTCACACTTCAGATTATCCCTGACATAGATTGCTACCCCGCCTTCTTTCCTAATCTGCTTATTGGCATGGAATAATTTGTAACCTTTAATTTGGTATTCGACAGGTAACTCAAGTGAGTCTAAGTTTATCCATGTTTTAGTGAATGCTATTATATCGATTTTTTCGGTACATACGAGTACTAACGCCCTGATTCCATTCATTTTATTTCTCATACTCCTACTGTTTGCGCAGTAGACATTTAAGTTAGTCGTGATCTAGTCCTCTCTTTGTTGCAATTAGGTTTTAACTGTCTAATGTAGCATTGTCATCATTCCTTGCACTATTTTTCTGTAACCCTTCACTTTTTCACCCGTGCCCCCTGCAGTCTCCTTGATCCCCGTGCTCACATGTTTCCCTAACAGTTTGAAGACTTCAACATCTTTTGAACTGCCCTCTCGAGAGAGCCAGCCAGGGTTGCCACTTCATCCCCAGACAAATGTACCCCATCCCTAGCATTAAGGTCCATTCTTCCATAAAAGTTGTCCCAGTTGTCAATGAATGGGAGTGATATTGACTTGCAATATCTGTCAAGATGGCCATTGACACCAACTGCCCTTTACAACCATTTATTGCCAACTTTCCTTCTAGGCAGGACACCACATATGATAAGGATCACCCCCTTTCTCCTAATCTGGTCACTAGCTGTCTTGAACTTATCAAGGAGCTCCTCATTCCTACACCGGCCAATATTATCCATCCTGTCAATTATATTCCCATCCTAGCTCTTGGCAAACACACTATCAACTTATTTCTCTTTTGGGCACAAAAATCTCTATCTAGTTATGGTACTTAGGAATGCCCAACAGTTAAGGTGTTTGTACCTTCCTTGTCACCCTTGTACTTAACTATGTTACTGTCCATTTCTTCTACCAAAGGACTAAAACGTAAGTACACTTAGCTTTTGTCATTTCCTTGTCTTTCTTCACCATCAGTTTGGTTGTTCCTCTCCCCACAACCCTCCACTCGCTTGTGTTGTCAGACACAGATTCTCCCTGTCTCGTGTCTTCCTCCTTCATCCTCGCAATCACTTACTTTACCTTTAAGCTTTCGTCCTTGACCATCACTAACTCGGCCTGAAAATAATATGAAATGAATATTAACACCATGTACAGACAACTTATATAGTTACTTATTTCAGTATTGAAAATGTGGGTGAATGACTCGTACTTATTAAAAAAAAAATACTGAATTACTGCCTGAGTAAAATATAGATAGTGAAAGCAGGACTCAAGCACTTAGGAGGCCAGTCCATTCATTTCTGAGTCACAGGCAAGTAAAGAAAGGTTTGTATGTGACTCTCTTACAGCGCCTTCACAGTGTTACAAGTAAGTTATCCCATGTTTTTCTTCCCGAAGAGACTGGCGGAGGGAGAGGGGAATCATAATCATAAGTACAACACCATTACCAGATCCAGAATTTTTTTTTTAGACAGAACTATTTGTAATATACAGGTGCTCCATACCAATGGAACCATAGGGAGTAATAAAGACTGAAAAGGTTATTGGTTCTTGCATATACAGTATATTATTTGTTCGGTGTTGTTATTATTGCATTTATAAAAATTTTCTACGGTAATTATGGTGGGCTCTGTTGAAGACATCAACTGTAATTTGAGAACAAGCTTCATGAAAATCTCAGATGTCTGCCTCGCAGTACATGAACCACGTGTATAGGATTTTTAGGATTTTTTATCTTCAACACCATAATCTTGCGCTAAGATTTCGTAAGTGCATTAGTAATAATGTCAAACAAATATTATATGTAACTATATTTAACTTTTCCATTTAAATTAAATTCAGAATGACAGAGTGCACAGCATCTCTCTTCTGAACGCAGGATGCATACATGGCACAAGCCGTTGCAGGGAAAACATTCGTGGACTTGACCGCACAGATGGTCGCTTTAGATTAGCTTGACACTGGCGGTAAAATGAATTATGAACATGTGTACAATTTAATAGAGTGCATGAAGTTCGTGTTCCTTCTGCGAGAAGAGGAATACAACTAATCCAAGAAGGAACAATTTAAAAAGTTAGACAATCTAGAGGACTAAGCACCTCTGGCCAGACTTATTGCGCCCATGGTAATGGGGCCAAGTAAGGTCCAAAGGGAAACAGGTATTAAGCCTAAACTGAAACTTGTGTGCCAAATTTACGAAAAGAATCATGAGAATGAAAACTATAACCATGCCAAACCAGATAGTTATATTTATCAAGCATAGTTCCTTGGGCAAAACAAACCCAAGAACACCATTTTCAATCAGCATTATCGACCTGGACCTCCGAGGTCATATGCAACAGCAATTGCAGGGTCAAGTCGTGCTTCAGAATCAGAATGTGTCATTTGGTATCTTCTACACCAAACGAGCATACACACAGGCAGGAATATCAAGAATGGCGTCCACGTCATAAGTTTCACAACCTTCCGGGAGAAGAACCATGTCATATCAAACCCGACCTGGATAACTACACATATTGCTAGCGTGTTGCTAAATAAATTGGAATTCTTAACAATACCCTTGAGTGTAGGTAACAACATGTTGTCCTTAGACGCAGATATGAGGGCATGTGATAATGTTATCCCATTAGCTTCGTATACAGAATTAAAGGGATGTTCTCCTCACAATAATTGGCAAACAAGACCTACAAATCTCGATCTCTCTGCAATATCAAGCCAACATTTAAACATAATGGGAGTAATCATATTACCTCTACATTTTTCTAAAACCAGTAAAGCCTTTTTGGCAAAGCTCTAAATAGTGTTATGGGGGCACTAGATTTATATTGAATTTAGAGGTTCAGAGGTAATTACCCTGCTTGTTCAGTAGGTAGGGCTATATTTTATATTACTTTGATCCTGTCAGTAATAATTGTTATATATATATATATATATATATATATATATATATATATATATATATATATATATATATATATATATATATATATATATATATATATATATATTAATTTCCAATATGTATTTATTAAGTAAATCAGCCTATGTTGTGTATTACTTAGAGAAAATAGTTTCATAAATGACACCATGGTATCAGCACTGTTTGGGTCACTGGTCCACCAGCTCAGCCGGTGAGCGCTGAGAGGAGAGAGGCAGCTGAGCCTGGCTGGTACATAAGAACATAAGACTACTCAGTTGAGTGTCCTTACTTGGAGCTGGCGGACGCTCGCCCCACAAGGGGTCACAGCTCAAGATTGAAGAAGCCGCAAGTCCAGAAAACCGTGAGGGCAAACTTTTTCGGAGTGAGGGTTGTAAACTCTTGGAACAATCTACCAGAGAGTGTTGTGACGGCACCGAGTGTGAGCTCTTTCAAGAGAAGACTTGACCAACACTGGAGCGGGTTCAGGTACATTCAGGAGCCGGTGCATGCCCAGTATTTGCCAACAGTGCGTGACAGAGACGTGACCGATCGCCCGGGCGGCTAGCGAGCCGACCTTTTGGTGAAGAATATAAAGGAAAAGAGACGTGACCGATCGCCCAAGCGGCTAACAAGCCGATCAGTGGCGAAGAGGATAAAAGTAAAAGTAAAAGTAAGAACATAAGAATGGAGGAAACTGCAGCGGGCCTATTGGCCCATACTGGGCAGTCCCGTTTACACCCAACCCCTATTGCTCATATGAGCATCCAACCTATGTTTGAAGCAATTCAGCGTATTCGAGTTAATGATGATATTTGGTAACTTGTTCCATTCATCCACTACTCTGTTTCCAAACCAGTGTTTACCTATTTCACGCCTAAATCTAAATTTGTCTAATTTAAAATCATTGTTACGAGTTCGCTCCTGGTTGGATAATTTGAGTACCTTTGTAATGTCCCCTTTGTTTAGCCCTGCCTTCCACTTATACACCTCTATCAGGTCGCCCCTCGCTCTACGTCTCTCAAGGGAGTGCAAATTAAGATGCTTTAACCTGTCTCTATACTCAAGGTTCCTAATGCCCGGGATTAGTCTTGTCATTCTCCTCTGAATTCTTTCCAAGGATTCTATATCCATTCTGTAATACGGTGACCAGAACTGAACTGCGTAACCCAGGTGTGGTCTCACAAGAGCAAGATACAGTTTTAGGATGACCTCGCTAGAGGGTGTGGTCCAAGTGTGGTACAGTTTGTTTGGACTCAGGATATACAGGGTATGTACAGTATATGGAGATAAGTGGTTTATACTTTTGTACTGTTCAAGTTTTATGGTAAGGCAGAGGTTAGGGTTTAGGTTAATTTAGGCTGTGGTTGTTTGTATTTTATTTGTTCCTTTACTTGTCTTTGTAAATACGTCCCTAATTTTATTATATTAAGAAATTATGAAGTGTATGATTCCTCCTCAATATGAGTTAATCTGAGGCTTATTAAGTACCGGGCAGATATAATATTAGAGTCATTATAGTGTTTATCCTGCTTGTTGTTGTGACCACAAGTGGCAGGGGTTTGTTTCTACATGCTTTCACAATCAAGCATTCAAGCCTCACCTCTTATTTCACTAGTGGTTAATTCTTGATAAAGAGGAGTGATAGTATAACAGAAAATGGGTGCCTGTCCTAGAAGTTATTTTTCATATTGTTAAAGTACTAATCGGTGAACAAGTTAGATCTTATTAAATAAATTTTGTGACTTACCAGTATCTGATCTGTTATTAGTTTGAGTTGCGTGAAGACGAGACAAAATGGAACATTTCAGTGTAGAAGAATTTCTGAAGGAACCATCAGTAATAACTTTACAAACCTCTAAGGTTAGGAAAGAGGAATGTATTAAATTGGCTCGTGTGTATGGGGCCCAAATTAAACATCACTAGAGAAAGTCTGAAGTGAAAAATGCTGTTTTACGACATCTTATAAACACAGAGGTACTTGACGAGTTCGTTTTATTATTGTGTGAGTTTGAGGATGATTCTAAGAATCATGCAGTTAGATAAAGGAACTGGAGTTAGAGAGGGAAACTTTAAAGAAAAAAGAATGAGGGGAAATTTCTGCAAAGAGAGAATTTAAGCTAAGTTTTCTTGAAAAGAAAGCTCGGTTTGATTTGAATACTGAGGAGGAGGAGGAGGAGGGGGGGGGGGGGGTAGAAGAAGTATAAGGAAAACTTTTGATATTAAGAGTACACAGCATTGGAAACTTGTACCTCATTTTCAAGAAACTGATCCTGAAGAATTCTTCCTACAGTTTGAGAATGTTGCAAATTGTATAAATTGGCTCAGAGAATATTAGCCATACAAACAGTTTTAATGGGTAAAGGTCGTTCTACTTATTTGTCTTTGTCTTCCATGTAATAGGCCCCTGTCTCATCAACAGAAGGTATTATATAAATGGGTCAATACATCTGATATTATATTCAGATTCACCACCCTGTAGCTTTCCACTGTCTATGAGTGAGACATGATATGGACACGTGAGCGGGCAACTCACCCAAGAGGGCGAGACCCATAGCTCAGCATTTCTGTAAGCATGCACTGCGATGCCCTTAAACTTCAGTAGCTCACCTCAACTCATATCGTAAGGACGTGACCTAACGTTTATTATACATAAACGCCGTCCCCTTCTCATTCACTCCTAGACAGTGAGACTTACAGCTGATATACACTCAGGAATTATATATACAACCTTTTATAATAAAACAATGGAACTACCGTTTGGGTTTCGTTACTTAAAACCCAAATATAAATGTGTGTGAACGGACTGGTTAATTGGACAAGCAGCCGATTCATCCACACAACGATCAAACTATAAATAAGTTAAGGATATAATTATATATATATATCAGTAACATTGAATATGGTCACTCTACACACTTGTCAGTAGCACACAGGGATGTTATTCCAGTACTGTACTTGTAGCATCATATCATTATTTGAAGAACAAACTGGGAATGTACTCCAGCACATATCAGCTGTGATTATAGATATAACAAGCACTAATTCTGGTGATAGTAATAGTTATGGTTTCAATACTCAACCCGAGACAAAATATTCCCGATAATCCATCCATAATCATATACACAATACTCGTTAACACATACAGTTAAGATGAGTGAGTATATCAGGCTTACACCGCTGGTGTTCAAACAAATGCTGCTCGGCTACACTCCGGAGCCGAGGCTGGACTAGGTGCGACCCCGCACTCTTATTTGACTAGTGGCAAATTCTTGATAAAGAGGAGTGATGGCATAATAATAGTCGAAGACTTTCTCTTCTATCTGATAGGTTATTAGGTCTTCAAACACTTAAAAAGTATAAAATAGATGCCCAACCTAGTAGGGACACTATAACTTTTAATGTATTTGGAAAGAAGCAAAAGGCACTGTATGATACTGTTCTTTTCTGCGCTGCCTGTCCCTTTGGCAGGCAGTAGGCCAGTTAACCTTTTGGAAACATTTCTGGAGCATGTACGGCTCAACAATTGTTGTATTTCAGTGGCAGACAACAACTCACTTTGGTTACACTCGACATCACCACCATTTTCTGTTTGTGCTTGTTCATCTTCACTGACCATGTCCACAGAGGCATCAGTAGAACTGTTACCAGTATCACTATTTTCCTCTGCGTGGACACTAGTTCCTGGTGGGTCTTGAGTTTCCACATCTGGTACTGACATCTGAATGTCTTCAGTTTGACTGTAATTTTTCCGAAGTTGCTGCACTGTGTTGGTGGTGTTTTTTTCCTTTAGTGTATCACAGAGGCTCTTAAACATTTCAGTTTGAGCTTGAGCTAGAGCTGTAACCTGAGCTTTGAGTTCTTTAATTTCATTTTTCACATCATTGATCTCTTCACGATATGCATGGAGTGTGTTGGCAGCTACCTGTTGTGTCGGTACGTCTGTGTTGCCCCATGCTGATCTTTCGATGACTGCTGGTGATGATCCTGGAGCTTTGGTGGGGAGGGCAGGCCAGGGGTTGGCCGTAGGGAGTACCCTAGCAGCATTAGTGTTTCTTGAGACCTGCCTGGGTGGCGGGCCTGGGCGCTGAAGGGGTGTAGGAGCTCTAGAACAGTTAGGGTGCCATACAGGAACTCCAACTGTTTTGCAGTTAATACACTTCTGTTGGATGACACCCCCTTGAGCAACTGTATCTCTGCAAACCTGTGTTGCATGTTGCCTTGAGCAGAGACCACACCACGGCTTAGTCGAGGGGCATAACCGGGACACATGGCCCCAGTGCTGACAGTTGTAACACCTCCGGTTAGGGGGCTGATAGAGAGTTACCTTCAGAGTCCGATAGGCACCACGGACTCGAATGGTCCTGGGTGGGTCTTCCGAGCCAACCCAGTCTGCAATGACTGCATTCTTGCCCCTGAGTCGCTTCGTCCTTCTGATGTAGGGATGGGCTTCTAGTAGTGTAGGGGTCTGGTACTGGTCGAGCCCAATGATTATTATGGTATACATTTCATAATGGCCAGTGTTAATACCAGACAAAATTCCAAATACATTTCATAATGGCCAATGTTAATACCAGACAAAGATACAGAGCGGTGAAGGTGATGAGTTGGAACATCTCATCCCTTAGAAAACGATACCCTGACCTACACCACAAAGTTGTGACTGAGGACATCGATATTGTGTGTCTGCAGGAGTGTCTCACACCTAATGGTAAGCCCCCACCCAGTCTGCCCAATTATGTGTATTATGATCCTAGTTCTACTCACACATGTTTGATGTATGTTAAGAAGTCACTCCCGCATGTACCTCTTGTATCCAAAAAGACTACCAACCTTCAGTACCATGGGATCACTATCCACCTGGGCAACTCCACACTCAACGTGCTAAACGCCTATGCTCCCTCAGATCAGCTTCAATGCACAGATCTCCCAGACTTTTTACACACTGAGCCCACTGTCCTAATGGGTGACCTGAATACTAGACACAAGAAATTAGGTGACTCCACCACTAACACCAATGGTAGGAGACTTATCTCACTTCTCAGCGCATATGAAGATGTTCAAATTATAGGTAATAATGAACCAACACACATCTATGGCGGGGGTCTAGACAAATGTATTGGCTTTAATCTATCATACACAACTCATAGCTCTGATGTTGTCACTGATCTTATGTCTGACCACAGCCCAATCCAAGCTAGTATACATGTAGCCAATGGCACCCCCACTGGTGGTAAACTCAACAGACGTAGAATCACAGTCAAGCAAGAACATGAAAGCCAGTTCATAGACTTCATCCATGACTGGTACAAGGACTACAAGCCTGACAATTACCAAAGTTTCCATGACGATCTGATAGATAGGACTTATGTATACTTCACCAACAATGCCTCCACCAAAAAAAGGAGAAAACGTGGTCAGCATAATGGGAACAGGCAACAGCAGTGCTATAATGACCCTGAGCTGAAAAAACTCAGGGCTAGGGTCAGGAGGGTGGGTAAGGGTTACAGACAATTTAGAACACCTCAAATGTTACAATTGTATCAAGCTTCCCTTGCTGCTGTCAGGGAACGTGTAAACGAACTCAGACAAAATGCATGGGAGACATATGTCAACAGCCTGAACCAACACACATCCCTCAGCAAAGCCTGGAAAGACATAAACATAATCAGAGGTAAAAACAGAAGACACGTCTCCCATCCAAACCCTCTGCAAAAGTCGAATGAGCTAATAGCAAAGTGGGCTCATGTGTCGAGCTATGACATGTTACCAGCTAGGACTCGGGGACTCCTTGATGCGAAGTCTGTAGAGAGAAGTAATCTTATTAGCTTTATGCTGGGCAAACAGCACGATGAGTGTGATGTTCCATATACTGAGTGGGAGCTTGACGCCGCCCTCGCCAGGGGTAGGTCTACTTCCCCTGGAGAGGACGGGGTCACCTACAACATCATTAGACTACTAAGGCGCGTGCCAGGCAATCCATTGTTGGTATTGTACAATATGAGTCATGCCGAGGGCCAACTACCCACATCATGGACCAGCAGTATTGTTGTACCAATACCGAAACCAGGACAGCCTGATGCCTTTCGTCCCATATCACTAACCAGCTGCCTGTGTAAAACCTTTGAGAGGATGGTTCTTGGCAGACTCTTATATAGAATCAGAGAACACATGTCTCCTAACATAAATGGCTTCACCCATGGTAAAGGTGTACATAATTGCATCACCACATTCCTAACTGTGCATGGTGATGAAAGGCACAGATACACCACATTTCTTGACCTAAAAGCTGCATTTGATATTGCCAATAGGCAACTGATATTGTACGAGCTAGCCAAAATGGATATAGGAGGTAGGCTGTTACACTGGATAAGTGGTTACCTAACCAACAGAAGGGCTGCTGCACTGTTTCAGGGATACAAAAGTGAAGTTAAAGATATGCAACTTGGTACCCCTCAAGGTGGAGTACTTAGCCCCACTTTGTTCAATGTTCTTATGAATGCATTATTAAATTTAATACCAGACAACCCCAGCAATATCTCAATCAGCTATGCTGACGATATTCTTATACATACTAAAACTCATCGTGAAATGCAAACCACCCTGAACCATGTATACGCAGCCTGTGAAGACCTCGGTCTTATTATCTCCACTGACAAAACTAAGGTGTTCAACAAACAAGCTGGGAACCGCAAACGCGGCCCCGCCAAGTTCAAGATAGGTAACAACACTATTGACTATGTTTCTTCTTTTAAATATCTTGGTGTTTCCGTCCCTTGTACCCTACCTGCCATACAACAGCTAACCCGCCAATGTACTGACAGACTGAGACCTCTTAGAAGTGTAGCGGGGTACAGCCCGCACTATGGTGCTAATATTAGAATTGTTAAAACAATGTACCTAGGCTATATAAGATCTCTGATAGATTACCACGCACCAGCCCTGGTCCTTCGTGACGGGAAAGGCGTTGACAAGCTCGAGAAAATGCAAAATAAAGCCCTCAGAATTATCCTAGGATGTCCCATGAGCACTAAAGTACTTAATATGAGGAAAGAACTAGGTATACCCAGTGTTAAAGATAGAATAATTGAAGTCAACCTCATGATAGCCCTGAGGCTTCTGCGTGGTGATCCTGATAATATTGTTTCCTTAAAATTGCTAGAATGTATGAACCATGGGACTACTGAGTCTAAATGGATCCAAACTACAGCTACACATATGAAGATATTTGGACTAGACCACCTGTACAAAGTTGAGACACAACAGCGCTTCCTGCCACCCTGGCGGACAGTTCCCTTCGATATCACAATACCGACGTATCCGCCTAAAAAATTAATTATACAAAGCATTTATCTTCAACACACTGCCAAATTGAGAGCTCTTGAACACATACACACTCTACAGACTGATGATAATATCACACAGACCATCTACACTGATGGGTCTCTAAACACCGCCTGTGGGAGGGCTGGAAGTGCTATTGTTGTGACTCAACCTGACGGTAATATAATTGAGAAAGGAGTTAGAATTAACAACTGGGCATCCACTCTACAAACTGAATTAGTTGCCATACTCACAGCTATTAAATTCATTGAAACCACTTTTACTGACAGTCTCATCATCACTGACTCTCTATCCTCACTACTTGCCCTTGGTACCCTCGACTCAGGTTGTCACGCTCTTGTCTCTGAAGCCAGACACAAATATGCGTGCCTTGTTGACCGGGGTGTCAGGGTCAAACTGTTGTGGATCCCCTCTCACATAGGCCTCATAAAACATGACAGAGTTGATGCCCTCGCCAAACTCGCGTCTATCAAAGACACCGTTGAATACAATTTGGGTCTGTCAAAAAGAACCCTTAAAACTGTAATTAGGAAAGAACTTATTGATGAGTTTGACGCAAGTAGACAAGTGCAAACAGGCACTAGTCAATCCATAGTTTACCATGATGAGATGTATCAAGTGAAACATGTTTATGGAGCAAGTAACAAGATCACTAGATTACAAGATGTTGTAACAGCTAGATTAAGGTTAGGATATAAGTACCTTTGGCAGTATGTTCCTCAAGCAGATGTAAACAAAACTAAATGTAAAGTGTGTGGCCATACATATGGCCACACACTTGAACACTACGTCCTCGACTGTGTGAAGATAGAACCTTTTAGGGACAGGTCCAAGCACACTGTGTGTGAAATGGCACAACACTTCATCTCTAATGGCAAGATAGCCGACATATTAAGATTGTATCCACTTTTTTGCACTTAGTATCTATGTCAGTTCTCATGTACAGAACCAAATACGCAATGTGCTTGAATACCTCCCACGTAAATGTGAATAACAAAGTGTGAGGCCAGACATACTGCCTCACACGCCTGTTCTCACGCATTTGTGAATAAGTTACCCTTTATGTATAGAACTAAACAAATAATGTAAATGAAATACTGTGTAACTTTCAGTGCCATAATATCCTGACAACGGGGGTTAATTATTATGACCCTTTGTAAACCCTACTCTGTAATCCTTTTGCGCTACCGCTCACAGGATGAGTGTGGGGTGCACAATAAAGTAGCCGCTGCAAGCGGCAAAAAAAAAAAATCAATATAACTTTTAATAGTATTACCTACCGTGTTATTCAAAATTCACATCCAATACTAAACTCAACCGTGAAAGTGTTAACAAACTCAAACACGAGGGAGGTTGTCCACGATCCCAAGATAGTTGCATACCTAGTAATTCAATTCCCATGCGAGATTTTAGCAACAAAAAATGGATTAGAATACCAGCAGTCTTAGCACGTACTCAGTAAGGTTAAAAAATTGTCATTTGAGTCTGCCATAAGCATCGTTAGACCAGGTGGTTAACCAATATCCTTGTTCTTAACAGAACTGGCGGACCCAAAATCTTAAAAAGGAGATGTTGTCGCTGTGATTTCATGGTGTACCATACTGATGTTGATACGCCACCTACCCAATTACCAATTGGTAGTGTTACACAAACACAAACACAATTACAAACCAGGCAGGAGATGATTAAATTAATTCCACACCTCAAGGTGATTGACCGTCTTTAATGTAAGAATAAATTCACTGAGTTACTAGCTGACTACAATGACATAGTAGCATTACCTGAGAGCTGCTAGGTCAAAAAAATTAACTTAACACAACATACCTTTAAAATCAGACACGAATTCAGTCTACATACCAACTTACAGAATACCTCATAGCCAACGGCCTGTAGTTAAAGGCATGTTTAAAGATACGATGGAACAGGAGGTAATTACACGTCCATCGTCCTACCTGGAAACCAGACCTGTTAATGACATTCAACGATATAATGAGGCAACTACCCTGGATAGGTACCCCATGCCTGTACTGAGCGACTTCTTGCAATCCTTGGGAAAAGATAATGCAATTTTTAGAAATGTCGACCTTCATAGCGGGTATTGCAAATCCCTTTCAACGAGAAATCCCATGAAGTGACTGCATTCAGTATTCCCATGAGACAATTTGAAATTTCATGAATGCCATTCAGATTACTAAATACACCATTAACTATTCAAAGAATGATTAACACTGTTTTCAGGAGTGAAAGACAATACAGTTTACGCCTATCTAGATAATCTCATCACTGAGAAAATATGTGGAAAGTCCTCTCATCAAACTGCAGGTCTTAAAATTACACTTTCTAAATGTGAGTTTCTCAAATCTAAAATTCAATTCCTTGGACATGTAGTTGATGGAAACGGTATCTAGACGGTGGATTGCAAGGTTACAGTAGGTAATCGATTTCCCCGTCCTATGAACATTGACAAAGTGTGTAACTTCTTTGGGCTTTTCAGCTACTACCGTTCAATCATTGGAGGAATTTCTAGATTATCCTCGCCATAGACCAGGCTTTTTAAGAAAAACGCAACATTTGTCTGAAATGATGAACAGGTAAACAGTTTTAATGCATTAAACGTAATATTGACCAATGCACTAGTATTGGCCATCCCGGACTACACTCAATCTTTCACCCTCAGGACATGAGCTTGGAGGGGTTATCATGCAGCAAAACACTGGAGGGAGAAATAGAGTAATTGCAAATGCAAGCTGTAATCTTAGTAACATGGAGCAGTGACAGAGGTAATCCATGGAAGAAATCTCTCAGGTCGACTTGCGTGGTGGTATTTGACCATTCAAGAAATCACACTGGAAAAAGCGAATGTGGTCGCCGATGCACCGTCTTGATACATAGCTCCAGTATGCTAGCTATATCAATATCCTTGTTCATTTTACAACTAATAAGAGATGAATAACAACAATTTCCTATGTGGTCTAAAATAATTTGTACTCTCTAGTCAGGCGATGAGACTGCTCTACCACGATTATCTCTTCCATTCAAACAGCTTAAACTATGACAAGATAATTTAATTAATTTTTAATTTTGCTACTTACAGCGGCTAGTTTATTGTGCACTCCATACTTATCCTGTGAGCGGTAGCGCAAAAGGATTACAGTAGGGTTCACAAAGGGTCAGTATAACTTACCCCCGTGGTCAGGATATTATGGCATTGAGTATTACACAGTAATTCAAATATTTTTTTTTTTTAGTTTAGTTGGTAGTAGGCAGCTACCAAACAGGGAGGTACTACCCGCCTGGGAAGATATTGGAAACATAATGTATCGTCTAATGGTAGACCCTGCTGCCATATGGCATCACGAAAATTGTGACCAAGTCAGGCTGCTGATCTGACTTTCTGCCTCATTTACACATATATTGTTTCTCACTTCTAATCTTTTTTCATTTTTGTATTTCTTTATGGTTCTTTATTATTATTATTATTATTACTATTATAATTATTATTATTATTATTACATTTTAGCCTCCAGGCCCCAATGTGGGTCAGAGACCTGTGCCCGGGTGGGCTAATCCCAATAATAATAAAAATATATAAATAAATAAAAAAAAAAATAAATAAATAAATGGTAACTATTCGCAACTGCGTGGGAAGCATTCAATCACATTGTGTGTTTGGTTCTATACATATTTTTTTTTTAGTTTAGCAAATTTATTGACAAAGTTTGGAGTACAGTTTGCCTATTCTGAGTAATTCAGTCAGGTCTTGACACTGAGGGTGGTATCACACAAAGCCTGGCTGGTGAGGTCGTTGATTATATGTTCAAAGTCCACGTGTTATATGGACTAAAAATGAAATATATTTGGTACCTCGTGTTTCATACCAGCTGAATTGGGTAAAATGCTACTGACATCCACATAAATGGCACGGGCAATTCCCAATGGGAGGTTCACGACGCCATCAGCTCCATGAACAGGCTTTGTGTGAAATATAACATAGTCTAGAACTGCTTTTAGTGTCTTTGTGGCATGGTCTGTAGCGTTCCCTGGTCCCACACAGTAGGTCGAGGGTTCGAGTCCTGGCTGGTGAGGTCGTTGATTATATGTTCAAAGTCCGCGTGTTATATGGACTAAAAATTAAATATATATATATATATATATATATATATATATGCTGATAACCACAAGGAAAGAAGAAAACACGAAGTTCCCAAGTGCTTTCGTACATCTGTACTCACCCCTGAAGATGTGAATTACACGAAAGCGCTTAGGAACTTCGTGTGTTCTTCTTTCCTTGTGGTTATCAGCATATACCTGGAGCATGCGCAACTACAGTGATTTACTTGCACATATATATATATATATATATATATATATATATATATATATATATATATATATGTGTATATATATATATATATATATATATATATATATATATATATATATATGTGTATATATATATATATATGTATATATATATATATATATATATATATATATATATATATATATATATATATACAGTATATATATATATGTATATATATATACATAGTTTAGATTCATGTGGGTGATGTCACTGTTCACTGTCATGCAGGACAGAGGTTCGTACACAAAGAAATGCATCATATTCATTAACAGTATATATAAGTCAGAGTCATATGGGTAATGTCACTGTTCACTGCCATGCAGGACAGAGGTTCGTACACAAAGAAATACATCATATTCATTGACAATATATATATATAGGTCAGATTCATGTGGGTGATGTCACTGTTCACTGCCATGCAGGACAAAGGTTAGCACACAAAGAATGCATCATATTCATTAGCAGTGTGTCCCCAAGCACCCCTATTCAATGTAGTAATTACAAAGTTCATGATACAATTAGCCAGGTGGCCTGAAGTCTTTGACAGTGTCACATTCAATAACATAGTGTTCAAGTGTATGCTTTAAAGGTTTATCACAAAGTTTACATTACACAATTTTTTAATATTTACTATTGCTACAACTGCCAGGTCTCTCTGCATATCTCAGTTCTTCTAGATCAGAGTTCATGATTCTGACTTGAATGTTTTTAAGTACAGCATTGGACAGGCCAAGGTCACGGTCAACAATTTCTTTCTTACATGCCTCATTGGCCAGTCTATCAGCATGGTCATGATACCTAATTGCAACATGGGACGGAATCCACACAAATTCGATACGAGAGTTGTTCTCATTGGCAGTTATCACATTTCTTTTAATATCACATACAACTTTAGACATTGAACCTGACGGGCTGTTCATTGATTTCAAAGCACTTTGAGAGTCACAGAATATCACCCCACCTCCATTTTCTTTAAGATAGTCTGTGGCTAAGTAGATTCCAGTTAGTTCAGTTTGTGTTGTGCTGGCCCAGTTGTTCAGCCTTTGCTTGTTTGACACTATCATCTATTTTTATTTATATATTACAATTGCACAGCTTGTTCTACCTGTGTTTGTCTGCACAGAACCATCAGTAAGAGCATAACATTCACTTGATTTAATACTCGTTATGTGTCTGTTAATAGTTTCTAGTGTGACACATTTCATCACATCGGTGTTTAACATTTGCTTACTACCAACAGGAGTGTAATTAATAGGAACTGATATATCCAGCCAAGGAGGAATGGCATTAATGGGTTCGTCTGGGCTCTGGGGTGATTGGGACATTCAGTTTCAAGAGATCTGCAACACTTTTATGAAGCCACGCCCCAAAGAGAGCCTTTTGTGGAAGATTAGTGAGATAGTCGGGATTACTTTGATAGAACATCAACTCAGTTTGAGCTGTAGCTTGGGGACCATTGTTCTTCAAAACTTTGACACAAAACATGGTATTAAGTAGAGCTATCATCTCAGATAGGGAGGGCAGTCCGAGCTCTTTCCTTATGTTTACAATTCTGGTTGATTTTGGGCATCCTAGAATGATACCCATGGTTTCATTTTGCACTACCTCAAGGCTATTGAGTTGTTTAGGAGGAATGGTCACAAGATGTAGAGCATGATAGTCAACTACAGAAGGAATGAAGTGAAGATAGAAAGTACGAACATAGGGTTCTGGGGGGTTTAATGCACTGCATTAGTTTGTCACGAAGGTTGCCGACAAAGTTTGCATCATTCACACAAATTCCAAGATATTTATAAGAGCTGTTAATATTAAAGTCAAGAGGCAGAGGGTGAGCAGGACGAGGATTGAGTACCCTCATCTTGTCAACAGATATTATGAGACTACATTCCACAGTCCTCCGAGCAAATATATCCAGCATGGCTTGGAGCCTGAGCTTGGTCTGTGTCATAATGCAGATAAGAACAGCATAGCATATTACAGCCTCGTTGGCTTAACTGGAATGTCAGCAATAAGCTTGTGCATCAATATATTAAAGAGCATAGGACTTAACACTCCTCCCCGGGACGTGCCAAGCTCAAATGCTCTCATTCTGATACTTTTGACTCCCTTAAACAGAACACTGGCATACCTGTTGGACAGATAACCCTTTACCCATGTCAGGAGGTTATGTGGGATGTCAAAATTAGCTAGTTGCCCAAGTATAATGTCTCTATTAGTTACATCAAAGGTTGATTTAAGGTCTATGAAGGCTGTTTAAGTCTTAACTTTCGAGTGAACAAGATATTCTGCAAAGCATGTCCGTGTGTTGCGCCCGGGCATGAACCCATTCAGATTAGGGGCCAGTTTGCCTTTGACTTGAAACATGAGACGGTTGAGAACAAGTCTTTCAGGGACTTTACACATACAGGATGAGAGTGAAATGGGCCTGAAGTTTGGTGAGTTAGCTTTAGGGATTGGTACTATGTTTCCTTGAATCAATGTCTTAGGCAGAATACCTTGTGTGAGGCTCATTTGATACAGGTCAAGCAGTGGGTGGTTAGGGACCTCATTTAACAATCTCAGGGTGTTATAGGTTATGCCATCCTCACCAGGGGAGGATGATTCACCTTTTATTAGTGCTGTTGTTAGTTCGTGGTGTGTTATAGGAAAATGGGTGGTAAGGTCTGGTGAGGAACAGGCTATTTCAATATTGAAACCCCTATTAATGTGTGTGGTTTTAAGATATTGCTGTATGTCAGGAGACAGGGAAGTGATTTGTGACACACACTAGACCATTGATCTAATAGCATGTCAGCATATTCTGCAGGGCTGTGATGAAGTTGGACTGAGGTGGGTGACTTGGTAATGGCTCTAATTTTGTTCCACACTTCTGCTAGAGTGGTTGTTCTATTAATCCCCTGTAAGAATTGTTCCTAATAGGTGTTTCTCACCTGACCTTTGAGCTCACGAAATGCTCTGTTAGCTTTGAGGAATGCCAGGAGGTTATCACTAGTTTTATTTTGCTTATAAGTGTTGGCAAGCTGTTCTACCTTCTCTCCTTCTTTGATGAGGATGCGGTCATGTGTCCACAGAGGTGGTTTAGTGCTGCCCCCCCTTCCTCCTTGACTTAACGTAGGTGGCGTAATATGTGGTAATAACATTTACAGGATTACAGCAAAATTTATCCACTGACCCAAGTGTATATGCAGCATACCATCTGTGGATGTAGGCCTTGAAGTGCAGTGTAGGATTATCTGGGATGTTAATTCTGAGCTTAGGATGGGGTCCACACTTGACATCAGCAACAATGTATTCAGTAAGTATTGCATAATGATCACTGACTAGGTGGTCTAAGATTACCTTAGCCTTGACATTACTGTCTACTAGGTTATACCTAATCACATAATCAAGTCTGCCCCCCATCAGATGTGTCACTTTGTGTCGTATACAGTGATATTATGATTATTGATGTAATTCACGAACACCCTCCCACTAGAGTTACACTGGACACCACCGAGGACAGTGAGACGAGAGTTAAAGTCACCCATACACAGCATAGCATTGTTACCTGATGGCTTTGGTAACACGTCCGCTCGCAGCTCATTACACTGAACATAGATGTTATACAGTAAAAATTGACTGTTTGCTGTAAATTGTTGATAATGAATACTTTCATCATTGTGAGTTTTAAGCCATTTACAGACAAGACCATTCTTTACATAAGTGAGCAGGCCACTTCCCGCTCCACTATTGTACAGTATACTATAAACCCAGCTATCCTGGGTGCAGCTTTCTTCTGGGTGCTGGACGTGTAAGGTTCTTGTAAACCAATTACATTAATGTTAAAAACTTTAACAAACCATTGTAGGTCTTTAATTCTGCGGTTAACACTCCGGATGTTCCATGAAATGAACCTAAGCGTTCGTGTTACTCATTCCACCTTGAACTGCTTATAGAGAGTCGCACGTTGGCTCCATAGATCAACTTCATAAGTTAACTGTTTCAAATTCATCACCCCTGAAGTTCTTGATAATGCATCTCACAGCCCTTATTCCAGTAGGATTTTTATACACAGGTTCCTTCATTAGTCCCGCGAGTTCTTCCTCCGAAAATATTATAAGAAGTACAGGGTTATGGACGGTTTTCAGACCTGGGGTAATTAAAGAGACCACGCAAGCAGTCTGGGGCTCATTCTCCCCATTCATGCTTCCATCACTATCGGTCTCGGTCTGGCTACTCGCCCTCAAGTTCGCATCATTATGAGAGGAGGCACCAGCTCCTCCAGAAGCTCCACTGACACTATCACTGCCATTGTTCACTGGTACACTTAATTGGCAGGTTTTAACCTGACCTGCATTGGCTAACGAAGGAGAGTCACTGTGGCTGTTGACTTCAGGTGGTGGAGGCGATCCAGCTACGTTGGCATCACTGAGTGGGACCGCTATTGTGGGTGGAGCGGCCTCACAGGACAACCGGGGTGCCAGGCCGTCACACCCTCCTCCCTGCACCTGGGACACTGCCTCCTGGGTAGGTAGGTGTGGCTGTTGATTTCAGGCGATGGAGGCAACCCGGCAGTGTTGGCGTTGGCGTCACGGAGTGTGATCGCTGTTGTGAGTGGAGGCGGCCTCCCAGGGCAACCGGGGTGCCAGGCGGTCACACCCTCCTCCCTGCACTGGGACACTGCCTCCCAGGTGGGGGGCCCTGCTCTCTACCCTCCGGAGAGGCAGCTTCCTTGGTGGGGCAGCTCCTCGTGCTATGCATCGCTGCACAGATGCTGCAGGTGGCTGTCTTATGACAGTATTTCGGCACATGATTGACCCCGTAGCAGTTGTAGCACACCACAGGGGGAGGATTCCACCGGCTGATGTTACTAGGGGTACCATACCTACGGAAGAAGCAGTATTCCTCAGGAGGTGGTTCCTTCCTCTTCCAAACAATGATGATCCTACTAAGTTGTGCGCCATCCCTATAAAGTCTTCTTGCTCTGTAGACGCCGGGAAGTAACAGAGAGTCACTGGGGGGAATACCCTTGGGGAAGTGGGTGACAAAGTATTCCTTCATTTTTTGGGGGTCGGACAGGTTCATCTCGCTTAATGAGATGCAGTGAGCTGACCTTTCCATCAATGAAGCGTTGGATCTCATTCGTCTCCTCTCTGCCTACATAGACGAAACCAGGACGCTACCCGGCATGACAACATTCTGCGTACTCGTGCAATATTCCTCATTCAGGGCTCTCAACCACTTAAACTTCATCAAATGGGTTGTGTTCTCGGGGAAGGCAATGGGAGGGATGCACCTATTGGCTCTACTCTGCTTCCTTCCAGGGCACTGTGGATGCCAGAAGCTGTCACGTTGATTACTACACTACACCCACAAATACCACTTTCCACAAGGTCATAGCTCACTGACACTGATGTGAAGTCACTAAGTATAACACTCTGTTTCACAATGCGCGAAATAATGTATAAGTTAGTTTGGTTATCCTTAGTGTACAGTGTGTGGCACACAGGTGGTGAACGGTGGTTGGGAGGCGCAACCTCTATAGTCCCATAGGTAAGAAGGAGTTAGGAGATTTATAAAGAGGTAAGGGGGGTGAGGGATCCGGTAAGGGTGGCAGACATAGTGGAGTGGTGGTTTGAGTAGTTCTTCTTCGTGTTGTAGGTTGTGGAGGTAGTGCAGCATATTGCAAATAAATCGTCAATAAGCAGGTGAGAGGCGACAATTTATCTCCTGGTTTAAGTTATTCTCATTTTAGCATTGCAGTAAATTTATCTCATTGTTTTCAGTGGTTCTACAAAACTTTATAAAAACATTATTGATTAGCATAATTTCTCTAACCGTCACTCAACTCTTTTCTCGTTTATTTTTATCCTATACCTTGGAGAATTAACCTTTATGAATAAATTTACTAATAATCCATAGGGAATGGATATAATCTACCGGTACTAACATTTTAGTAGTCACAGCTAGTAATTAATACTGCACTAATGTGCCACTAACAGAGTTCAGGCTCTTAATTGGCTCCGCCATGTCAGTACTATTATTATTATTCTCCACTCTGTTTTTCTGGCTAAATAAACTGTTTCAATAGCAATAGCAATATCAATATCAATTAATGACGATTGTAATTCAGTTCAGGAAATGAGGTGATATTAGCTAATAAAGTAGTAATTTATTTTGTAAGAGTTGTGTGGATAAAACATAATTTCAAACTAAGATATCAATTTTGCATTAGAGTGGAAGTAAGCGGTGTGCCATGGGCAAGAAATTATATTACTCCGTATACACAATGTCAGGTTTTTATGTAAGCAAAAACAACTAGAAACAAAAAAGTTAGGTTACAAGATTATACAAGCCAAGGTTAACTGGAGTTGCTGCGCCTCAATTTTTTTTTGGAGCATTTCCGAGATGGTTACATCCTGCTATTAAAAAAAAGCGACTGTTTTTCCCAACTGAGAAAAGATGCCCCGCCCCCTCCTCAGAATTTACAGCTGATTGGCCGTTGCAAACCTGTCTGATTTTGTCCAGAAGTAATGATGTATTTCTAAATGAGTTTATTCATAAACGTTGGGATGACTGTTTCTGACGAGAAAGATATTTAGCTAAATTATATAAAGATACATACATTCATTATTACAAACATAAGCACATAGGAAGTTTATCAGAAGTATTATACATGAATTAAATGTTAAACTCTGGTAGCAAATTCACGCTTTCGTAGGATGCATTTAATATATACTTATTTTTACCCACAATAAGGCATACTAAGACAAATTATGTATCTGTAATACTATATTATGCAAAAACAACATTTTTAAAGATCAGAATCACATTGAAATATGACTGCGAACAACTTCATATTTTTCCCGCCTCTGCTAACGGTCGTGTTATATTTTAATGTGATTCCGATCTTTAAAAATGTTGTTTTTGCATAATATAGTATTACAGATACATAATTTGTCTTAGTATGCCTTACTGTGGGTAAAAATAAGTGTATAATAAATGCATCCTACGAAAGCGTGAATTTGCTACCAGAGTTTAACCGTTAATTCATGTTTAATACTTCTCATAAACTTCTTAAGTGCTTATGTTTGAAATAATGAATGTATGTATCTTTATATAATTTAGCTAAATATCTTTATCATAAAAAACGGTCATTTTGAATAAACTCATTTAGAAACACATCATTACTTCAGGACAAAATCGGACAGGTTTGCAGCAGCCAATCAGCTGTAACTCTTGGGGAGGGGGCGGGGCATCTTTTCTCAACTGAGAAAAACTCACTACAGGTTGACAATCCTTCATCCGAAATCCTTGGGGCCAGAGGCATTTCGGTTTTCGGAATTTTTCGGTTTTCAGAATGGTTAGGGCTTTTTTTTTTTTTTATAATGTGTATTAGCCAACTCGGGCATAGATCACTGACCCACATTGGGGCCTGGGGGTCGAAAATATAATAAAAATTATAATAATAATAATAATTCATAGGTCTAGGTCGTGTTTCTCACTTTTGATCTTTTTTTCATTCTTGTATTTCTTTACTGTATTATTATAATTTTATTATTACAGTATTATTATTATCAATTTTATTATTATATTTTATTATTATTGTTATTATTATTATTATTATTATTATTATTACATTTTCGCCCCCCAGGCCCCGATGTGGGTCAGTGATCTATGCCTGGGTGGGTTAATAATCCCTATGAAAAAAAAAAAAAAAAAAAAAAAAAAAAACAATGACCCACAAGAAACTTTCGGTTTTTAGAGCTTTTCGGTTTTTGGAATTTCGGATAAAGGGTTGTCAACCTGTATAGTATTGTACTACGAAAATTGTGTTATTATTACTGGGGAAAATTACTTACATGAAACATCCCGATTAAAAACAATAAAATAAAAATACAAAAAATGTGATCTGAAACGTACTCAAATAGAATTAGAGAGCTTTGTTCCTAATACATCACTAATGATCAATGAGAGAAAACTACTATATGTCCTTGGAAAATTAAGTTGTTAGTGTTAAATATACAGTGGAACTCGATAATAAGACGCTCCATACCCAGGATACTTCATGAGGACGATATTACACAGTACTGAATAATTTATATTTCATTTCCAATCGCTAATCATAACTGCGGATACAGTGTAGCGTAGTGTATGTGGCCCAGTTGTCAAATTTCTTTGTTAGGCTCACAGACATTACATACATGTAGGAGATCTCGCACTGAGGATGGAGGTGAGAAGGGAAACTCATAATGTTGTTATATATATATATATATATATATTTATATATATATATATATATATATATATATATATATATATAGAACAAAGAAGTATGTGTGTTTGTGTGTCCGCTCGAAAATCTCGAAACCTACTTTACCGATCTGTAGTAATGATGGATGGTGTTATATGTAGTGATGATGGATGGTGTTATATGTAGTGATGATGATGGATGGTGTTATATGTAGTGATGATGGATGATGTTTTATGTGGTGATGATGGATGATGTGATGATGGATGATGTTATATGTAGTGATGATGGATGATGTTATATGTAGTGATGATGGGTGGTGTTATATGTAGTGATGATTAGACAATAAAATAATAACAGTTTAATGCTAAAAAAATATACTTTGCTGTACCGTTGTAGTGGAACTTACATACACCGTTAATGAACTAATGATGGAAGAAGTTTTGGGGACTGAACAATGAGACAATGTGGAGCCTCCCGGAGGGTGGCGTCCTACCGTGGCCTAGTGAATGAGCCGCCCGGACCAAACTTGGCATGGATAGCAAGTGTCATGTGGGGATCTCAAAAAAAAACTCCAACCAACCCGCCACACCCAACCCGACCCGACCAGTTAAACCACACAGAGGCTGAAAAAGATGTGGAAATGTTACAAGGTCTCCGCACGAGATTCTCGGAAAATACTTTACAGATCTGTAGTAATGATGGATGGTGTTATATGTAGTGATGATGGATGATGTTACATGTAGTGATGATGGATGTTGTTATATGTAGTGATGATGGGTGGTGTTACATGTAGTGATGATGGATGGTGTTATATGTAGTGATGATGGATGTTGTTATATGTAGTGATGATGGGTGGTGTTATATGTAGTGATGATGGATGATGTTATATGTAGTGATGATGGGTGGTGTTATATGTAGTGATAAGAACACAAGAACATAAGAATGGAGGAAACTGCAGCGGGCCTATTGACCCATACTGGGCAGTCCCGTTTATACCCAACCCCTATTGCTCATATAAGCATCCAACCTATGTTTGAAGCTATTCAGCGTATTCCAGTTAATGATGATATTTGGTAACTTGTTCCACTCATCCACTACTCTGTTTCCAAACCAGTGTTTACCAATTTCACGCCGAAATCGAAATTTGTCTAATTTAAAACCATTGTTATGGGTTCGATCCTGGTTGGATAGTTTGAGTACCTTTGCAATGTCCCCTTTGTTTATCCCTGACTTCCATTTATACACCTCTATCATGTCGCCCCTCACTCTACGTCTCTCGAGGGAGTGCAAATTAAGATGCTTTAACCTGTCTCTGTATTCAAGGATCCTAATACCCGGGATTAGTCTTGTCATTCTCCTCTGGATTCTTTCCAATGATTCTATATCCATTCTGTAATACGGTGACCAGAACTGAACTGCGTAATCCAGGTGAGGTCTCACAAGCGCTAGATATAATTTTAAGATGACCTCGCTAGTCTTGTAACTAAAACTCCTTTGTATGAACCCAAGTACTTTATTAGCCTTGTTACGAGCAAAAACATATTGTTTACTTGGCTTACGATTCTTACTTATCATTACTCCTAAATCTCTCTCGCAGTTGGATTCCACAATGGCATCGTTGTTCATCTGGTAACTGGTTTCCCTGTTTACATCTCCTATACTGAGTACTTTACATTTGTCCACATTGAATTTCATCTGCCATTTTTCTGCCCATTCGAAAAATTTGTTTAGATCTTCCTGTAGTTTTGCAGAGTCCTCGTCAGATTTAATTACACGTCCTATTTTAGTGTCATCAGCAAATTTACTTATGTTGCTGTCTATGCCGATTTCTATGTCGTTTATGTATAAAATAAATAATAATGGTCCAAGTACTGAGCCTTGGGGAACTCCACTAGTGACGTTGCTCCAATGCGATTTAGTGCCGTTTATGCTCACTCGCTGTTTCCTGTCCTGTAACCACGCCCTCATCCATTTAAGGATATTACCTTTGATGCCATGCGCTTCTACCTTTCTAATTAGTCTTTCGTGGGGGACTCTGTCGAAGGCTTTGCTTAAATGGAGATATACCACATCATAATTGTGCCCCTCGTCCACCGATTCGAAAACTGATGAAAAGAATGTTAATAGATTAGTTAGACATGAACGCCCGCTTGTGAAGCCATGTTAGGAATCATTGATCAACTTGTGCTTCTCCAGGTGGTTTCGAATAGAGTTTGAAATAATTGATTCTAGTAATTTACCTACTATTGATGTTAGACTGATTGGGCGGTAGTTAGAGGACAGTGATCTATCCCACTTCTTGAAAATCGGTATTACATTCGCTATCCTCCAGGATTCTGGTACTACACCCGTTTTTAATGACATGTTAAACAACTTTGCTAAGGGCATACTAAGCTCATCCTTACATTCCTTTAATTCTCTGGCAAATATCTCATCGGGACCAGGTGACTTATTAGGCTTCAGTTTGTCTATTTGCTTATTAAAATCGTTACTAGTCACTACTATCTCGCTTAATTTGTTTTCTTCACTATCTCTGACTAGAGTCGGTGCCTCGGGTATCATGTTTAAATTTTCGGTGGTGAAAACTGTTGAAAAATATTTATTCAGATTATTGCTCATTTCTCCGTCGTTATCAGTTAGCTCGCCGGTATCTGAACGTATTGGTCCACTCTTATCTCGAGTTTTAGTTTGATACATTTGGTAGAATCCTTTGGGGTTTGTTTTCGCCTTCCCTGCTACCTTCAGTTCATAGTTCCTCTTGGCTTTTCTTATCTCGGTCCTAACCCTACCGGCCAATACCTTATAATACTCCCGGAGGTAAAATTCGCCACGATTTATCCTTCTACCTATAGCCTTCCTTTGGCCAATAATGTTCTTTAAATAATTATTTATCCATTTAGGGTCATTGTTGTCTTATCTGAGTTTTTTGTATGGTATGTTCTGCCTTTGTGCATTAAGTAACTCGTTATTTAAATTGTCGTGGAACTCGGCAATCTCAGATCTCGTTATCAGGTCGGTGTCATCTTGGTTCACATCCAAGAGAGACACCCCCTCTCTCAGCTGCCTCTTTAAACTATCAAAGTTTGCCCTTCTGAAATCTGGGACTTTAATGGAATTCCCTTTACGTCTGACCTGAAAATCTAACTGGAATCTAATTTCTTTGTGATCGCTGTTTGTAAGTTCGTTCCCTACCTCGACATTGCTAATGAGGTTTTCTCTGTTCGACAGAACTAAATCGAGTATATTATTACCCCGGGTGGGTTCGGTTATATGTTGACTTAGGAAACAATCCTGGATTGTTTCGAGGAATTCCTCTGATACTGAGTTACCCGTAAGGTCAATCCAATCTATTTGGCCAAGGTTAAAATCGCCTACTATACAGACTTTGTTGTGTATGAAAGCCCTGCGCATTTCGTCCCAGATAAGTCGCTCATTAACTCTATCAAGATTGGGAGGTCTATATATTACTCCTATGATTAATGTTTCCCTACCGTCGATTAATTCTATCAAAATTGTTTCTGTATTCCGCTCAGTTTTTATTTCCTTATTTACTTCGCACTTCAGATTATCCCTGACATAGATGGCGACTCCGCCTCCTTTCCTGGATGGCCTATCAGTATGGAACAATTTGTAATCCGCAATTTGGTATTCGACAGGTAACTCACGTGAGTCTAGGTTGATCCATGTTTCAGTGAATGCTATTATATCGATTTTTTCGGTACATACCAAGGCCCTAATATCATCCATTTTGTTTCTCATGTTCGTGTAGTAGACATTTAAGTTAGTCGTGTTCTGAGTCCTCCCTTTACCGCGTTTAGGTGTAAATTCCCTGTCTAATTTAGTTTTTTCATCGTTCCTAACACTATTTCCCTGTAATCTTTCACTTGGTTTACCCGCTACCACTGCCGTCTCCTCCATCCCCGAGCTCCTATGCTTCCCTAGCAGTTTAAAGACTTCGATATCTTTTGCACTGCCCCCTCTAGAGACCCAGCCAGGGTTGCCACCCCCTCCCGAGACAGGTGCACCCCATCCCTAGCATAAAGGTCCCTTCTGCCGTAGAAGTTGTCCCAGTTGTCAATGAATGGGACTGATATTGACTTGCAATATCCGTCAAGACGGCCGTTGACACCAACTGCCCTTGACAACCATTCATTGCTAACTCTCCTTCTAGGCAGGACACCACATATGATAGGGATCCCTCCCTTAGTCCTAATACGATCTATAGCTGCCTTGAACTTATCAAGAAGCTCTTCACTCCTACACCGGCCAATATCATTGCCTCCTGCACTGAGGCAGATAATGGGTTTGTTCCCATTACCAGACAAGATATTGTCCATCCTGTCAACTATATCCCCCACCCCAGCCCCTGGCAAACACACCCTCATCCTATTTTTATTTTTACCACAAAAGGCTCTGTCCAGGTACCTTACCTGTGAGTCACCAACAATTAAAGTTTTTATACCTTCCTTGTCAGCCCTGTCCCTGACTGTAATAACGTCCAATTCGTCTATCAAGGGACTGAACTAGTTGGTACACTTAGCTGTTGTTGTCGTTGTTGTCGTATCCTTGGTGTTTTTCTTCACCACCAGTTTAGTCGTCCCTCTCCTCACAACCTTCCAATCCCCAGAGTTATCTTCATTCACCGGCTTTCTTTGTCCCGTTTCTAACTTCAGCGTTGCTATCTCTTCCATTAATTTCAAGTTTTCTAACTCTAATTTCAGGGCTTTTTCCTTGGATTTCAGTAACTCTGCCCACAGGAGGGCGTAACCCCATTCACCAGTAGCACTAGCCATATCTGATGATTAGACAATAAAATAATAACAGTTTAATGCTAAAAAAATATACTTTGCTGTACCGTTGTAGTGGAACTTACATACACCGTTAATGAACTATTGATGGAAGAAGTTTTGGGGACTGAACAGTGAGACAATGTGGAGCCTCCCAGAGGGTGGCGTCCTACCGTGGCCTAGCGAATGAGCCGCCCGGACCAAACTTGGCATGGATAGCAAGTGTCATGTGGGGATCTAAAAAGAAAAGAAAAACAACCCGACACACCCAACCCGATCCGACTCGTTAAACCACACAGAGGTTGAAAAGGATGTGTAAATGTTGTAAAGTCCTCAACTGAGATCACTAACATGGTCTACCCAAACATTATCCACCACTACAAGGATCACAAATGGCTGCGTGAACGTGCAATTCTGGCACCAAAGAATGAAACAGTGGCTGAAATCAACATGACTCTACTCAGCCTAGGACCAAGCTGTAGGGCCACGGACGGCGAAGGTGAAACGACCGCATCCCCTGATTCTGCCGAATTTGTTGCCACTGACTGTGACGCCCAAGGAGTTCGCCAAGCTTCAAGACGCGTGTGCCACTCTGAAGCGGGTAAGGGAGAAGGTGACTTCCGGGGAGGAGGATCAGGTGAGAGATGGGTCGGTTTATAAGTTTGTTTCTATTAATGGGGTGTTACACAGGTCTTGTGTTTCATCCAAGCGACCAGCCAAAGTAGGTCGGTTTTCACTTGTTGTCCCTGCTGTTTGTCGTAGTAACATTCTCTCTGTAGCTCACAAGAGCCCTCTAGTAAGTCACTGTTCTCGAAGGAAAACTTATAGGAAGGTTGCTGATCAGTTTTACTGGCCAGGTATGGGAGCTGATATTAGAGTTTTTTGTAGGAGTTGTGATCAATGCCCACGTATGTCCGCCAAGGGTAGAGTCCGTCCTGTTCCACTTGAACCCTTACCCATTGCAGAACCATCTTCTCGGGAAGCCATAGATTTTGTTGGACCGTTCTCGCCCCCTTCCTCTAAGAAGCCTAAATTACATCAAGCTAATTTGTTAAGGAAATATAATTGCAGGACCCACATTGCTCGTGTCCTTGACGACGTCCCCAAGCTGGAGTTAGTCGAGGCACTACCCTGCAAGAGTTCCGGTGAAGTTCGGACGCCAGAATCTGTTGATCTCGGTTGCCAGTTGCTGCCAATACCTGACGAGATAGAAGAATCCTCTACGACTGGAAATAGGCCCAAACTTAAACTTGGACTGAAGTGGACCCCACGTGCAGTTCCTTGATAGGGCCTTACGTTTTGGACATCAAGTTACCACCTATTCTTTTCTATGACCCTTCTTTATTATGCAATGTGTATTTAAGCATTTGGTGTAAGATGATTATGCTTTGTGTACTAATCTTAAGTTTTAATCTACCTTACAGTAGATTTTTGTTGGGGAAGCTGTGTAAGGGAGGAAACGATCCTCAGGTTGGTTACAGCTGCTAACTCGCTCGTTTGCTGGTGCAGACGACACTTGGGGTGGTTGGACAGAGGTGAGAACGGCAGCGACTATTTGCGTCACCGGAAGATTAAACCCAGCCGCCATACCGTCAGTATCTAGCTACCCTGCTGTCCGTCAAATTCTGGCTGTGATCTCATCATAGGTCCTGGACTCGTGGGCTGTGTTCCCTGACCTTCACCTATCAACTGCCAACTCTCTGGTCATCTACCACTACCGCATACCACGACCGTCAGTTCATCACATTCCGTCTGTGCCCCGGTGTTCTGCCTTTTCAAGACGTCGCTCGAGTGTGGAGTTGAATGGACGCTTCCCTACCCTGAGTGTGCATCACCGTGTTCCAGAACCTTCCCCCAGGGCCATTGCCGTAGGAAATATTTGTTCATGGTTTGATTCTATAATTGTTTGAATCCATTAATTGCTGACTCCCATTATTTGTTTGATTCCTTTAATTGTTTGCCTCCTTTAATTGTTTGACTCCATTAACTGATGACTGCCTTATTTGTTTGACTCCCGTAATTATTTGAGGTTTGTTGAGTGGTGTCAGAGTTTTGTGATATATACTTTTTATAGTAAAGAGATGCCAATCTCAAACGGTTGTTTGTTATTCCTCAGAAAACCATGGTCCTTGACTTACCTTTATTAAGATCCTGATTAGCCTGGTAAGGGATTTCTTTCCCTAAGTCCCAGGCCTTTACAACATTAATGGGATAGGGATTTGTGTTTGCGATGTGAATTATTTTGAGGTTTTGGATATTGGTTTTTATCTTCCATTTTCGTTCATAGTTATTTATTTCTCTATTTCTCTGCTTGTTTTGATGGCCATCATTTGTTTGGATTTTCCTGGGTACCTGACTATCTGTGTGACATCATCTGCGTACGCTATATATTCTGATTGCCGTGGTTGTGGCATGTCTGCTTTTTGCACTGTCACTATGTTGAAATGTCCTATAGTATAACCTTTTCCCCACCTAGTAATTATATATCATATTTGTATCACTTATCTTACTTGTATATTATTTGTCAATCAAGTGACCCATTCCCCAAATATGTAACTGTATATTTTCAACCTTCTGGGTGCTATGCTCCCCCAATAAACCGTTAATTATTATTATTTTTGACACAAACACACACATACACACACACACTGAGAAAACTAAGGTGTTCAACAAACAAACTGGTATGCAAACGTGGCCCCGTCAAGTTCAAGATAGGCAGCAACACTAATGACTTTGTCTCTTCTTTTAAATATTGTTTGTACCCTACCTGCCATATAACAGCTAACCCGCCAATGTACTGACAAACTGAAACCTCCCATAACTGCAGCAGGGTACAGTCCACAATATGGTTTTAATATTAGAATCGTTAAAACAATGTACCTAGGCTATATAAGACCTCTGATAGATTGCCACTCACCAGCTCTGGTCCTTCTTGACGGGAAAGGCATTGACAAGCTCGAAAAAATGCAAAATAAAGCCCTCAGAATTATCCTAGGATGTCCCATGAGCACTAAAGTACTTAATATGAGGAAAAAACTAGGTATACTCCGTGTCAAAGATAAAATAATCGAAGTCAACCTCAGGATAGCCCTGAGGCTTTTGCTTGGTGATCTTGATAACAATGTTCCTTAAAATTGCTAGACTGTATGAACCATGGGACTGTTGAATCTAAATGGATCCAAACTACAGCCACACATTTGAAGATGTTTGGATTAGACCACCTGTACAAAGTTGGGGCACAACAGCACTTCCTACCACCCTGGCGGACAATTTCCTTCGATATCACAATACCGACATATCCGCCTAAAAGATTACTTATTCATAGTATTTTTCTCCAACACACTGCCTACGACTGATGATAGCATCACACAGACCATCTACACTGAGTGGGAGTGTCATCGTTGTAACTCAACCTAATGGTAATACAATTTACAAAAGAGTTAAAATTAACAACTGAGCATCCACTCTACAAACTGAATTAGTTCCCAGACTCACAGCCATTAAATTAATTGAAACCACTGTTACTGACACTCATCATCACGGATTCTCTATCCTCGCTACTTGCCCTTGACACCCTGAACTTAACCTATCACGCTCTTGTCTCTGAAGCCAGACACAACTATACGTACCTTGTTGACCGGGGTGTTAAGATCAAATTGATGTAGATCCCCTCTTACAGAGACCTCGCCAAACTAGTGTCTAACAAACACACTTTTGAATACAATCTGGGTCTGTCAAAAATTACCTTTAAAACTCTAATTAGGAAAGAACTAATTAATGAATTTGACCCCTGCAGGCAAGCGCAAACGCACTAATCAATCCATTGTTTACCTTGATGAGATGTATTAAGTGAAGCATGAATATGGACCAAGTAACAAGATCACTAGATGACAAAATGTTTTACCCCCTAGACTAAGGTTAGGATATAAGTACTTCTGGCAGTATAAGAACATAAGAACATAACAGTGAAGGAAACTGCAGCGGGCCTATTGGCCCAAACTGGGCAGTCCCATTTACTCCCAACCCCTATTGCTCATATATCCATCCAACTTATGTTAGAAGCAATCCAGCGTATTCAAGTTAATGATGATATTTGGTAACTTGTTCCACTCGTCCACTACTCTATTTCCAAACCAATGTTTACCTATTTCGCGCCTAAATCTAAATTGGTCTAATTTAAAACCATTGTTACGAGTTCGCTCCTGGTTGGATAGTTTGAGTACCTTTGTAATGTCCCCTTTGTTCAGCCCTGACTTCCATTTATACACCACTATCATATCGCCCCTCACTGAAGGTTCCTAATGCCCGGGATTTACTTTTACTTTTTTACTTTTATCCTCCCGCCACTGATCGGCCTGTTAGCCGCTTGGGCGATCGGTCACATCTCTAATTACTTTTCCTTTTCATTTATCTTCTTCACCAAAAGATCGGCTCGCCAGCCGCTCGGGCGATCGGTCACGTCTCTGTCACGCACTGTTGGCAAATACTGGGCATGCACTGGCTCCTGAATGTACCTGAACCCGCTCCAGTGTTGGTCAAGTCTTGTCTTGAAAGAGCTCACACTCGGTGCCGTCACAACACTCTATGGTAGATTGTTTCAAGAGTTTACAACCCTCACTCCGAAAAAGTTTGCCCTCACGGTTTTCTGGACTTGCGGCTTCTTCAATCTTGAGCTGTGTCCCCTTGTGGGGCGAGCGTCCGCCAGCTCCAAGTAAGGACAATCAACTGAGTAGTGTCCCCTGAGATGCTTATATACCTCAACTGGGTCCCCCCTTACCCGTCTGTAGTATAAGCTAGGCAAGTTCAGGCGCTCCAATCTCTCAGGGTAGCTGAGGTGCCGAAGTGCAGGCACCAGTCTGGTGGCCCTCCTTTGAACATTTTCAACCAACTGACAGTCCCTAGCATATCTCCGGGACCAGATGGGGTGACAGTACTCAAGATGGGGAAGCACTTCAGTCCTGAAGATCGTTACGAGGGACGGACCGTCTAGATATCTAAACAGTCTTGTCATTCTCCTCTGAATTCTTTCCAAGGATTCTACAGTATATCCATTCTATAATACGGTGACCAGAATTGAACTGCGGATTCCAAGTGAGGTCTCACAAGCGCAGGATAAAGTTTTAGGATGACCTCGCTAGTCTTGTAACTAACACTCCTTTGTATGAACCCAAGTACTTTATTAGGCTTGTTTCGAGCAAATACACATTGCTTACTTGGCTTAAGAATCCTAGTTATCATTACTCCTAAATCTTTCTCGCAGTCGGATTTCTCAATAACATCGTTGTTCATCTGGTATCTGTTTCCCAATTTACATCGCTTATACTGAGTACTTTACATTTGTCCACATTGAATTTCATCTGCCATTTTTCAGACCATTCGAAAAATTTGTTTAGATCTTCCTGTAGTTTTGCAGAGTCCCCGTCAGATTTAATTACACGCCCTATTTTAGTGTCATCAGCAAATTTACTTATGTTGCTGTCTACGCCGATATCAATGTCGTTTATGTATATAATAAATAATAATGGTCCAAGTACTGAGCCTTGGGGAACTCCACTAGTGACGTTGCTCCAATCGGATTTAGTGCCGTTATTGCTCACTCGCTGTTTCCTGTCCTGTAACCACGCCATAATCCATTTTAGAATATCTCCTTTAATGCCATGAGACTCCACTTTTCTTATTAGTCTTTCGTGGGGGACTCTATCGAAGGCTTTGCTAAAGTCGAGATATACCACATCATAATTGTGCCCCTCGTCCACTGATTCGAAAACAGCTGAAAAGAATGTCAATAGATTAGTTAGACATGAACGTCCGCTTGTGAAGCCATGTTGGGAATCTTTGATCAACTTGTGCTTCTCCAGGTGATTTCGAATAGAGTTTGAAATGATTACTTCCAGTAATTTGCCTACAATTGACGTTAGACTGATAAGACGGTAGTTACAGGATAGTGATCTATCTCCCTTCTTGAAAATCGGTATTACATTCGCTATCCTCCAGGATTCTGGTACTACACCCGTTTTTAAGGACATGTTAAACAACTTTGCTAAGGGCACACTAAGCTCCTCCTCACATTCCTTTAATACTCTGGCAAATTTTTAATCGGGACCAGGTGACTTATTAGGCTTTAGTTTGTCTATTTGCTTTCTAACATCGTTACTAGTCACTACTATATCGCTTAATTTATTTCTTCACTATCTCTGTATAGAGTCGGTGCCTCGGGTATCATGTTTAAATTTTCGGTGGTGAAAACTGTTGAAAAATATTTATTCAGATTAATGCTCATTTCTCCGTCGTTATCAGTTAGCTCGCCGATATCTGACCTTGTGAGCCTTGTCCCTGACTATGCTAACGTCCAATTCGTCTAACAAAGGACTGAAAGAGTTGATACACTTAGCTGTTGTTGTCGTATCCTTGGTGTGTTTTTTCACCACCAGTTTGGTTGTCCCTTTCCTGAGTTTTCGTCAGAGACGGGCTTTCCTTGTCTCGTTTCTTCCTTCATCCTCGCTATCACTTACTTTAATTTCAAGATTTCTTCCTTGGTCCTCTCCAACTCGGCCCTCTGAAGGGCACAGCCCTGTTCACAAGTAGCTCTAGCCATAATTGACAATTTATCCCCGGGAGTTAAGCTTGCCGTGACTTTTCCTCTAGTGAGGTCAGTACAGTATATCCCTCAAGCAGATGAGAACAAAACTAAATGCAGAGTGTATGGTCAAACACATGACCACGCACTCGAACACTACGTCCTCGACTGTGTGAAGATGGAACCTTTTAAGGACAGGTCCAAGCACAATGTATGTGAAATGGCACAACACTTTATCTCGAATGGCAAGATAGCTATTATACTAAGAATGTATTCACTTTTTGTGGCTATAACATTCCCCATGTTTAGAACCAAACATACAATGTGACTGTATACCTCTCTCGCAATTGTGAATAACAAAGTGTGTGGCCAGACACATTGCCTCACACTCCTGTGCTCGCGCATTTGCGAATAAGTTAGTAAATATAGTAGAGGGCGGCAAAACTTTGATCTACAGTCAAGAAAAAAATATCATAATTTTATATACTATACAGTTATTTGTAGTTTGACACGTCTAACTGTTACATACTTTTTACATTATACTTTGTAGTGTGGTCTAGGTCAACCAGCGCCGCCTTACACGACGGAAGTCAACTATTAAGCCACACCTACCTCCGCTATATAAGACCTGACCTCGTGGTGACCACCCTCTTTCTACCTACAGCCAGTCTTCAAGTAACACCACCTCCTCCGCTCCTGCCTGGCGGCCCTCGCTCCCGCCGGCGAGCATGGCGACCCACAAGCTAGTCCTCCTCTGAGCATCCTCACCAACCAGCTCTCTCTACATCACGCTTGTAACCACGCTGCACTGTACATCCAATACAATGTGTATGCAGAGAGCACATTGTGAGTTTCCTTTCTCCATCCCATCCTGAGTGTGAACCAAATAACCCGTACCCCACAACTTTACTCCTGGACAGGACGTGTGTATTTACCCCAGTAAGAAGGCTGGCTCTCTCTCTCTGGGCTAGGTCTAGGGTAAATACATACGCCCTGTACACGACAGACTCGGGACAAATGCGCAGTTCCACCCCCCCCCCCCCCCCCTGTCTTTCTCTCTCTCTGTATATATATTTCATGTAGATCCACAATGAAAACGTGGATAAGATAAATCTTTATAAAATCAGACGGGAAAAGGGAAACAACGGAGCACCTTAGCTATCGTCTTTATTCAAGACATCTTCAGTTGAATCAGTCATTACATATTTTCATTGATTTCACTCTTACAAAGAATCCCAAATAACTAAAAATTTTCTAATAAATCCCGGCGGGCTCCATAATATGGTTCCGGCGCCCGCGAACTACAGGTTGGGGACCTCTGCAGTATAATCCTTTTGTTCTACTTCTCACAGGATGAGTATGGGGTGCACAATAAACTAACCGCTGTAAGTGGTCAAATTAAAATTTTAAAAACATGCACACACATATACACAGACATAATAATAATAATGTTTGCCCCTCGTGTAACGAGGATGGCCGGCCCAAGGGCCACCTAGGCGTGACTTTGTTTAAGGTATAGAAGCTGTCGCCAACACAACAAGCACACCCTAAGTTAACGAGTTGCATGACCCAGTGTCAAGGAATAGTCCGAGAAGACCGGACAACTCGCCAACTGCACTGGCTAACCATTACCCCTGAATACGATCCGCATATCGATTAACATCCAGGTTCCCAATTACTGCTGTGTAGACAGAAGCAAATGGCATAAAGAAACTTTCCCATAGTATTAGCCTGCCTGGGGATCGAACCTGAGTCCGCGTGCTGACCATTACCCCACACACACATGCTCATCAATACACATACATATATACCCATAAACACACTTATGTGCACACACGCATATACCGTCTTCAGCCTACGTGGGGTGAGGGCGTACTTAGCGCTGCCCGCTAAGGCGGCCGGGGCCTTTTAAGCCATGGAAACAGCTGCCAGCCTGGTCTGTCGTGCCTTCCCCATCTCCTCCTCCCCACCAACAGTACAGTGCAAAGTTTTACGATCAACCCACAACTAATATACAAAAGTTACAATTTCAACTCGAAACAAAGAAACAACTGTTGGAGAGTGGCAATCAGTGCTCAGCGGTCATTGGTGACCTGACGCGGACCTGGCACACCCAGGGTCAGCCGTACACTCGCCACCACCAACATTGGTTGACAAACCTACATTATGAGAGAAATGAGGGCTCCCTACTCCACCCAGGTGAAAACTATGAATTCCTAACTACATCACATGAGGGACAAGAACCATCTCCAACACCCTGTGTGAGCTGAAGCACCTACCCGGATCACGTGGTGGATGTGCTAAACATCTGCAGCTGTAGGAAGGGAGTTCAATTGAATTGAAACAGTTTATTTAACCAGAAAAACAGATACAGGGTGGATAATATTAACAACATTAACATGGCTGAGCCAGTTGAAAACCTGAGCTTTCCAGTAGGCACCTGATGTATACTATACATTAATCTGAAAAAAAAAACAAATATAATAGGGAGCGGCCCTTAGCACCTACATACGACGCGATGGCCATCACACAGGGAAAAGGGAAACAATGGAGTACCTTAGCTTTCGTCTTTATTCAAGACATCTTCAGAGGCAACTAAATTACATGAACAGAGATAGGCTTAAGTACACAGGGTGACCTTGCTAAACATGAGGTCAGGTCATAAACATGACATCCACTAATCCGCCCACACACGCAAAGGAGCTTATGAGAAAGGGCGACGTGACTAGTCAAGTTAAGTCAGGTATAAAATATGGGACCCACTAATCATTTATCCTACATCTAACTGCAATGCTTTAAAAGCATTTTTAACTTTGGGCCACTGACAAATAAATTTGTGTAACATATCAGTTTTGTACTGAACATCACTAAGGTTTATAGAATTCAATTCCCTAATCAAACTTGCTTCAACCAGAAGTCTTTCCGTGACACATGATGATTTATACACTTCTAAGCTGTTTCCCCAATCCATGAAGTTGATTATTGTTCCTAACATGAACGAACGGTGCCCGGAAATAAAGTCACAGGAAAAAAAGTCACAGAAAAAAGTCACAATTTTGGCTAGGAAAAAAAGTCACAATTAATTGATGGTGGCCGGTAATAAAGGTTAGGTTAGGTTAGGTTACTGAAACTGATTGACATATTAACCTTAAAAAATGTGAGAATTCGATAGTTAACTTTTCTTTTTTTCCTGTGACTTTTATTCTGTAACTTTTTTGCCTGGATTCGAACGAACAGTGCACGGCTTTCAGAGCTGTTCTGATATTGCACTTGTGCTGTTTAATTCGGAGTTGCAATGCTTTCCCAGTCTGTCCTACATAATTTCCATTACAGTTGCTACATGGAATGCAGTAAACACTTCCATTTACATTCAAGGCCGGGCTATTCTTGATTAATATATTGGTAATAGTAGGGTCATACTTAAAAACAACATTACTATTTAATAATTTAAGGGACTGAACTAACGGGGCAAATTCATTGCGATAAGGCAGAGTTAAAATATTCTTAAATGTTGGAATTTGCCTGGATTGAGTAGAATGAAAGAATTTTTTAGTCCTTTTAAAACAATGATCAACAAACAATGAAGGGTACCCAAGTTTTTGTGCAATGGACTGAATGTGTTTCAGTTCTTCATCAATAAATTCAGCGTCACAAATACGCAAACATCTCAAAAACAAAGTAGAAAAAACTGACATTTTGGTAGATTCCAGGTGACTCGATAAAAAATGTATGAAACTGTCTACCTGTGTAGACTTTCTGTACACCTTAAATTTATAGTTATGACCATTTTTAATGATAGGCATACCAAGAAATGGAAGGGATCCATTTATTTCTCTTTCAATTTTGAAAGTAATACTTGGGACAAGATCATTAAGCTTGTCTAAAAATTCCAGCGGGTAACTGTTTCCAGGCCAAAGACAAAGAACATCATATACATATCTATACCATGGAGGAATAAAGCCCCCTATATTGGGTAGTAATTTAGCCTAAAAAAAGTCCATATAAATACAGGCTAAAGGACTAGAAAGACAATTACTGTAACCATGCTCATGCCAAATATTTGCTTGTAAAACTTCCCATTTGTTCTAAACACATTGTCAGTAACGCATAACTCTATCACTCTTAGAAAAGTGTCATCGTCAATAGTCAAATCTAACAGTTGCAATATATCTTTAAGAAATGAAAGTAGGTCTTTCACTGGTACTCTCGTCTTGATTAAAGACGAAAGCTAAGGTGCTCCATTGTTTCCCTTTTTCCTGTGTGATTTTATCAATATATATATGATAACCACAAGGAAACAAGAAAACACGAGGTTCCCAAGCGCTTTCGTGTAATTCACAAACATCTTCAGGGGTGAGTCCTGACTGTTTTCTTGTTTCCTTGTTATCAGCATATACTTGGATCACGCACAACTACAGTGATTTACTTGCATATATATATATATATATATATATATATATATATATATATATATATATATATATATATATATATATATATATATATATACCTAGATCACGCGCACCTACAGTGATTTACTTGCATAAATGGATTCCACGCGCCACTTCTTCATCTTCTCTACAAGCTGTCCTGGACTGTCTCCTTTCGTTACTGAATACTCCTCTTCGATGATCAAGGCCCACAAATTGAAAATACGTTTGAAATTTCTCCAGACATGCCTCAGTGAAAAAGTTATGCCTAGATCAATCCTCCCACAACGTGTCCTTAAGATGTCTGACCGCCCCTTTGATGAGTTCCAAGAAATCATCCTTAAGAAACATTTTGAAATAAAGAAAATTGAAGTGGATGAAGCCTTCCGTATTGTAAGACAAAAAAAGCGCGCTTTTAACATGACCATACCGAGTTATTGGAAAAAGTTCATGTTGGACTACTGTTTTGATAACCTGAGACGTGAGCGTTCTGATCTTCAAGCCAAGATAGACCACAAATTGGCACTCCTTATTAGAAATAGTGATTGGACTAAGGATGCCAATAACAACTGTGTAGTGAATCTCTCCTCTAAACAACTAGACAATGATACCTTGTGTGCCCTCGGCTATGGTTTAAGTTTTGATGGTTCCAACAAGGGAGTCGACAGTGTTGACATAGCCAGAGCATTTTGCAATTTGGAGAAATTCAGTAATTTGACAAGTGAAGAAGTGAACATGTGTAAAGGTGTTGTGTATGCATCTATGTCCAAGCCTTGTGTTTCAAACTGTCCAGAAAGATTCACCAAAGCACTCCAAGCCCTTAAGAAAAATAAGGATCTACATGTCACTAAAGCAGATAAAGCCAACACAGTAGTGATTTTAAACAAAGATGACTATATCTCAAAAATGAATGACCTTTTATGTGACACTACAACATATTCTAAACTCATAAATAATCCTCTCAACACTGTCAACACCCAGTTCAACAAAAAACTTAAGTCCCTATTGAGAGGCAAAGCTACTCTCATTAAACATCTTACTTCAACGTCCCCTCCACTGCCTTACATGTACGGTTTAATCAAGACCCACAAGCCCAATAACCCAGCAAGACCCATCATTAGCTCTGTTGGGTCAATCTCTTATAAACTATCTAAATGGTTAGTTTCCTTACTAAACCCCCTAGTTGGCAGCATTTCTAACTCCAATATCAAGAATAATATGGATCTGGTTGATAAACTCAATAACTTGCACATTAATCATGATTTTAAACTGGTCAGCTTTGATGTAACGTCACTTTTTACAAAGGTCCCAGTTGATGATTTACTAGAGTTCCTCATAGATTCCCTGGATAACATTTCACTGCCCGTCTCGAAAGACGACTTCATCGAACTCATCAAACTATGTATTAAGGATTGCAAATTCGAATTCAATGGGGAATATTATGCTCAAAAATTTGGTATGGCAATGGGTAATCCACTCTCACCTGTATTAAGCAACCTATATATGGAATTCTTTGAAAAGAAACTATTAAGTAATATTTTACCACCCTCAGCAGTCTGGTTTAGATATGTTGATGATGTATTATGTCTCTGGCCATGTAATGAGGACCTAAAAGTTTTCCTACCACAACTTAACAACTTAGCCCCCTCGATCAAATTCACTGTGGAATTAGAGCAAGACTGTAAATTGCCATTCCTAGACTGTCTGATACACAGAATAGGTAACACTTTTAAGTTCAGTATTTATAGAAAACCAACCAATGTGTGTTCATACATTCATTATTATTCTGCCCACCATAATAAAGTCAAACAGTCAGTATTTACAACAATGTTTTTACGTGCCTTGAGAATTTGCAGTCCGGAATTCATCGATGAGGAATACAAATATATATATAATATTGGCTCAAACCTTAAATACCCTAGATCTTTCATAGACAAATGCTTAAACATTACTAAGAAAACTTTTTATAGAACTGATCCCAAGCCCACCCATGACCATAAGAATATCTTAATATTACCATTTCACAAAAATTTCTCACACATTCCGGCACAGCTAAAATCTTGGAACGTCAATGTGGCATTTAAAAACTCATGCACTGTTAAACAAATGTTAATCAAGAACTCCCCCAACAACACAATTGGTTGCATTTATAAAGTTCCTTGCAAGGAATGTAATATGTTTTACTTAGGCCAGACAGGTAAAGATCTTGTAACTAGAATTAAACAACACAAATACAGTGTTAGGACAGGCCAGGAATCCAATGCTCTGTTTGTTCATTTGAGGGATAACAAGCATTGCATTGACTGGGATAATGCCTCCTCAATATTACCATGTAATTCAATTGATAGTAGGAACATCATAGAATCTAGTCTTATTAAACATACCGAAGCATTCAACATGAATTTGAGTAACGGCATGTACAAGCTGGACAACTTTGTAATTAAGAAGATTTGTGATCAGGTGAGAGGACGGATCACTGTCCCATCTGACCCAACCACCAACCGTTGTGTGCCATTTAAAGATTAGTAGGGTCATTACCTGACCATTGTGGACCTGGTCTCACCCTCCTCTGTATATATTCATCTTGTTTTGCATTACTCTATCTAGTCTGTACTCACCCCTGAAGATGTGAATTACACGAAAGCGCTTGGGAACTTCGTGTTTTCTTCTTTCCTGGTGGTTATCAGCATATATATTTATATATATATATATATATATATATATATATATATATATATATATTTATTTCATGTAGATCCACAATGAAAACGTGGATAATGGTCTGAAAAATGGCAGATGAAATTCAACGTCGACAAATGTAAAGTACTCAGTATAGGAGATGTAAACAGGGAAACCAGATACCAGATGAACAACGATGCCCTAGAGAAATCCGACTGCGAGAGAGATTTAGGAGTAATGATAAGTAGGAACCTTAAGCCAAGTAAACAATGTGTTTTTGCTCGTAACAAGGCTAATAAAGTACTTGGGTTCATACAAAGGAGTGTTAGTTACAAGACTAGCGAGGTCATCCTAAAACTGTATCTTGCTCTTGTGAGACCACACCTGGATTACGCAGTTCAGTTCTGGTCACCGTATTACAGAATGGATATAGAATCCTTGGAAAGAATTCAGAGGAGAATGACAAGACTAATCCCGGGCATTAGGAACCTTGAGTATTGAGACAGGTTAAAGCATCTTAATTTGCACTCCCTTGAGAGACGTAGAGCGAGGGGCGATCTGATAGAGGTGTATAAGTGGAAGGCAGGGCTAAACAAAGGGGACATTACAAAGGTACTCAAACTATCCAACCAGGAGCAAACTGGTAACAATGGTTTTGAATTAGACAAATTTAGATTTAGGCGTGAAATAGGTAAACACTGGTTTGGAAACAGAGTAGTGGATGAATGGAACAAGTTACCAAATATCATCATTAACTCGAATACGCTGAATTGCTTCAAACATAGGTTGGATGCTCATATGAGCAATAGGGGTTGGGTGTAAACGGGACTGCCCAGTATGGGCCAATAGGCCCGCTGCAGTTTCCTCCATTCTTCTGTTCTTATAAGATAAATCTTGATAAAATCACACGGGAAAAGGGAAACAACGGAGCACCTTAGCTTTCGTCTTTATTCAAGACATCTTCAGAGGCAACTGTTGCCTCTGAAGATGTCTTGAATAAAGACGAAAGCTAATGTGCTCCGTTGTTTCCCTTTTCCCGTGTGATTTTATCAAGATATATATATATATATATACACATTATATATATATATATATATATATATATATATATATATATATATATATATATATATATATATATATATATTGTCATGGGTTGCGTTAGGCTTACCCACGCAACCAACTCCAAAGTTTGTTTTACCAGAGATAAGACGCCCGGCGAGGCATAACTGGGACATGTATTTTTCAATTAGTGTATGTCAGCCAGCCTTTAGGGGGGTGGGCAGTGAAACAGTGTTGTACTGTTCATCGCTTCACACCCAAAAACCTCATTTTAAGTAGTATCCCCTGAGCCATGGGTTAGTTAAGAAGTCGTCTCCATCCTCTCCCTCCTGAAAGGGGGCGGGACACCACACCACACAGAGTCCTCCGTCCTGTGAACCGTCGTCGACACGAGACTAAGTGTGTTAACCTAGGTTGTTATCCCCGTGGAAATATCACGTGTGGATGCCTGGTTGCGACAAGAGCAATCCAGGCTGGCCAAACAAACCTACAGTAAATGGTTAATCAATTCACGCTTACGGAGTTCTCCTGCACTACACCCGTCTACTGTGACCGTGATCGACACGAGACTAAGTGTGTTAACCTAGGTTTGTTATCCCCGTGGAAATATCACGTGTGGAAGCCTGGTTGCGACAAAAGCAATCCAGGCTGGTCTATTGCGCCTAAATGGTTAATTCAAGTCTCGCTTACAGAGTTCTCCTGCATGACACCATGTGTGGTAACCCAAGAGTACTTTTTGTTGCTGTGGCCCGTGGAAAGAAGTTCTTGTGCGGAAGCCTGGTTGCAACAAAAGCAATCCAGGCTGGCAGTAAATGTATCACTTGAAGAATTAAGGCTCTGTTAAGTTATACTCATAGTAGAGTAATCACAGGTGTTCCCAAGTTAAAATTCTCTTTTAGAAGCTTAATTTTATTACAGCGTGAACGTGAGTGAATCATATATCCATGCAAATTGTAAATCATTGTATGGAAGCTTGACAAATAAATGTAAGTGCAATTATCTGCCCGTATCTGTGATCCTATCTTATTATTACTAAAGATAATGACTGATTGGTTATGACAAAGTATAACCAGTAACTTAGATGGATGTTGAAAATTAAATGAATTCATTAAATCATCATTTATCAATTATAAATCATGGAATGTCGAGTGGTGGAGTGAACTTCTACGTAGATACGCCATAATCTCCTGTAAGTAATCAGTGTGAAGGTATCGGACTCTACGGTAAGAAATAAGAAAAACGACATATTATTATCTTTATATAATATAATCCACTCCTACTACCACCGATACACCCAAAACCATGACATATATATATATATATATATATATATATATATATATATATATATATATATATATATATATATATATATATATATATATATATATATATATATATATGGTGGGTGGTGGGAACTTGGTATTGTAATTTTGTGTATGACTTACACACATCCTCTTAGCTGACAAGGCAGGTGTTGTGGTAAGCTGGTCCAAGGTGAACCAGTGACAAGTTTCGTCATAATTTTGTCCATGAGATGCTTGGGTGCAGCCCTGAATGTATACATTCAGGTATTTGCATTCACACTGACAACCAATTAAATCCATAAGAATACTTTTTCACAAATATGAAAAAAACCCACAAATTAATTGAATACATGAAAACACACGGGGCAGTCTTGTCTCCCACAAAAATACACGTTAACCCTAACAGGAACCCTGGCACGCTGATAAGGACATAGCTATTTCTGCTTGATTGTGGCGGTGCACTGTAACAGGCATTTTAAAAAAATTTAGTTTAACAAATTTATATACAAAGCTTTGAGTACAGAGGTTCATACGCAAAGAAATACATCATACTCATTAACAGTATACAGTATATATATATAATATATATAATATATATATATATATATATATAATATATATATATATATATATATTATGAAAAACCACAATGAAAACGTGGATAAGATAAATCTTGATAAAATCACACGGGAAAATGGAAACAACGGAGTACCTTAGCTTTCGTCTTTATTCAAGACATCTTCAGAGGCAACTGGATTACATGGACAGAGAGAGGCTTAAATATACAGGGTGACCTAAAAAACATGAGGTCAGGTCAAAATGATGACATCCACTAATCCCCACACCAACACACACGTAGAGGAGCTTAAGAGAAGGGTGGTGACGTGACTAGTCAAGTCAGGTCAGAAAAAAGGGGGCCCACAAAATAACTATCATACATCTAGATCAAAGGTTTTTAAAGCATTTTTAACCTTGGGCCACTGACAAATAAATTTATGTAACATATTATCAGTTTTGAACTGACCATCACCAAGGTTTATTGATTTTAATTCCTTAATCAAACTAGCTTCAACCAGAAGTCTTTCTGTGACACAAGATGATTTAAATGCTTCTAAGCTTTTTTCCCAAGCAATGGGATGATTATTATTCCTAACATGAACGAACAAGGCACTGCTTTCAGATGCTGTCCTGATATTATACTTATGTTTGATTCTGAGCTGCAGTGTTTTTCCTGTCTGTCCTACATAATTACAATTACATTTGCTACATGGAATACAATAAACACTTCCATTTACATTCAAACTTGGGCTATTTCTTATTAACATATTGCTAATGGTTGAGTCATACTTGAAAACAACATTAATATTTAGAAGCTTGAGGAACCGAACTAACGGGACAATTTCATTACGATAGGGCGGAGTCAAAATATTCTTAAGTGTAGGAATTTGCCTGGTTTGAGAGGAATGAAAGGATTTTTTAGCCCTTTTAAAACAACGATCAACAAACACAGAAGGGTACCCGAGTTTCTGTGCAATGGAACGAATGTGTTTCAATTCATCGTCAATAAGTTCAGAGTCACAAATACGCAGACATCTTAAGAACATAGCAGAAAAAACTGACATTTTGGTAGACTCCAGGTGATTCGATAAAAAGTGAATGAAACTGTCTACCTGTGTGGGCTTTCTCTATACCTTAAATTTTAGGTATACGGAAAGCCCACACAGGTAGACAGTTTCATTCACTTTTTATCGAATATATATATATATATATATATATATATATATATATATATATATATATATATATATATATATATATATATATATATGTATATATATATATATATATATATATATATATATATATATATATATATATATATATATATACACCCAGTGGCGGCTCGTGCATAGGGCTGCAGAGCTGCAGTCCCCCCAGACACTCACTGCCAGGCGTATGATTCCTTTAGAGAGACAGCTGAATAATACACTACCAACAAATATATCATTTTATATGTTATTTAATTATTTTCAATACGTTGCTAAGTGAATTTTCATTAAAATCAGACCAAAATTTAAGTTACTTTCATAGTTGCTGTCAATGCTGTACGATTCATGTCTGTTATTAATTGGCGCCGCCGCCACACCACTTCTGGAGACAATGAGCTGCACTTGAAGCAGCTCAGTCTCGTACAACGTGTTTACATTGCGTGTGGACGGTGTGGTTAAATCGTGCTTTCTTTAATTACCCTTTGACGATGGAAAATCGAGTGAAGTATTTGTAAAACATCAACTTTTCCCAGCTGACATTAAATGAAAAGACTGAAATCAAAGCAAGAGGAAGACCTACACCAGTTTTATCCATTCAACAGAACAGTACAAGCAGGAACAAAGAATATACACGCCAGTTTAACATCAGTGTTTATCAGAAATGTGAATGGCTCTGTGGTTGTGACGAGGCAAATACTTTATTCTGCTTTCCATGCTTATTGTTTGGTGGGGACTCGGCATGGACGAAAAGTGGTGTGACTGACTCGAGGCATTTGCCACAGAAAATAGTGAAACATGAGCAGTCAGCCAAACATATGAATAACATGATTAATTTATCGTTGCTGGGTAAAGTGAACATTGCAGCTCAGATTGACACAGCATACAAGCTCTCAGTTGCAAAACACAATGAACAGGTGAAAAAAAACAGATGTGTTATCCAAAATCATAAACTGTGTAAAATTTTGTGGAAAATTTGAACTCCCTCTTAGAGGACATGATGAAACAACTCATACCTGAGGTAGGTCAAATTTGTGTATCCTACTGTTGTGTGAGGCTTGCAGTCCCTCCATTTTATTTTTCACGAGCCGCCACTGTATACACCCTTGACAGACTGTACCATTACACTGAAGTTCCACGGATATGGTATGATCTCCCGTCTCTACTGCTATCCAAAGTCACTTCCCCAGCTAACAAGTTTGACGAGCTGGCAACTACAGTCAGGTCAGCCGCTGCAGGCGTCGTTGCCATATGTGAGGCTTGGCAAACTGTGCCTGAAACGTGTCATATTGAGGGATATCAACTCTTTCATCACCTTCGTTCACATAGAACCGGAGGGGGCGTTGCCCTCTTCTGTCAAGATGACCTACGCCCGTCACGCCTGGATGTTCAACTCCCAGCAGATGTGGAAGCATTATGGGTATGTGTTGTGCCACGGGCCCACCCGCGCCACACTGCTTCCATCATAATCTTATCAATCATCTCATTACCACCTCAGAGTTAGGTACCCATGTGCCAAGTTAGTATTATGTGGGGGTTATAATGAAATTGACACCACTGATATCCAGGACCAACTGTCACTATCACAAGTTGTGAACTTCCCCACACACGGTAAAAATACCCTTGACCTTATCTTAACAGACTTAGCGAACCAGTACCAACCACCTCAACCAATGCCTCCTATCGGGTGTAGCACACACTTATCAGTGCTCTGATCCCCAGCTGCCACTCCCACTCAAGTACAGAGACCCTACATCAAGACCTACAGGTCGATTACTGACTCTGCAGTGCGCCTCTTCGGGCAGTGGATAGTTCACCATCCCTGGACTGAAGTACTTAGCGTGGATGACGTGGAAACCAAATGGAAAAATTATACCAACACCACCACGGAAGCTCACCACCACTTCTTCCCCGAGAAGTCCGTCAGATGACTTGCCCTGGATCACACCTCGGATCAAAAGACTTATGCAACAGAGAGACAGAGCCTTTTATCTCAATGACCACATCCGCTACAGGTCCCTTCGCAACAGAGTCATCCGCGAAATACACACTGCAAAGAAGTCCCACTACCCAACCAAATTGCAACACCTGAAGCTGACCAACATCAGTCAATGGTATGGTAAACTTAAAGAACTTTGTGGACTAAACAATAAGACACATCCCCTCCCCTTCCTTAGCCATCTCACTAATGTTGACGCAGCTGAGCAATCAAATAACCATTTCGCTACTATATGCCAGACGCTCCCCCGGCTTGACACAACCACTCTTCCTGCCTACCTACCAGCCCCCCTTCCCACTGACTTAGTAGAAGAATTTGAAGTAGCAAAACGTCTGGACAAACTAAAATTAAAACGCTCTACCACCCCCATTGACTTACCAATGAAACTCTACAAGGAGTTCTCCTGGAGCTTGCTAAACGTCTATGCTCCATCATCAATGCTTCTCTCAGTCAAGCCAGATGCCCAGATGACTGGAAGACCTCTTATGCATCACCAGTGCCCAAGTCAACCAGCCCACAATCCTTAAATCAGCTACGACCTATTGCAATCACCCCAATACCCAGCCTAATCTGTGAAAGTTTTGTGTTTGACTGGGCTTATGCTGATATTGCAGGAGTCATAGACCCTCAGCAATTTGGCAATAAGAAAACTTCCTCCACCACTCACTGTCTTGTCAGCTTTCTCGATTACATATACCGCCATTTCGAGAAACGAAAAACGTCTGTAGCTGTGGCCTTCATTGATTTCACTAAAGCTTTCGACCTAGTCGACCACTGTAATGGTCATGATAAGAGCTAACCTGAAAACCTTAAGGATTCATATTACGCTCAAACGTCCACAAAACCCTCTTGAGTCCCCCAGTGGACACGCACTCCGTTTTCTCGGTTCCTTGGTGACGTCACCGACGGGCAGCCTTTGTCCCTGTGAGCAGACGCTGCATGCGGGGACCTGTTGCCATCCAACACTTTGTAATCATTTTAATTTTGCTTTCGATAGCTGAGTCAGAGCATTGTTAGTTGAGATAATAATAGAGAATGAAAATGAGTCCATAGTCTCAGTTTCAACGTCAGAATGTACCGTAAATTAATTCATCGGAATAGGAGTAGCTGGAATCCCTGGCCTGTTTTGAGTGGGGGCGCAGCGGGCATTTCAACCGTTAGTAAGTGCCCATCCCTCCATCCATACAGGTATGCTGCTATTCCACTCTGTGTTGTAATTCGCCCTTCTTTAAGTGATTTGACCCAATTAATAGTTGCTTGTGCAAGTGTTACAGTAACGTAGTTGATATGCTCTGAGTAAAGTCATATTTACGTCTTTAACGTCCCCTGAAACGTGATGTTGTTGTCACCGGTTAGTAAGTGCCCATCCCTCCATCCATACAGGTCCCTAACGCAGCCTAAGCCGTGTCTGTAGGGTGGTTGTTGCATCCACAATGTCTGGGAAGATGTCCGAGGTCCAGTAGGATCTTTTACCTTCGTGAGACCCGGCCGTCAGACACTCCAGACTACCTATAGCCCCCATAGCTGGCTCGTCGGTCCCTAACGCTTGGCCCACGAGGTGACGCCGGACCACCAAGCCACCCACCACTACCAGCCCCCATCATTGGTGGATGAGTGTCCAACTCGGTAGGGCTTTATTTGTGTGGTGGAATTACTCCACTGGGATCTCCAGAGTCGTTGGAAAGTACTCCATGGTGGCTGGACCCCATGGCTGTTGCTTGAGTATCACACCTGACGACTGAGTATTGTAGTGGCAGTTGCCCTAGTATTTATGGTGCTAAGTGCCTGTAATAGTTGTGTGTTGAGTATGTCCACCCAGTAGGGTTGGAAGTGTTATTATGTCCACCCAGTAATGGTGTGAGTATGTTGAGCCTGAGGGCCTAGTACAAGATTTCGTCTGTTAGTACAAATAATTTCTTTCTTTTAATTTCATATTCATGTTTAAATAAACTTTGTATTTGTATAATTGTGTCTATTAATTACCTACAGTATTTACCGTTATTTCTTCCCTATTGCTTGATACTATCATTACACCTACCCACGAGCCTCCTATCGTCACGCTACCAATGATGATAAGTACAGGAGTAAGGAATTGTTACTGGCTCTCGGAGGCCCTTAAATGGGGGCAGTACCAGCCCTCATAAATGGTGGCAGCTCAGGCCCTCATACCACAATTTAATCATCAACAAAGCTATTGACCTCGGGCTTCGGAGAAGTCTTATACCATGGCTTACAGACTTCCTCAGTGACCGACGCCAAGCTGTATGCTTCCGAGGGGCTGTCTCCACCTTTCAGTCACTTACCTGTGGCGTCCCTAAGAGAAACCCCTGCTCGCTGGAAATATGTCGACGACTCCACCATTGGGATCAGCGTCAACAATTCTGCTCCCGACTATACCGCCCTTCAGGATATATTGAACAGTCTCCAAAACTGGGCCACCAACAACCACGTCACTATCAACCATACCAAGACCATGGTTATGCACATCAACTTCTCCTCCGACATTGTCCCACCCCCTTCCATTACTTTAGGTCCAAACATACTCCAGGTTGCAGATTCCACGAAGCTCCTCGGCGTCACCATAGACAACAAACTAAATTGGAAACCATACGTCAGTGAAGTTGTCAAATCCTCCAGTTTCCGTCTTCACCTCCTCTGCCAACTCAAATCCATCGGAGTTCCTGCACCCGAGCTCCTCAGTGTTAACTCAACATTCATACTTCCCAAGCTCACCTATGCCTCCCCTACCTGGTCTTCCTCCCTAAATGCCACACAACGTAAACACCTAGAAAAAGTGCAAGAGGGCATGCAAGAGTATTCTCTCCCCTTCCTACTCCACATATCAAGAAGCGCTCAACACACTGACCCTTTTGACTCTCACTGACCATCACCACGACCTCATCTGCAAATTTGGCAAGAAGCTTCTGCACTGGGGTGTCAGGGTCAAACTGTTGTGGATCCCCTCTCACATAGGCCTCATAAAACATGACAGAGTTGATGCCCTCGCCAAACTCGCGTCTAACAAAGACACCGTTGAATACAATTTGGGTCTGTCAAAAAGAACCCTTAAAACTGTAATTAGGAAAGAACTTATTGATGAGTTTGACGCAAGTAGACAAGTGCAAACAGGCACTAGTCAATCCATAGTTTACCATGATGAGATGTATCAAGTGAAACATGTTTATGGAGCAAGTAACAAGATCACTAGATTACAAGATGTTGTAACAGCTAGATTAAGGTTAGGATATAAGTACCTTTGGCAGTATGTTCCTCAAGCAGATGTAAACAAAACTAAATGTAAAGTGTGTGGCCATACATATGGCCACACACTTGAACACTACGTCCTCGACTGTGTGAAGATAGAACCTTTTAGGGACAGGTCCAAGCACACTGTGTGTGAAATGGCACAACACTTCATCTCTAATGGCAAGATAGCCGACATATTAAGATTGTATCCACTTTTTTGCACTTAGTATCTATGTCAGTTCTCATGTACAGAACCAAATACGCAATGTGCTTGAATACCTCCCACGTAAATGTGAATAACAAAGTGTGAGGCCAGACATACTGCCTCACACGCCTGTTCTCACGCATTTGTGAATAAGTTACCCTTTATGTATAGAACTAAACAAATAATGTAAATGAAATACTGTGTAACTTTCAGTGCCATAATATCCTGACAACGGGGGTAAATTATTATGACCCTTTGTAAACCCTACTCTGTAATCCTTTTGCGCTACCGCTCACAGGATGAGTGTGGGGTGCACAATAAAGTAGCCGCTGCAAGCGGCAAAATCAAATCGGCTCCTACTACCACCTGAGATCCCTAGCCCGAGAATTGCTGTTCGACACCACAACCACATCCAGCCCATACGTGCACGAACTGATCGCTATAAGAACAGCCCAGTCCCAACCGTTATAAAAATTATCAATAACTTGTAATAAACCAGTGTATTCACTCCCAGTAAATACTACTTCTTGCACTGTCACTATGTTGAAATGCCCTGTAGTTTGTGCTTTTCCCCATCTAGTTATTATATATCTTATTTGTATCACTTATGTTATTTGTATATTTTTTGTAAATCGAAACCATTCCCCACTTATGTAACTGTATATTTTCAGCCTTCTGGCTGCCAAGCTCTTTCAATAAACCGTTAATTATTATTATTTATATATATATATATATATATATATATATATATATATATATTTCATTAGCCCAATAAAGCACGCGGACTTCTACATACAATCAACACCTCAACCCGCCAGGATTCGAACCCACGGCCCACAAGCCTATGACTGTGACCGGGGAACGCTAACCGCTGGACCACCAGGATACAAAAGCAGTCCTAGACTTTGTTATATTTCACACAAAGCCTGTTCAACGAGCTTATGGCTTACATCGCAAGGAAAGCCAGACTTGACCCGACATTAGGGGGGTCAAGTGTAAGGGTATCCCCCGCGGGTGCTCAAGGGTGTTACAAATCAACTAGCTCCCCTTCCCATGTCACACGGCCAACAAACATGTAAGAAGGCACCAGCCGACTCTCTCCCAACATACACAATATCCTACACCGCAGAGGAAGGCCAGACCTGACCTCACATTAGCCAGGTCAAATGTAACCCTCGGAGCCCAACTCAAGGGGCCACAAATCAACCAGGGCCTCTCATGTCACACGGCCCCATTTGATGACTTTTCCAGAAGATACAACTTATAGTCTCTGAAAAAGTCCAGACCTGACCCTACATTAGCGAGGGCAAATGTAAGGAGACCCTTCGCCGCCGCCCCCCCCCCCCCCCCCTGATCAGCTATAGGACGTGCTAGTCCTCCCTCGCCAACATTCGCAGACAGAGAGCCAGAGAGGGACAGAGAGAGTGTGTGTCTTGTGACCAGGAAGGGCCAGCTACCACGTCCTGAGTCCTGCTCGAGAGAAGTCAGGGGCCGGAGGCAAACCGCCTCCGGTCGCCTCCGGTCGCCCCCGGTCAGGACTGAGACTTCCCTCCGGCGCCCAGCTAAGCAGTCTCCCATAGAGACAACCCAGGACTACCTGCTAGGCCTCCCCTAGGTCACGTTAGTGTTTGTCAGAGCTTTCCATGGGATGAGTTACTTACGTGGGAAGTGTATTCATTTCATGTTCGTGTCCGAGAATCAGTGTCTAGTAACGTAATATGATGTCCTAGTAACGTAAACATAATGTCCTAGTAACTTCAATAGAAGGTGTTATTAATGTGTCCATGTCATGGTCGTAATTAATAAAGAGTTGTAACGAAGCGGTGTTTGAGAAGTCGCCCTTAAGACGTAATAGATGTGTATTGACATAGAAGATACGATAAGTGTAAATAACTATCACGGCCACGCTACCAAAATCTTCCTCTCTTTTATACTCTTATACTATCAATATTCTACCTATATGTAATCTTCTTCTTGTGAGATTTGTCTCATTACACACACACATATATATATATATATATATATATATATATATATATATATATATATATATATATATATATATATATATATATACATACCTACACATATAAGAACATAAGAAAATAAGGAGTCTGCAATAGGCCGGTTGGCCTGTGCATGGCAGCTCCTGTCGAGAGTTACTACCACTCTCTATCATCCATGAATCTATCTAGCCTCCTTTTCAAACTTTCCAGAGTTCCCGCACTTACTACAAAGTTGCTAAGCTTGTTCCACTCGTCCACCACCCTATTTGTGAACCAGTTTCTTCCTATCTCCCTCCTAAACCTAAACTTATCCAACTTGAATCCGTTGCTCCGAGTCCTATCCTGCTCGGATATTATAAGAACTTTATCTATATCCCCTTTATTGATTCCTTTCACCCACTTAAATACTTTTATCATATCTTCCCGCACTCTTCGTCTTTCTAGGGAATGCAAGTTAAGTTTCTTTAACCTATCCTGATATGGAAGGTTTCTAAGTCCCGGAATCATTTATGTCATTCTTCGCTGCACCGACTCTAGTGAATTTATATCCATTCTATAATAGGGGCACCAGAACTGAACCGCATAATCGAGGTGCGGCCTAACTAGTGCAAGATATAGTTGCAATAAGACCTCTGCACTCTTGTTACTTACACTTCTAGATATAAAACCCAATACTCTGTTTGCCTTACTTCGAACATTAACGCACTGTTTTCTAGGCCGTAGGTCCGGGCTTACAAGTACCCCAAGGTCTCTTTCACAAGTCGACTTCTCTAGGTTGATGTTGTTAAGGCTGTATACATTATAAGTATTTGTTCTTCCAATATTAAGTACGCTGCACTTGCTGGTGTTGAATTTCATTTGCCATTTTTCAGACCACCCCTGCAGTTTCTTTAGATCCTCCTGTAATGCATTTGCATCCTGCCCTGAATTAATTTGCCGCCCTATTTTGGTGTCATCCGCAAACTTGCTTATGTCACTGCTGATCCCAGTATCTAAATCGTTTATGTAGATTATGAACAAGAGTGGGCCTAGTACTGGCCCCTGGGGAACCCCACTGGTTACACGGCCCCACTCAGATTTAACACCATCTACGCTGACCCTCTGCGTTCTATCGGTGAGCCATGATTTTACCCAATTTAAATCTTTCCCCTCGATACCATGAGCCTTAATTTTTCTCAGAAGCCTCTGATGCAGTACTCTGTCAAATGCTTTGCTAAAGTCTAAGTAAATAACATCGTAATTTTCGTCATTATCTACTACCTCGAAGACTTCCCAAAAAACTTTAGCAGATTTGTTAGACAAGATTTTCCCTTTGTAAACCCATGTTGAGAGTCGTAGATTAATTTGCTTTTCTCTAGATGCGATCGGATGCTATCTGCTATAATTGATTCAAGAAATTTCCCCACTACTGACGTCAAACTGATCGGCCGGTAATTTGACGCTGATACTCTGTCTCCCTTTTTGAATATGGGTCCTACATTTGCCTGTTTCCACAATTCTGGCACAACTCCAGTGTCTAATGATTTTGTAAATAAGTTTACAAGGGGTCCGCTAATCTGTTCCCTACACTCTTTTAAGACTCGAGGAAAAATTTCATCCGGCCCTGGGGATTTTGCATCCTTTAGTTTATTTATCTTATTAAGAACATCCTCTTTTCTGATAGTGATAGTCTTTAATTTCTCTTCTTCCTTTCCCTTAAATATCAGTTCCACCTCCGGAATTTCATCGCAAATTTCTTCTGTGAAAACTGATAAGTAGCTGTTCAATGCTTTGCTTATTTCTTCACTGCCATTTATCAATTCTCCCCTCCCTGACTTTAAAGGCCCAACTTTGTCCTTGATCTTTGTCCTATATACCTGGAAAAATCCCTTGGGATTCGCCTTGGATTCTCTTGCTATTTTGATTTCATAGTCTCTCTTTGCTTTCCTTACATTTTTCTTAACATTCCTAGATAGTTCATTATACCTGTTTTTGAGCTTCTTCTCCCCTCCCTTTAATTTCTTATATATTCCTATGTCATGTTTAAGTTTTCTGGTCATCCACCTTGGCTCATTCTTATTTGCCCTAATTTTTCTGTGTGGTATATTTTGTTCTTGTGCTTTATGTAGTATACTAGTGAATATATTATAGTCATGATCAATTGTTGTGTCATCTATGACCTCACCCCTTCCTACTGGGGACTGACGTGACTGTTCCCAGTTGACCTCACCTAGGTACCTTCTTAACCCCTGATTATCCGCCAACCGAAAGTTTGGGACTCTGACCATATTGTCATTGTTTTTCGTTTCCCAATTTAGGGTGAACCTGATTTCTACGTGATCACTGTTACCGAGTTCTTCCCCTACTGTGATATCTCTGATAATATTTTCTTTATTTGTTAATACTAGGTCTAATATATTGTCACCTCTAGTAGGTTCTGTAATTAGTTGTTTCAAAAAATTGTCCTGTACTGAGTCTAGGAAGTCTTCAGATTCATAGTCGCCTACAATGTTGTCCCAGTCAATATTTCTGAAGTTGAAATCCCCCATAATGCATAGGTTGTTATATTTTGCTGCCCTACTCATTTCCTGCCATATGGGCTGAGCTGCTTCTTTGCCAAGACTTGGGGGCCTGTAAATCACTCCCACAATTAGTTTTTCTCTTTGTTACGAGTTGGGGATTTAGAATATAGTTAAAAGTCTACCCAGATCCCACCAGGCAACAAAAAAAAAAAAAAAAAAAAAAGACAATCGGACTATAAAAGGGTAGACAAAGGATGGGAGTTTTTGTTGTGTATAATAAAGTACCATAAATTCCTTAACAAAATATTCAGCTATCTATAATTTACCCTTAACCATACTTAACCTAAACATTAACAGTATATACATATTTATACAACATAAAACAATCGTGAAGCAAGGTGGAGGTGGGAGAGGCAATACAAGATTACAAATACTTAAGTGAGGAGCTGAGATGGCTGACGACTAAGGCTGAGTATTGCAGAAGACGGTAGGTAGTCACTGTGCCGTAGGTTTCCAGGATAGGTGATCCTGTGGTCACTTCCCAGAGTGAAGTGCTCTCTCCTCGAATTGGAGCTGACAAAGAAGACTTTGAGGAGGTGACGCAACAACCAGGATATGGAGAAGGGAAACCCGGGAGTGGTAACTAAGACGAGTCATACTCGTGTTTCGTCCCTAGATGGCGTTGCTCGTGGTGCTGGGTAGGTAGATCAAGACAATAGATGGCGTGGTTCGTAGTGCTGGGTAGGTAGATCATGACAATTGGTGGCGGGGTTCGTAACACTCTTCCTTCCGTGATTTCTACCCACACAGACTCGGCTCCTATTTCACCCTTTATTGAATTATTAGTACAACATTTTAATGTATCCTTGACGAAGAGTGCGACTCCTCCCCTCTTCCTACCTTCCCTGTCCTTGTGAAAAAGGTTGTACCCTTCTATGTGGTACTCTGATAAAAAAATTTTGCTCGCCAGATTCATCCAAGTTTTGGTGATTGCTATGACGTCTACATTCTAGGTACATACAACCGCTCTCAGCAAGTCTGTTTTATTTCTAATGCTCCTACTGTTTGTATAGTATACATTTAAACCTACTCTTCCCTGGTCCTGTTTTACCCCTTGTCCTAAGCAACTAATTTTACTTCCCAGGACCTGCTTGTTTTTTGACTCCCACTTTCCCCGACCCCTCTCTACTTGATGATGTCACTGCTCACTGCCATGCAGGACAGAGGTACGTACACAAAGAAATGCATCTGGAACGGGGCGGTAATATCGACAATATTTACCTAGATTTTGCCAAGGCTTTCGACAGTGTAACCCCACGAAAGGGTGAAAATCAAACTGGAAGGGTACGGAATTCGGGGAAATGTCCTAGCGTGGATAGGAGACTTTCTACATGACCGCAAGCAGTGTGCGGTGATTAATGGAACGAAATCGTCATCTGCACCTGTCACAAGTGGGGTACCACAGGGCAGTGTATTGGGCCAGCTGTTGTTTGTTTGTTTCATAAATGACATGCCTGACGTTGTACACTCCTCCATACAAATGTCTGCCGATGATGCCAAGTTATTTCGGGAAATTAAGAACCAAGCGAACTGTGAAGAACTGTAGAAGGACCTCTGTGGGCTCCAGGAATGGTCGAAGAAATGGCTGCTGAGATTCAATGTCACGAAATGTAAGAGGATGCACCTGGGGCGTACCAACGGTAAGGAGGCGTATCATATGTCCCAACGGGATGAAGAAACTGCACTAGTTGAGACTGTGTGTGAGAAGGACCTAGGTGTGTATGTTGACAATGAGCTGAAGTTCTCGGGCCACTGCGAGAAGAAGGTAAATCAGGCAAATAAATTATTAGGTCTTATAAGAAGGTCGTTCAGATATCTAGACGGTCCATCCCTCGTAACGATCTTCAAGAGTGAAGTGCTTCTCCATCTGGAGTACTGTCATCCCATCTGGTCCCCGAGATATGCTAGGGACTGTCAGTTGGTTGAAAATGTTCAAAGGAGGACCACCAGACTGGTGCTGCACTTCGGCGCCTCAGCTACCCTGAGAGATTGGAGCGCCTGAACTTGCCTAGCTTATACTACAGACGGGTAAGGGGGGACCTAATTGAGGTGTATAAGCATCTCAGGGGGCACTACTCAGTTGATTGTCCTTACTTGGAGCTGGCGGACGCTCGCCCCACAAGGGGTCACGGCTCAAGATTGAAGAAGCCTCAAGTTCAGAAAACCGTGAGGGCAAACTTTTTCGGAGTGAGGGTTGTAAACTCTTGGAACAATCTACCAGAGAGTGTTGTGACGGCACTGAGTGTGAGCTCTTTCAAGACAAGACTTGACCAACACTGGAGTGGGTTCAGATACATTCAGGAGCCGGTGCATGCCCAGTATTTGCCAACAGTGCGTTATAGAGACGTGACTTATCGCCCGGGCGGCTAGCAAGCTGATCTTTTGGTGAAGAAGATAAATGAAAAGGAAAAGTAATCAGAGACGTGACCGATCGCCCAAGTGGCTAACAAGCCGATTAGTGGCGAAGAGGATAAAACATTAGCAGTATATATAGGTCAGAGTCATATGGGTGGTGTCACTGTTCGCTGCCATGCAAGACAGTGGTTCATATACATTGGACGTCATATTCTAATTGAAGACTAATCAGTGTGGCTAGCAAATTTGGGATAAACAGCAAGAATGTCCCCAAGCACCCCAGATTCAATATAGTAATTACTAAGTTCATGATGCAATAAGCCAGGTGGCCTGAAGTCTTTGACAGTGTCACATTCAATAGTATAGTGTTCAAGTGTATGCTTTAAAGGTTTATCACATTACATGCTGAGTGTTCCTCCTCTGGGTACAGCGTTACTAACTTGCCAGATGTGTCTGTATCCTAGCCTAATTTTGGCCACGACTACATATTTATTTCGTTTCTTCGTGTAGATTTCCAAGAAAGGAATGATAAGGATGATTTGCGCGTTACTGGTGACGACAGAGTAGTTTTGGAATACTCTGTAATTAATCTTAAAATTTAATTACCATTCACATCATTAATGGTAAGTGTACACTTTCATTAATGGGGTGATATCCTATTCATTCATAAATCCATTCATCTTACAAGCTAATTTTCCCCAGTTACAAACCTATGCATTCATAACATTCATTAACTCACCTTATATGCCAAATTTAACTATACTACTATTTCAGTTGCAAAAGTAAAGTCCCAAATCTGGTTTTGATCACTGTATACCCCTTTTTGCACTTTACTCCCACGGAAATTCATAATATATAGAAAATATTTTGCATTATACCACTTCGTTATAACCTTCGACACCAATCTTAATATAAATCGACATTAGATTACTTCGACAGACTTGCAGATATTACACCGACAGATCACCAAAATACAATCATATTAAATTATTCAGGGCAATCAGACACATTATAACAACAGTGTCATATATTTAATCCAACAAGGTTGGTAACATAGTAACTTCAAGTTGAAGGACTTGGTACATGCATACAAAATACCAATGTATGTTTCACTTTGCACATAGATAGTATGCCGTCTTTGTAACTTGAGTCAAACCAAAGTGACTTGTAGGCAGTACATATACAGTACATAGCTGCTGATGTGCTAAGGAAATCCTCACTAGCTACGTATCTTTCAATAAGTTGTTGTTTATCCTCCTCCGAAATATGTCTGTTACGACGACAGGGCACGGTTACATGGGGGAGGCTTGAAGTACACTGCTCACAGACCGAAGCTGTGGTACACAAAGTCACCTCTATGGCAGTGCCGGATTTAGACCTGTGGAGGCCCATGGGCAGCTTCTTTGTGAAAGCCCCCCTCATTATAACTACCCAAGAGGGTGGGGTGGCGAGTGAAGCGAGCCTAAACATCTGGGAGTTCCGGGTGGCGCTGTTGTAGTGGATCCTCTCCCCTACAACTCTCAACTGAGCTCCGGCCGCACACCTACCAGCCAATCAGCGTACAGCCGAATCGAATCGAAAAATGCTAGTGACAGGGGGGAAGGAGGTTCAGGGGAAGAATAAAGGGAGGATTGAAGTGAATTTTAGGAGGAGAGAACAGATGCAGTGGCTAAACACCGCTTGCGTGAGGAAGTATAAGATGGAGGCAGCAGCAACTCGCCCGGACGCGGTCGGGAGGCGACAAGACAGAGCCAGGCTAGCGTCGGGTCAAGCGTCAGGTGCGTGTTGGGTTGGGCAATGGATATTCAGTGCTTGCTCGGCTTGATTGTATGTGTTGGTTTCTTGTGTGGAGGAGATGTCTTGGTCTTCTTAGCTTGATGTCGATTTTCTTCTCACTCTCCTCCTCTTCTTGCTCTCTTGAAGTGTCCATTCGTTTGTGTTTGGGTCTTGTTGTTCGTCTTCCTCGTGTATTAAGTCCTCATAGGTGTGGAAGAAGTCAGAGACGGTGAGGTTGACCACGTGGGCTTCAGCTCCACGGGCCACGTGGTGTTCTTGGTTCTGTGTGGTGGGCGTCTTCTCTTGAGTTTTCTTTTCTTGGTTTTTCCTTTCTGCTGGTTTTTTCTTTTCTTGGGAGCGTACAGCAAGGAGGGCCTCTTTGTAGCTCAGTTTCTTCTCAAGACGAGCCTTGGCTACCCTGCATTCCTCCTTCCATTTAGGGCAGGTCCGATCGGCGGAGGAGTGTGGGCCACCACAAGCAGCGCATTTTTTTACTTTGTTGGGGCAGACCGTGTAGCGGTGTCCGGGGCTGCTACATATGGAGCAGGTGTCCTCCTGCGCCTCACACTTGTTTACAGTGTGTCCATAGTGCTGGCATTTGTAACACCATATCGGTCTACAGTAGGGCTTGACTGGCACAGTTACCCACGCCAGTTGAGCCTCCTTGGGTAAGGTGGAGTGGTGTCCGATGAGGGCAGTGGTGTCGGACAGCTTCTTCACAACTTGAAGTTGCCCCTTGAGAAGCTCACTCAGCTCTGCTTGGTCCATGTGGGCAATTTCGGCGTGGGAGATTACTCCCAGCTTCAGGTTGTCCCACATGTAGGCAATCATTTTAAATGGAATGCCGTTGATGTCTGAACATAAGAAAATAAGGAGTCTGCAATAGGCCGGTTGGCCTGTGCATTAGGGTGTGTCAATTTTGTCAACATGTTAAAAATAAAATTTGGTAGTCAAAATATTGTGCCTCTTTATGTCTAAACTTGAGATTAGCAAACAAAAATGAATTGAAATAACCCTCACCTACATCAATTATACCTTAAAGTTTCAAATATCAGCATTTCAACAAATTAATGAGACTTGATTAGAATTATTCAATTGATATTAACTAATCTCATGTAAGCATATGGATTATGGAGTATTTTATGGTTCTATAGCTTGTGTACAATATGCATGTCAGAACATGAACATGAACAGGCTCTCCGTGTGGGACAGTTTAATTGTTGTTTTGACTTGTACCAAGTGTGAGGATAAGGCGCCCGGCTCACTCTCCTTCTAGATATCATAGACGGTGGTTTGCTCTCATTGCACTTGCACCTACTCTACCAGACGAATTCTACATTTTAATTATTGTAAGCAGGGCATATTGATTGTCGCAGTTACTTATATCATTGTATAAAACATTATGTTCTAAGAAATTATTATGTTATTTCTGTTACAGCATTTTTGATAAACAAATTGATATTTTTTGAAACAACAATTGAATTATGAAACATTGAAATATTTTTCTATTTGTCAGATAGTGTGAAGATGTCAAAATTGAAGACAAGAAGTCAGTTGTCAACCCACTTGAGCCTGCTAGTTGGTAAAAGGAAGGAGCTTCCTGTATCAGAACTTCCAACAGTGAGAGACATGGTAAGATTAGGGTTACTCCTTCGAGAAAAAAATGCAAAGGACAGAAGGAACTATACAGATAAAGAACTCATAAATGACATGATAGTCCCTCTTCTGCATCAATGGACAAAAGCTAAGGCACTATTCAAACCACCTGTGATTAATCAGTGTCGAACTATTGAGCTAAAACTAACGAAATTATGGCACAAAGCAGTTGAAACATCACTTGGTAAAGGAAACTTGGCCAGGAAAAATGAATTTCTGCACACACTTGATACTCTGTTTGACATTTTGACCTGCAAGTGCTCCATACAATTATGTTCTGAATCCAACTGTTCTCACTCAGGTAAGAGAGAAAATAATTCCCACATTGATTGTGGTTGTCCTCGTGAAAAGAAGATCCCTGTTTTATAGCTTGAATTTATAAAGGCACAGAGGACAAAGGCAGAAGGCCAAGGAAGTATGCAAATGGGTTCAATAGATTATTCAGAAACAAAGAAGCAGATTGCTAATGCCAAGAAGAGAGAACAAATCCGAGAGAGGGAACAAAAGAAGAAAATGAAGAGTGAAGAAGCCATCCAAAGAGAGGAAGAGCTGTGTCAAGATGTTTATCACTTCTTTGAGAGTTCTTCTGATGAACAGGAAGCAACATCAGATGATAGTTCCAAAGAGCCATCTGAACCTTTACCAAAGAAAATGAAATACAACACAAGAAATATTTCAAACATTGCTTTAGCTAGTATTCGCCACCATGCTGGACTTCGTGAGGCTGCAGAAATTGCAACTGCCGCTTGGATAGATGCAGGCCTCATTAGCCGAGAGGATGTATCTTTGGTGATAGATCATAATAAAATTAGAAGAGCACAAGAAAAAATAATGAAGGAAATATCTGATCAGCATGAAAAAGATTTAAGAGAGGGAGGGCTCTCCTGTCTTTTGTTTGATGGAAGAATAGATGACACAAAAGTTTTGCTAGAAGTAGAGGGAGTGAACAGAAAGTTTCCAGGTCTCATCAAAGAAGAACACTACTCTGTCTGTTCTGAGCCTGGTGGTCGGTTTTTGTTTCACTTTGCTCCCGAAACTGAAGTAGAAGGGAAGAAACATGCAGAGGTCATTGCTGATCATAGTTTATGTTGGGTTCAGGAGAGAGGACTTGGCAGTTCACTGCAGGCTGTTGGTGGAGATTCAGCTGCAGTGAACACCGGATGGCAGGGGGGTGTAATGACGCATTTAGAGAAAAAACTAGGAAGAAGACTTGTTTGGATTGTATGTGATTTACATACAGGCGAGCTACCTCTTCGTCATCTCATCCAGGAACTTGATGGTCCTACAAAGAGCAACAACAAGTGGTCAGGTCCCCTTGGCATCATGCTGGATGAAGCAACACAACTAGAAATAAATACAACCTTTCCAAAGGTCGAAGTTGGCCCTCCCCTTCCGGCGTTGTCTGAAGGAGTCATCAAAGATCTCAGCACAGATCAATCCTATGCTTATCGTATTGCCCAAGCAATAAGATCAGGAGAAGTGCCTCAGTCATTGGCTCTCTTGGAGATTGGACCTGTCAGTCACAGCCGTTGGATAACTACAGCTCTTCGTTTCTGCAGGATTTGGATTTCCAAACACGAATTGAAGGGCAAAGTGCTGAAGAATTTGAGGTTAATTGTTGAATTTATTATTGGAGTTTATCTTCCCCAGTGGTTTAGTGTGAAACTTAATCCTATGTGGATGGATGGGCCCAATCACCTTTTGTTTCAATTGCAGCTAGTAAGAACACAGAGGAAGGTAGTGAGGGACATCGTGTTACCTGTGGCAAGAAGGTCCGCTTGGTATGCTCGATCAGAAGCAGTTTTGCAAGCAATGCTTTGCAGTCAATGTACCAATCTCCGAACCGAGGCTGTAGTATACTGCCAGATCTGGGGTCACTAAATTTAAGGGGATAACTTAACTCTAAACTTAATTTCTAAGGGTCGCTGCCACCAGACCCCCTCTGGACAGCATGTAGCTCGTTAGGTAGCGGGCAGAGTGGACTAGGCATTGGGTTAGGTTTTCCATTGATCAGATCGATAAGGGTAAAGAAGGGTGAAACCATAACATGTCTTCATTGATTTATTTCTTATAAAACACACTGGTAAAAACACATACAACCACACTGTGGACCATAATTCCAAGGCCTATCCCAGGGTATAGCACTGGCGCCTCTAACAACTGTTGTTGTGGTCGGTTACACTCCGACCCGAGATGGGTCTGGGGTCATCGGCCCACGAGGTAGAGTAGTGCCGATTAATCATGACGAATCAGCGCCATCACTCCTATATTGACCACTGCTGGGTATCCACCGGCTCCGAGCGACCGGTGGGTTTCAATTAAGCCCACCCTCGATCTGGAGACAAACGTGAATCAGCGTCAGGGAACTGAGAAACATGACAACACCAACCAACTCTCTTGTCTGGACGACAGACGTATTTACGTTATATTACTTCTACACTGGGTGAATGACAATTCAACTGTTAAATCATGAACACTGGTGAACACTGATAATCACTACAATTGACTGAATTAACTGAATGGCTAGGAAACAACATACCTGGAGACAAACGTGAATCAGCGTCAGGGAACGCTGATGCCTCGCCATCTCGAGCTTATATACCCCTGAGTTGCCAGTGATCGCTACTCAGGCAATGACAATAATTACAAACAAACTAACTGTTACTCATTCAAAGATGACCCTCAGTTGACAAAGGTCTGGCAAATTACTTGGGTTGATTAAAACAGACTAATTCAAGGTTGCGTTGGCCAGTAGAGAGTGCAATAAACGTAGTGACAACTGTGTTTGAAGGCAGGGCTTACTGAGAGTGATCCTGAGGGTAAAACGCTCCCGAGATTCTACAAGCGCGGTGGATTTGAATATTATGTAGCGTAATATGAATTAAACGGGTTTTTAGGAATGGCAATGAGTTGCGCAGTACATAGCCTTCCCCTTCCAATGATTCATATTATGCGGAATAATAGGCAAAAGCACTAACGCGGTAGTGCACATACATTCGACATATCTTAACAGTTCGTGATTACAGTACCTTAATACATAAAACAAAACTTAAGGAGACTTAAACGTTTCATACTCGAGTCTCCGCTACCTATACCTGCAACAACTTATCAATTCTTATTTCCGTACAATATAGTATGGGGAACATTCCCCTTTCAGTTCATCAGCATAATACCTCAACATACTTTGGCACTAACACATAAACAGTGCCTCTGACATTACAGATACAACAAAGTACTCAGCATGAAATTACATATACTCAGGAATTTTAAATTCTGGTCTATGAATGGGAAATTAGTTACATCAGACACTTCCTCAGATTACTACTTCATTTCAATAATAATTCATCTTTTCAACGAAAAACCATGGTTCTAGACATACACATTGGGGTTCATAACACAAAACCCGTATTTTCTATCTCACAGTTCAAAAGAACTGGTATTTGAAAGTCGGGGTGACTCCCTCACCCGGAGCGAGTCAACAACCCAAACAAAACTTCCGACACACATAAACTGAGATTTTTTTTTTCTTTCAACAACATAGGCAGCCACTGGATCTCCGGACTTCAGTTCATAAGAACTGGGATTTATAATGTTGGGGTGACTTCAGTACGACTGACGAAGTCAACAACCCACAAACTTTTGACACACATAAACTGAGATTTTTTTCTTTCAACAACATAGGCAGCAACTGGATTTCCGGACTTCAGTTCATAAGAACTGGGATTTCTAATGTTAGGGTGACTTTAGTACGACTGACGAAGTCAACAACCCAAAAAAAAATTCTGACACACATAAACTGAGATTTTATTTTTTTTTTTCTTTCGACAACATAGGCAGCAACTGGATTTCCGGACTTCAGTTCATAAGAACTGGGATTTATAATATTAGGGTGACTTCAGTACGACTGACGAAGTCAACAACCCAAAAAAAAAAATCTGACACATAACTGAGTCACGCTCACAAAAAAAAATCAGTGGTAATATGGTACTACTTTACGAGACTGTCCCTTCGGTACTCAACAAGTATTGAATGACTTTTCAATTGCCATGATTTTAACACTTATTACTTCACAATGTACTCTGTTGTACTCACACTTGGGAGTCCTTACATGTATTTTCTACAATAAATTTTCAAAGATTGCATTCTTTCACAGATGTCCATATCACCACATAGTCCTCAACCCCTCAACGCAATTGCTGAAATTATACATGTATTAGTTCTCATCTAAACATAAAACACACTTACTGACCATGCCAGTCAGTCTGCACTGCTAGAACTAATTCCCTTTGCACTAAAAATCATACGAATAGAAACAATACAAAAAATACAAAACACTCAGGTACCTAACATAACACAGGTTATACAAATAACTTCGCTTGCCCAATTCTGACCTCAACTTATAACTAAAACACTTCCAATTAAAGTTAAGACAACTACACCCATATTATGTCAATTACAAATAACACTGTTACATAACCTGAATATAATTATGGCCTTCCGGTATACTCAGAAATCGACACTGTCCACAACACTCGTAACACGGCACATGATCAATGTCCCTCATTGTCTGTAAATAACAAGGCATTAACTCGAGTGATCACACAATTGCTATGGTACCAGTGCAGAAAGGCACCCAAAAAAAATTTGCCTTGGCATACAACCAACACTTTTCTGAGATTTCACAAAAGACTGCAAAAAAATATTAGGTAGCTAACCTCTGTTTTCAGACATTTTCAGACACTTTTCAATACATTTTACTGTACACTTGAAAATCATTTCCATTACAAGATTATTAGCCCTCTGAAATATTCATTAGCCACAGTGACATGGTTAGGTAGATGCACGGAGAAATGGTTATTACAGCTCACATTTCCACCTGTGTAAGGGGGCGGGTTTTTTTTTTTTTTTTTTTTTTCCAACACCTACACCACCCTTACCTTATTTCTCTATTATTGTTCTTTTTCTGCAACTTAAATCACAGCTTCAATTCCCTCGGATTTGATCAATGATTAAAAACCATCCCACCGCTATAGCCACCAATTTATACTGCCAGATCTGGGGTCACTAAATTTAAGGGGATAACTTAACTCTAAACTTAATTTCTAAGGGTCGCTGCCACCAGACCCCCTCTGGACAGCATGTAGCTCGTTAGGTAGCGGGCAGAGTGGACTAGGCATTGGGTTAGGTTTTCCATTGATCAGATCGATAAGGGTAAAGAAGGGTGAAACCATAACATGTCTTCATTGATTTATTTCTTATAAAACACACTGGTAAAAACACATACAACCACACTGTGGACCATAATTCCAAGGCCTATCCCAGGGTATAGCACTGGCGCCTCTAACAACTGTTGTTGTGGTCGGTTACACTCCGACCCGAGATGGGTCTGGGGTCATCGGCCCACGAGGTAGAGTAGTGCCGATTAATCATGACGAATCAGCGCCATCACTCCTATATTGACCACTGCTGGGTATCCACCGGCTCCGAGCGACCGGTGGGTTTCAATTAAGCCCACCCTCGATCTGGAGACAAACGTGAATCAGCGTCAGGGAACTGAGAAACATGACAACACCAACCAACTCTCTTGTCTGGACGACAGACGTATTTACGTTATATTACTTCTACACTGGGTGAATGACAATTCAACTGTTAAATCATGAACACTGGTGAACACTGATAATCACTACAATTGACTGAATTAACTGAATGGCTAGGAAACAACATACCTGGAGACAAACGTGAATCAGCGTCAGGGAACGCTGATGCCTCGCCATCTCGAGCTTATATACCCCTGAGTTGCCAGTGATCGCTACTCAGGCAATGACAATAATTACAAACAAACTAACTGTTACTCATTCAAAGATGACCCTCAGTTGACAAAGGTCTGGCAAATTACTTGGGTTGATTAAAACAGACTAATTCAAGGTTGCGTTGGCCAGTAGAGAGTGCAATAAACGTAGTGACAACTGTGTTTGAAGGCAGGGCTTACTGAGAGTGATCCTGAGGGTAAAACGCTCCCGAGATTCTACAAGCGCGGTGGATTTGAATATTATGTAGCGTAATATGAATTAAACGGGTTTTTAGGAATGGCAATGAGTTGCGCAGTACAGTAGAAGTCATTCTAAAGATTAGAGGAACGCTAATAGATGACGACCAGTTGGGAGACTGTTCGTTTCATTCAAGAAAAGTTCCCCCAATAAACGTCAATGCCACCAAATTGTCAGAATTGGTTGACTTGAGTTTGGAAGTCTTAGAGCCACCATTGACAACAAGTCTAACTAGCCAAGAATTGAGAAACCTTGAAGAGACTCCAATGCAGGTGCCGAAGTGGCCTTCCCACACTCAAAGTGTGGAGAGATGTGTGAAAATGGTCACAGAAGCAGCGGGCCATGTTTACAGCCACGAGAGGCGAGAAGGTTACATCAAAGCACAAATAGCAAGCAGACTACTGATGACAAGAAACCAAAGTAAAGAGAGTATGAAGGCATTGGTTACTTTCAAATAGACTACGGATAATAAAATATAATAATTTGAAACTTGAAACAGTAACATGTGTGCAAACGCTGGTTATGTTATAATTTCACAAATATGTACATTTAAAAATCCATTTGATGTAGGTAGGACTTATTATAAAAAAAAATTTATGCCAGAATATTGTTTTGCATGCTTAAAGACTACAATAAATTGCTACCAAATTTCTCGATTTTCAATTTAGCCAGTTCACCCCCTAAATTGACACACCCTACTGTGCATGGCAGCTCCTGTCGAGAGTTACTACCACTCTCTATCATCCACGAATCTATCTAGCCTCCTTTTGAAACTTTCCAGAGTTCCCGCACTTACTACAAAGTTGCTAAGCTTGTTCCACTTGTCCACCACCCTATTTGTGAACCAGTTTCTTCCTATCTCCCTCCTAAACCTAAACTTATCCAACTTGAATCCGTTGCTCCGAGTCCTATCCTGCTCGGATTTTATAAGAACTTTATCTATATCCCCTTTATTGATTCCTTTCACCCACTTAAATACTTCTATCATATCTCCCCGCACTCTTCGTCTTTCTAGGGAATGCAAGTTAAGTTTCCTTAACCTATCCTGATATGGAAGGTTTCCAAGTCCCTGAATTATTTTTGTCATTCTTCGCTGCACCGACTCTAGTGAATTTATATCCATTCTATAATAGGGGCACCAGAACTGAACCGCATAATCGAGGTGCGGCCTAACTAGCGCAAGATATAGTTGCAATAAGACCTCTGCACTCTTGTTACTTACACTTCTAGATATAAAACCCAATACTCTGTTTGCCTTATTTCGAACATTAACGCACTGTTTTCTAAGCCGTAGGTCCGGGCTTACAAGTACCCCTAGGTCTCTTTCACAAGTCGACTTCTCTAGGTTGATGTTGTTTAACCTAGGATGTCTGGGATCTCCGCGAGCTGTACGGGCATGCCCTTCTCGGCGAAGGTGATCTTGATGTCACCATGGAGCTTTAGACGTTCCACCTTGGTGACCCCCACGATCCCATTAGTTTCAAAGAACTTCTGGAGAACTAGGAGGTTTAGTTTCTTGGGGCAGGTTGGCGTATCCGCGCCACGTTATCAAACTCGTAACCGTTCATGGTGAGAGAGGGTTAGAGAGTGCTGGAGAGTGTAGAATAGAATAGAAAAATGCTAGTGACAGGGGGGAAGGATAAAGGGAGGATAGAAGTGAATTTTAGAAGGAGAGAACAGGTGCAGTGGCTAAACACTGCTTGCGTGAGGGGGTAGGCAATATGCCCTGAGGGTGCAACAATCATAATCAGGACGAGGCAGAGGGAGGGCGGGAGCAGGTCCGTGCAAGCAAAGGGCCAACGCGGGTGCTCTGGTTGTCGTCTTAGCTTAGGCAGTGTTGGCAAAGCGGAGGAAGAACCGCCCCGCCACGGCGGCGGCGCAAGCCGAGAAGCGCAGGTGGACGGACGCACAGGCAACACACGATCAAAGTAACAGAGAAGGTGAAAACATGGAAATTTTGCTAGTCGTAGGGTTGTTTGGAGAAAAATGAAGGTAAAGTCTTTGAGCTATGTCAAAGAGGAACGGAGCGAGTTGGAGGAAGGGTTTTGAATCTTTGAGCTTGAAATGTCAAAGTATTCATAGTAAGGCAGGATGAGCGTATCGTAGGAGAGTTTTTAGTAATAGCAGCAGACAGATTTGAGCTTTTCTGTCAAATTATGAACGGAGACGAGAATGAGATATAGGTTGAATGGTTTCAGTCTTGAGTTAGGTCGATTTTATTGAGAATTGGATGTCACAGACGTTGGGTATGTTTGATTTGGTTCTGAGAGTTGTGGGTCTTTGAGCTATGTCAGAGAGAAATGGAGAGAGTTAGAGGAAGAGTTTTGAATCTTTGAGCTTGAAGTGTCAAAGTATTCGTAGTAAGGAAGGATGAGTGTATCGTAGGAGAGTTATTTAGTAATAGCAGGAGACAGATTTGAGCTTTGTCAAATTGTGAACGGAGATGAGAGTGAGATATAGGTTGTTTGGTTTCAGTCTTGGGTTAGGTCGATTTTGTTGACGTGGCTGTTATAGAAGTTGGGTATGTTTGATTTGGTTTTGGAGAGTTGTAGTGTTATGAGAGGCTTTGTCCGGCGGGGGGGGGGTGTTGTATTTGGAGATTGGTTGTGGGAGGGGGGGGGTTTGTGTTTGGGGATTGGCGGGGGTGGCGGTTGTATGTTGATTTAAGGTGAATTAGAATTGCTTAAGGGAGGTTGTTGTGTGAGTGTGTATGTGTTTGCGTGGAAATGTAGTAAGGGGAGAGGGGGAGGGTTGGGATAATTGTTATAAGGTCAGGTATGGTTCGGTTGTCAGGAGGGGGGGGGGGAGGAGAGGAGAGGGGAGGGGAGGCGAGGAGAGGAGAGGAGAGGGGGGCTTCGGAGGTTCTTGGGTTAATTTATAGTATGGTAGGATTTCTTAGGAATGATATGATTTGTGTTGCTAATGAATAGTTGTATTGAGTCATATGTTTTTTTTTTTTTTTTTAAGGAGGGTCGAAGGGGCTTGTTAGAAAGGTCGGGTATATTAAGTTTTTGTTTTGGGAGGATTGTAGGTGTTGATTTTTTAAGAGGGATTGTGAGTAAGATTGGGTGGGTTAAGTTTTTCTTTTGGGAGGATTGTAGGTTTTTGTTAGTGGTTGGCAGAGTTGGGTTAATTATTGCATTCTTTCTTTCCTTTGGCTTGTAAAGGACTTCTGCAATTGCGTGGTAGGCTCTTGCAGGTATTGTGAGTTCCTGGTCCCATTCTTGAGGGAGAGGGTTTATGTACAGGTACAATGCACCCCTCCCCGACCTTATTGGCTAAGGGAGGCGTTCATGTCATCTGTATGTTGGTACCATTCTTTGTTAGGTACACCTCTCCGACCTTATTGGCTAAGGGAGGTGCCCATAAAACAGTGTTGGTAACATTCTTGAGGGAGAGGGCTTGCGTACAGGTACTGTGCACCTCTCCCCGACCTTATTGGCTAAGGGAGACGTACGCGTCATCTGAGTTAGTATGGGATGGGTAAGTTAGGTATTTGTTTTGGGAGGAGTGATAGGGTGTGGTTAGTTAATGGTAGAATGGTTATTTTTTATTTTGTGTGGGATTGCTAGTAACGGCTGGGTATGTTAGGTTTTTATTTTGGGGGGATTGTTAGGGTCTTTTCTTTCTTTTTTAGGGGGGGGGGGGAGTGTTAGTGCAGGTTGAGTGGGTTAGATTTATTTTTTTTTTTTTTTTTTTTTTTTTTTTTTTTTTTTGTCGGAGTGGTCTTGAATTTGAGTTGGGGGCGTGGGGTTTGGAGTGAGGAGGGAAGTTGGGTAAGTCAGGTAAGGTTAGGTTAGGTTGATTGGGTTAGGTTGGGTGGGAATCATTGGGTGTGGGGTTGAGGAGAGGTTAGGTTAAGGTTAAGTTAGGTTAAGGTTAAGTTAGGTTAGGTTAGGATGATTGGGTTAGGTTAGGTGGGAATCGTTGGGTGTGGGCTGAGGAGAGGTTAGGTTATATTATGTTAGGTTGATTTGGTTAGGTTGGGTAGGAATCGTTGGGTAAGGGTTGAGGAGAGGTTAGGTTTAATTTGGGGGGAGTTGTTGGGTGTGGTTATAGGGAAATTATCAATATAAGGGAGGTGGGAGGGGAGTGTTTGGTCTGTTTAGTACTTATATGACATTGAAATTCTGGGGTGCAGGGATGAGGTCTAAATTGTCGAGTGACTGTGAGCGTGGTCTGAGTGTTGTGTATGCAGGTGAGGGATGGGCAGTTACGTGACTGTGTGTGGGGGAGTCGGGAGGATGAGGGGAGTGTGCTAGGTTCGTGTCGGGGGTGTTTTCTGTTTCATTTGGGGTAGTGCCGAATAGAATTTCGTTATTTTATGTAGTTCATCTTTAATCAATATATGTTTGTGGAATTCTAAATGTATTATAAGCAACACAAACAATAGCATTCATTAAAAATATACGGTTCATAGGAAAACCAGGTGTTCATGAATTTCAAGGAGTAGCTAGCCTAATTTCTATCACGCTTCTTGCTGAACATAATTTTATGTGATGGAATAGATAAACATGAATTTTAAAGAATGAAAATAAAAATAATCCAAATGAATAAACAAATAAATACAATATTGTAATAGTTGGAGGCTCCCAGATTGTGGAGGACCCTGGGCAGCTGCCCACTTTGCCCATTCCTGAATCCGGCCCTGATTACAGAAAAGGTAGATGATGCTGGTAGGGGTCCGGACAAAAGCCCCCCCCCCCCCCAAGGACAAAAGCCCTAGACCCCCTGACGGAGACACGATGATCCTCCCCATACTCGCCAGATATTTTGTAAATAATATTGATTATGTGTTTAAGGAGTATCCTTCCTTCCTTAGGCTTTAGTAAGCCCCTTTATAATATTTATACTGTATATACTTGTCACACTTGCCAGATGCTTCTGGTGTCATTGTACAGGGGTACCTAGTGACAGCACTAGGATCCCGCTTCCTCTATCAAGGAATAAACAATTGAAATTGAAATTGAAATTGAATTGACAAAAGCCCCTGAGTAAAAGTGCAAAATAGGACAGAAGCCCCCTGTTTTTATGTTAAAGAGAGGGTCATTAGAAATATTATAATTATATAGATTTAAAAATGAAATTATTACAATTTAAATAATTAGAATATTATTAATCTTTCAATTTTGATATAGAACATTATTAAATAAATAGAAAAGAAAAAAGACGACATATTTTACTTTCATGTTCATTCTGTATTTACTGAGGACCCAGTGAGGTCACTGAATGTCAGGGGAGTAATTACCCCAGTAGACAAAACATACGTCATTGCAGATTTAATAAACATTCCTTGTACTGTATACTTCTTTATAACTATAACAGAATTCCTGAAGGTTAGGTTAGGTTAGAGAAGTGTTCATAGAATGTAAAAAAAATAAAATAATTATTTTAAAAATTCTTATTATTTCTCCTGGGGGACTTTTCTCCTGGGGGACTTTTGTCCTAGGGGGCTTTTGTCCTACACTCGATGCTTGTGGCATCCCTCACGGCCTGCTCTCTCTTGCATCGTGTTGCTTTGTAAACATTGTAAGTGGCGTCCTTGGAGAAATTTTGGTTATGATTCTGTAAGAGACAGAGAGAGCCATGTCATTATTGAGAATAGATATTTGAGAGAAATTAGAGTCGAGTAGTGCTATGTGTTGTGTGTGGTGCCTGCAGCCGAGTATCAACTTCTAATTTGAGCCGTCAGTGTATTCTTTTTTCTTTAATACACTTTGTTTATTGTTGCTAGTGAATTTTCATACAACCTCATAGCACTGTAAAAGTAATTTTAAAGTTATGCCAACTTTCAGATGATGGTCAGTCTATGGTATGTAATCATAGTCAACTTATTTCGCTGTTAACCACTTATGTCTGCCAACTTTTCCAAGGTGTTGAGGTTTACCCAACCCCACATGTTTACCGTTCTTCCACTCCTGGCCTTTGTGTAAATATTCTGACTTATGTGGGGGCAGCTACTGGTGTGGCAGCAGGGAAGGGCCCTGTGACTTGTTGATGAAAAGGTTTTTTCATCTGAAAAAGTAGCTTTGGACCAAATAATCTACATTTATTTTTATAAAGTCATTGGCAAATGCAAGCCATGCCATCACGTGTCTTTCATGCAGCTTGTCCTTCCCTGCTAGGACGCTGTGGTGGACGCCTGCTTTGTGTAGACGCCGCCGGAGTGTCCTGGCAGATGCGCCCAGGTGAACCCGTTCCCTCACGGCCGCTGCATTTGTGAACAGGTGACATTCGGCCTCTGCTAGGATTTAAGCATTGGCCTCCTTCCTTGTCAATCATGGTCTCCCTGGGCAAAAGTAATATCATTTATACAGAATTTAGAATTCAAATATGTCTTGTCTACATTACACACCCAAAATTAGTCATTTTAATATATCCCAAATGGAAGCAAACCATAAAAAATTACTCACCACAGCCAGTTTGCCAAGTTCTCAGACTCCTTCCAGTGGGTTAACCAACATTTCACAGTCTGCTTGGTGACACCAACCTCCTTTGCAATTTCTGACACATTGTAGACTGCAGCTCATAAGCCAATAATTTGCCAATCGATGTTATTTAGCGTCCAGCCTGGGCTGGGTATAAATCAGTGGCCAACCACTATTAGGCTAGGCCCTTATTCACAAAAGAGCCCTAAAAGTGGTTGTAAGTGGGATTTTGGGGTAAAAGTTGGTAACATAGCCAGTTATAGGCATTTTGCTCTTCTGAACTCAAAAATGGGTTTAGTAAGCTGAATTTTGAGAGTAAATGCTTCAAATAATGTAACAGCAATATCTATGCTTCTAGGGTGGAGAAGACAATTATGACATCTTCATAAATGTATGTGACAATTTTGAACTTCCTTAGGGAATTTCCAAATGGTCACTATTACTATATAGTACATATTTTTGCAAATGGTTGCTCGTGAAATGTGTAGTAAGTCTATCTTAGTAGCTAAGTTATGTTTTGAGGGGTGAAAAATACAATTTTACTTTTACTTTTATCCTCTTCGCCACTGATCGGCTTGTTAGCCGCTTGGGCGATCGGTCACGTCTCTTTTCCTTTATATTCTTCACCAAAAGGTCGGCTCGCTAGCCGCCCGGGCGATCGGTCACGTCTCTGTCACGCACTGTTGGCAAATACTGGGCATCCACCGGCTCCTGAATGTACCTGAACCCGCTCCAGTGTTGGTCAAGTCTTCTCTTGAAAGAGCTCACACTCGGTGCCGTCACAACACTCTCTGGTAGATTGTTCCAAGAGTTTACAACCCTCACTCCGAAAAAGTTTGCCCTCACGGTTTTCTGGACTTGCGGCTTCTTCAATCTTGAGCTGTGACCCCTTGTGGGGCGAGCGTCCGCCAGCTCCAAGTAAGGACACTCAACTTAGTAGTGCCCCCTGAGATGCTTATAAACCTCAACTAGGTCCCCCCTTGCCCGTCTGTAGTATAAGCTAGGCAAGTTCAGGCGCTCCAATCTCTCAGGGTAGCTGAGGTGCCGAAGTGCAGGCACCAGTTTGGTGGCCCTCCTTTGAACATTTTCAACCAACTGACAGTCCCTAGCATATCTCGGGGACCAGATGGGGTGACAGTACTCCAGATGGGGAAGCACTTCACTCCTGAAGATCGTCACGAGGGACGGACCGTCTAGATATCTGAACGACCTTCTTATAAGACCCAATAATTTATTTGCCTGATTTACCTTCTTCTCACAATGGCCCGAGAACTTCAGCTCATTGTCAACAATTACTGTATAACAATTCTCTACATACATCTTAGATCTGAAGATGTAGTTTCTAAATTTAAAATAGTGCTTTAATGCTGTCATCAAGCCACAATGTCAATTACAGTATATACAATACAGTGGTCCCTCGGTTAACGAACATAATTCGTTCCAGAAGGTCGTTCGTTAACTGAAAATTTCGTTAATCGAAACCATTGTTTCAATGGGTTTTTGGGTAATTGGTTCCAGCTCACCGAAAAATTAACCTAAAGTAAAAAAAAAAATGCAGTAAAGTACACTTACTTTGAGGTGTGCATGTAGAAGGCTCCTGGTTGATGATGATGATGATGGGAATTAGAAGTGGGGGTGGAGGAGAAGGGAGAAGAGAAGGCAGTGGGGTGGAAGAGAAGTCACCCCATGCTTCATGCTGCTATTTCACCCATAAAATTTTAAGTTCACTTGGTGTAATTCAAGATTATTTTCTTTAAATCAACACTGCACTGCATTATATATTGTCAATATGTAAAATAAATTTCAGAATGAACAATAATTGTACAGTATAGTCTGGATTTAAGCGGTCAATTGAACCCGTGGAGGTCGGCGTAAAACGAGAAACAAGTAAATGAAATACAGTGGGGTATGCTATAACGAACGGATCCTACTACGAATATTCCTATAACGAACGGTTTTACCTATAAAATTGAGAATGCTATAACGAACGCAACTCCTACAACGAACGCGGATGAATACGGGACTATTTCGCCTGGCGCATGAATATTGTTGTACCGCGACCCACAACAAGAGTGTCAGGCGCCATCTTTGTCTCATTGTGTAGCCAGTGCACCACTGTTATTGTTGAAATTTCGTCTTTTGATGTGGAAATTCGCGTTATTTGTATAACTATTTTGTTATACAAGTATACAATTGTAACAATGAGTCGTCCAAAGCGAGTGAGAAAGCTAATAACCCTTGAAACTAAGAAAGAAATTATAAAGAAACGTGAGAATGGAAGAAGCATTGCGAAACTTAGTGATGAATATGGGATGGCTAAATCGACTATATGTACGATTTTGAAGAATAAAGAGGAGTTAAAAACTGTGCAAGTGGCTAAGGGAATCTTTAGACTTAGCAAAGCAAAGTGTAATGTGATTGAAGAGATGGAAAATTTACTCTTAGTGTGGATAAAGGAGAAAGAAATGGCAGGTGGTAACATGAGTGAAGCTATAATTTGTGAGAAGGCCAGACAATTGTTTGAGGACCTTAAAGCCAAGACTCCCAGTGGAAGTGATAGTGATGTGCCAGTGTTTAGGGGTACCTGCATGCTGAATAACACTAAGGTAAGATAAAGTACCGTATTTTTTACATTTTCCACAGAATTTTTTCAGTGTTAAGTGGTTGTATTTGGGGGCCTGGAACGGATTAATCCTATAACGAACGAGGTTCTGGAACCAATTACGTTCGTTATAGCATACCCCACTGTAACAGAACATATGGGATTAATTGGAATAGAGACTGGGCCGACCCCCAAAATCCAAATTTTGCTGACACAATATGTACGTTGTAGTAAAAATAGTATCTTAACTTTATGATGGTATGCACACACACATATCTAAATAAAAAACTACACTACTGTACAAATAAAGGTGTTTAACACTTACGGTAGTAAAAGAGATGTGTCGGCATACGTGGATGGGGACTGGTTCCGAGGCAGAGGGCAGATTACTGGCCCTCAGGTGAATCACTGTCACTATCCACCACAGTTGTCAGGGCCTCACTGACAAATCCCTCAAAGTCCATGTCATCACTGTCACTATCACTGACTTGGGCTGGCTGTGGTGGGTTGCGGGCGAAGAAGTCTGTGATGTTACGCTGATGGCTAGTGTTGATGATTTCATGGTAAATCTAGATGTACGGCTCCATAGTTTGTAACAGATGGTTGTTGAAGACTTCACAGCGTTGATTTGTCAGGGTCGTTGGAAAAGACGAGCTTGAGCTTCTCTGCAAACTCGATGGCATCTTTAACATTACCATGTGTTAACTTGTGTTCTTCTCGGGCTGCCGCAACACCTGCCTCCACAATGACGTCATCGTCTTCCAACATCTCGTCGGCTGTCACCTCAGGATCCCTGATCACCTCCATAATATCTTCGTTGGTGGTCACGGAAAAGCCTGCAGCTGTAACACTCTGTGCAGCTTCTCTTGCACGGTCACTGCCACTGCAACAGACTGAACCTCACCAGTCACAGGTTGCCTCTGCCTCCCACCTGGGATGCCTTGCAACACATGCCGCCATGTGTGACGAATCGTTGCCACAGACAGCTGCTTCCATGCCTCCACCAAAAAATCAACTGTTTGACGTGAACTTCTTGCTCCGCCAACTCTCCTTGCTCGTCGTCGTCACTCTCACTTTCGGTGTCACTCAGGTTCCACAACTCATCTTTGGTATTAGTCAAGTCATTAAGGAGCCGAAATTTCTTTGCGGAGAAAGAAGCCTTAACATTGCAGATTAACTCCTGGTCCATGGGCTGGATTAATGACGTAGTGTTGGGAGGAAGGAAGACCACGTTTATGTTGGGGTGATGATCCAACTGTAGGGGCGAGTGTCCTGGTGCGTTGTGAAGGAGCAACAAAATGTTGAATGGAACATTCTGTTGCTCGAAGAATTTCTTCAAGTCGGGAATGAAACAGTCATCAAACCAGGAGAAGGACAGACCAGTGAACATCTACGCCTTCCTGGAGGTTAGCCAGTGGATAATTAATCTTGCTCACATCCATGTTCTTGTAGGTGTGCGGCTTGCGGGCTGTGTGGATCACCGATAACTTGAGCTTACAGGTACCGGAGGCATTGGTGGTAAACAGAACGGTGATGCGCTCCTGCAATTTCCGGCCCCGACACTTGCTGGCAGACTGGACAGCGAAGGTCTTGGTAGGTAGCTTTTTCCAAAACAGACCGGATTCATCCATGTTGAACACCTGGTTGTCGGTGTACTGTGCTTCCTCCATAACTTCTCGTAAGAATGGAGGAAACTCACTCGCCGCAACACAGTCAGCACTACCACCTTCACCAACAATGTTAATGTTGGTGATCTTGTTCCTCTTCTTAAACCCTTGCAGCCACCCAGAGGAAGCACTGAAGGGTCTCGGCTCTGCAATTCCCATCTTGCGTGCCACTGCCACGTACAGTTCACGGGCGTACTCTTGAACTGACCGCGTGTCTACCGCCATGTTCCGTCTTGCCTGACGAATCAAGTAGCTCACCAGCAAATTCTCAGTCTTGAGCAGCACCTTGTTCTGAGAGTACTTCACCATCGAAGCACCTACATACTTTGTGATGCTCATGTGTTCTTTTATCTTGGTGGCATTCTTCTTGATCGTCCTGATCGTAGATTCATTAACGCCATGCTGGCGTGCCAAATCAACTTGCCTGGTACCTTTTTCCAACTCCTGCACGATCTTGTACTTAACTTCATAGCTTAAAGCTCGTCGTATCTTCTTAGGCTTGGGGCGGCTTGGTCCAGGTAGTTCAAGGTTTTTCTATGGTGGTGGGGGTCCAGCGGAAGCCATTGTTGAACAGATTAGCGGGCACACTAGAGAATTGTACACGCAGTGACTGAGAACAATGTGTAATGAGTGATTATCAGACCACAGATTACAAGCCCAGAGAAGTATAACACATATAACAGCGAATACATATAGCAGAGAGCGTGTAAAGACCTCGTGGTACCTGAACATACCAGGTTGACACACCCCAGGCCAAGACCCAAGGGACTTGACCTCATCCGCCAATTACTTGAATTAACGAGTGACCTGACCTACCGAGACACACCTGGGCATGACCACACCTGGACACAGCTGTCCAGATCTAACCAGTTTAGTGTTAATTGCTAAGGTCAAACGCCGGCTGTGAGCCCCCATATAAAGGCTCGGCAGCCCTGCCCACGGGTTCATTACCGTTCTGATTCCCATACGGGTCTTATTCAGAGAGATTGGTCATTGAGAGGTCCTTCTGGTCACTCACAGAGTCACGCTCGTCCTCTCCCCCTCCCCCCCAGGTCGGGAGGGGGACTTCCCGACCAGACCCCAGCTAAGCAGAGACTCGCATACGAGAGCACAGCCAACACCCACTGGGCCTAGGTCAGGTTACACGTGAGTCATTGTCAGACCTATCTCTAGGGCGAGTTACCTACTGTGGGAAGTGTATTCATTCATGTTGTGTCCGAGAGTCAGTGTATAGTAACGTAAAACATAATGTGCTAATACCCCAATATATTGATGATATTAACGTGTTCATGTCATTGAGTGAATTAATAAATAGTTGTATCGAAGCGGTGTTTGAGAAGTTGTCCCATAAGAAGAATAGATATGTGTATTGACATATAAGATAAGCGTATTGACTCAGAGTAAATAACATCCCGGCCACGCTACCCAAGTTCCTATTTTTACATTACTACTCTCTATACTTCCTACTTATATGTAATCTTCTTCTATGCAAGTTCTGTCTTGTTGTAATGGTGGCAGCGAACTATAACGTTAACCCAAGCCCTCCTTGCTTAGTTGTTATAGTGATAGTGTACTTAACGTAAACTCATGCCCTCCCCCGTTTAGCCATAACACCTGGCTCGTCAATTTGAGTGTTGTTCAAAAGTGCGTTATAAGGAGTTCCTGCGTAGTAGCGTGAAAAGTGTCTTAGTGTGTCATCTTTACAGCTAAAGTGAATGTCTCTCGTAGTGGTATGAGCGAATTTTTACTAGCAATATGTCCCGTGCTTAACGTATTTCTCAGTGCCCCCCGCGATCTGGGTAGTTCTCAATATCCCTAGTGATTTTAATTGTTGATCAGTGTTAAATGTACCCATCGTGTGTTAGTGATGGAAGCAGTGTCTGTACTAACTGTTATAACCTAACATGTCTTTTAACCTACATCCTCCTCCCTGTCCTAATCCTTATCTCACCCTCCTTATCCTTACCCTTCCGTCCCTGCCCTGCCCTGCCCCATCCCCCCCCCCCCCCCCCAGCAGCCCTGGCTTGGCCCGGCCAACCTCACCCGCCACGCCTCGCCTCCTCCCCACTCCACCTGCCTCGCACAATCCAGGGTGACCTCACTAATCCCCCGTCTTTTGTCCCGTAGCAATGTGTTCATGATGATGGTTAATGTAACGTAATATTGCGATAAATGCAGAGCTTCACATAGTGTTTTTATGCTAGTATGATTTGTGATGTACTCTTTGACATGTAGTGATAAATGATATTCAGTGTAGTGAGCAGAGCTTCACTCCCCGACCCAGCCTGATGAGAACATTGTCGTGACGGAAACCATAGTTGTCAAACATCGACGTAATGTATAAAGTAAACTTATTTTTTACGGATGCACTTCCAACTAATCCATCATCCCTTTAGGATTGTTTCTCTGTCAAATGTCACACACAGTATCACCCCATGGCTCCAGCCGGACGTCAACCACAGTACATATGAGCAGAGAAGCAGCGTGATGAATGCAGCACCCAACCCACCACCCACCACGCCACTTCTTTCAAGTCCTCCCTTGGTCTAGGATTAAGAAGATTTTATATTTTTCTACTTTAGGAAGTTAAGGAGTGTGGAATGCTGCGCCACACAACGAACCCTGGTGAGCCCACCCAGGGAGGTATTCACCACTGTGGAAGATGTGAGACAGGACAGTCTTTGGTTTCACCGACACTCACGTACGGAGGGCGAACCCTGGTCCGCGGAACCTGCCTCACAAGTCATCCAAGGCGACGACAGCCCAAGCAGTGGACCGGCTTTAATCCCGGCCGGAGGGGCGGAATTGGAAAATGAAGCTGTACAGGATTAAAGCGCAGATGGAACAGAAAATCATCTGGAATATGTTGAAAATGATGTTGTACTGAGAAAAAAAGGCAGACGGAACAGAAAATTCATCTGGAATACGAAAATGATGCTCTAAAACATAAGAGGAAGAATGCAGATGGGACAGAAAACTCATCTGGAATAGCATAGAAACCAGGAGGAAGTGAGAATTCAGAAGGTATGGAGAAACGACCCACAAGGTGCGGTATGGAAGGAAGAAAGACATGCCATGTGAAGAAAGAAGACAGAAGATGTGCTGTGCTGACATCAGAAGAAAGTCGACATTGAAGGTGGATCATCAGAACGACCAACCCACAACCGCCATTGTGCTGCCGGCATCCCCTATTTTCAGATACCAGCTGGATGGAAGACGTGCGCTATGCTGGACCCACACTAATGTTGTTGATGTACAATAAAAAGATATAAAACCCTAACATGTGAACTAGGAGCACTTTTCATGTATTTGAAGTGTTTCATTCTTTGATTTTTGTTGATATTTACTACAAAGAATGTTTTTTTTATTTTATTCACTTTTTCTATGAGTTCAATTGATAAATGTTTTGCACTACGAAATGCAATGTTGTAGACATATTACTGACTGAGATGGATTTTTATTTTGACATGGGCTGGTAAGGAGATGTAACACCTGTTGTTGTTGTAATTTGCAAGTTTGTCTTGGACACAATGCTAGATATGAAGGATCTTTTCATTCTATGTTCACTTACTGTGTTTTTTTTCTCCTGGCATACAAGCTTTGATCTTGGCGGGAGGTATAGTGTCAGATCAAACTAGCGCCAGTAGAAAAACATACACCTGTGAGATTATTGTTGTAAATGGGAGACTGTATTATCGCCTCAGGGACTATCTTCGATACTGCACATGATAATACTGTCTATATGTGTCATCAGTTCTCTGTGATGGAAGCTTTGGTCTTGGCAGGAGGTGTAATGAGTGATTATCAGACCATAGCTTACAAGCCCCAAGAAGTATAACACATATAACAGCGAATGCATATAACAGAGTGTGTGTAGAGACCTCGTGGTACCTGAACATACCAGGTTGACACACCCCAGGCCAAGACCCAAGGGACTTGACCTCGTCCACTAATTACTTGAATTAACGGGTGACCTGACCTACCAAGACACACCTGGGCATGACCACACCTGGACACACCTGTCCAGACCGAACCAGTTTAGTGTTAATTGCTAAGGTCAAACGCCGACTGTGAGCCCCCATATAAAGGCTCAGCAGTCCTGCCCACGGGTTCATTATCATTGCGATTCTCATACGGGTCTTATTCAGAGGTCATTCTGGTCACTTGCACAGAGTCACACTCGTCCTCTCCCCCCAGGTCGGGAGGGGGACTTCCCGACCAGACCCCAGCTAAGCAGAGACTCACATAAGAGAGCACAGCAAACACCCACTGGGCCTACGTCAGGTTACACGTGAGTTATTGTCAGAACTATCTCTAGGGTGAGTTTCCTACTGTGGGAAGTGTATTCATTCATGTTGTGTCCGAGAGTCAGTGTATAGTAACGTAAAACATAATGTGCTAATACCCCGATATATTGATGATATTAACGTGTTCATGTCATCGAGTGAATTAATAAATAGTTGTTTCGAAGCGATGTTTGAGAAGTTGTCCCTTAAGAAGAATAGATATGTGTATTGACATATAAGATAAGTGTACTGACTCAAGAGTAAATAACATCCCAGCCACTCTACCCAAGTTCCTATCTTTACATTACTACTCTCTATACTTCCTACTTATATGTAATCTTCTTCTATGCAAGTTCTGTCATGTTATAAATGCGACTGGCGCGGGGTAGGTCAACGGCTTCTTCCCTCCCGTGGCAGGGCACGTCATATTTCATTAAACCAATCACAGCTAGCGGGGGAGGGAGGTAAGGATGCGTGGCCCAATCACAGTCCGATACGTCATATAACGTCAGCGATAATGTAACAGCGACACACTGCGCAACCTTACTCGCGCCGCTTCCCGCTTATGGTCAAGCATGGGCCGCGTGAATAAAAAACGGCACGGCGTGTCTGGACCTTTCCAGCCGCTCCGCGAAAATGACCAAATTTACAGCGTAATTAAAGCATTTCAATTCTGGCAAGGCACCACGTAAATGACCAAACGTGTTAACCAAAACTATACTGTACTGTATAAACATAAAAATAGTTTATGTTCAAGAGCGTCTCAAGCAAGATGCTTCCTCCACTGAGCAGACACACAAACTAACGCCATTCTGGGGGAGTCAAGTGACTGTTTGGCGCACTAAAAACTAGTTCCCTGTACTTCATTTGTTAAATAATTATTAAAATGACTAAAAATTTTAATATAAGACTTGGAAAATTATTGAATAGTACAACCTTCTTGATATTTACTCAAATGGTAACGAATTTAAGCCCTAAAACCGATTACTGTATTGGCAGACTAATACTACAGCTGGTGAGCAGGAGAAAGCATGTTGGGAAAAATTCGTAAGGCATTCGTTAACCGAATTTTTTTCGTTAACCAAATTGATTAATCTTATGGAAGGTAATTTGTTAACTGAAATTTCATTAACCGAGGCGTTCGTTAACCGAGGGATCACTATGTATTTATGCACAAAGTAGTGTGCCAGAATTATTTACGAGTTTACAAATATTAGGTATAATACAACTTATGTTAGAGTATACAATCTGCATATTTTTAAAATTTTCTCAAACTGCATGAAATGCCCACAAAGTTAATCATTGTTTTTATTGAAGCAGATTATCTTAGGCTTATACAACACGCATTTGTATGCTCCAGTCCATACCAAGGTATTCTTCCAACATTTGCAACATAGTGTTCCACAGCCACTTTTGCACTGGCATGAAATCATCTCCATTAACCTCTTTGGCACTGGGTCTATGGTCATAAAAACAGGCAACAGATCTTCGTCAGTCAGTGCCCATCCCATGGTGTCTGGCAATGGAATATCAGGTGTTGCTCTGTTTATCTGCTTCCTTATAATCAGTGATTAAATAATGAGTTCTCCTGATGTGGTATCTTAAGGCATTACTTGTTGGAGGTAGAGTTTCAACACATCAGTTTTCCCAACAAGTTCAGTCTTGCCTCATCTACTGACTCCACATCTCCTTTTACTTTGTATAACTTACAAATAAACCTTTCTGCTTCCTTCACCACGGAGTAGTGCATAATAATACTTGAATGCTGCCCATGCAGACCTTTTGGTGTGGCCACTTACTTTAGATGTAGTGTCACATGATCACATCCTATAATTGCATGAAATGCAGGAGTGATGGCAAGCATTCAGGTGGTAAATTGGCAACAACATCCCTTACAGGGATAACACATTGTTTTTTGGCAGTTCCAGCCATCATCCAAATTTTGTTTATTGATATTTGAAAAGAATGTGCAACTAAGAGAGGCAAAACATCTGTATCCCTTGCAGATACAATTACAGTGTCAGCATCAGCATGCATTGCATGTAAGACTACTCTTGTGTCAGCTTCTTCATGATTGGCTGATAGTCCAGAAACATTGATATTTTTTAAATACTGTACTTCCTGCTCATTCTCAAATCCTCTTGCAAGTACCAAACATTTGTTATCGGGGGCATTGGCAATTATTTCCTTGGAGAAGAAATTCGTCAAATCTTGTTTGTTTTCATTGAGGGCAAGGAAGTTTGCCTAGTTGTGTGGTAGAGGCACCTGCTCTCATGGTCACAATAGCATGGTTAGTCCGTTCAACACTTTATTATCCACATTAAGCTCCACCGCCCACAAAACATGTGTGAAACTTTTTGAGTCCACCAGTGGAGACTTCTGTTTTACCCCCACTTCAGGGCGTCTTAATCATCCGTTTTCTCTCTTGTACTGCCTCAGGGACTCGGGTATTTCTTAATACCTCATATGGTGTCCAGGATTTGAAATTGAGTGAATTACTTTATTGTACAGTGAATGGTGTTTACTTACTGTGAGAGAAAGCATTCTAGGGTATTGAGTATATGTTGAAGGCATCATATACCTTTAGGTGTAGAATATATCGTGTTAAGACGATGTGTTTTGAGTGCCCATTTGGCAGCTGTAAATCATTATGTTTCGTGTGAACTTATGCGATAGCATTTCAAAACTGAAGTCATATCTTTTTGATCTATGAACATCAAAGAATCCAATGAGAGTATAGAAATTGTTGTCAGTCCTGTATTATAGAAAATACATAGTGTACTGAAATGTAAACAAAACTCCTACTTATCGCTGGAATATAACGGAAAATCTGTTATCTGCTTGCAAAGCTCTGCCCATAGTACACTGCCTTTCTTAGTACTTGACATCAGTTTAATTCTTGCCTTTGAAAGCTCAGTCACTGCTTAGTTTAAAAAGTTAATCTTAGAAAACTAATATAAGCTTGTAGCCTCATTTTCACCTGCCGACGTGTAAGTTTAAACTTGGTAACTCGGGGTTGTGAAAGTGAGAGTGAGGCAGACTGTCCTGACCTCACTGCCTCACACTAAAGCACGACCCCATTCTGTAAATAGGTGCCGGATAGACCAAGGGAGGTTTTGGTAGGCCAGGACAACATCCACACTAGTATTTGGGAGTAGATAACGTCGTGAACACGGATTATGTGCTCTCAGCCAGCCGCACAGAGGTGGCCAGAATTCACCGTCCACCTGGTGATCTCACAAGAGAAGTAAACACGACCAGCTCATAGCAGTGTTGTTTTGAATTAATCCACCTCTAAGTAGAGATTACTTTGGGTGTGTTATTCATCCAAGTATCCCTGTATGTAATCTCCTCAGTTGAATGGGTGTTTGGAGTCAACATACTCTGAGGGTCGCTAATTTTTCTGGGCAAATGTAACAAGGAGCCCAAGGAGGTATTCAGTTGTGGTGCTACCACTGCTATGTTACTGGCAAGAACAATTTCTCAAGTAACCTGTATTGATGGTGCTCAAGTGTACTATATGTATGATTATAGTGTTGTGTTTTTTTAAGGTACAGCAAGTAATGGTGTATGTTGGAAGATGTACTGTACCTAGTTGAAAAATATCTGAGTGGAGCCATGGAGATGATCGTGGTAGTTGTGTGCTACTGGAAGTAGTCATAAGTCTAGCATTATTTTAATAAATAATTTTTTATTGTATGTTAGGGGTAATATTCTCCTACAATATCCACCTTTGTCCCTTTCCATATCTTGGTACCAGTATTACAGTTACTCAGTGTCACTGAATTGACCTAGTAGAATATAACTTACATTGCTGGAATTCTTACAAGATAGCAATTAATTTAAGTACATAGACATAAAATTTTTAGATATTAACCTATTTCATTTGAGTACAGGTTTGCCCTTACGACAATTATTTCTTTTTCTATTTTTCACAATATGTATTTAAGATGGTGTGTGCATGTAAATGAGTAAAAATAAATGAAGAAAGTTACGTATATCTACTTGAAAATACGAGTTGAAAAACAACCATAATACCTCACAGCTTGGCCCAGTAGCCTGGTGGTTGCAGTGATGATTCTAACCTGGCTACAATGCCATGATTAATCACGATTAAGCATTATTATATCAGTACACACTAATAATAACAGTAAATCCAGTGAAATATGGCAGGGAGGGAGGGAAGTTAAGTGCCCTCTCGTAATTTTGTCCGGAAAATCGGTGGTGTACCTGTAGTTTGTTCAATAAATTGAGACATATTTTGCCATCTTTGTATTATTTATACATAAGTGGCACGGCACTGCACATGTATTATTTTCAATTCCAAATTAAATTTGCTAAGAAAATAAAATATTTTCAAATTAATTTTCACTTTCTGCACAGACAATCTGGCTACTTTGTAAGTCAGGTAGTGTGCCTGTCACTACACTACAGGCAAAGACCGTAATGCGATGAATCAATATTTGCTTAATCAGTTTTATGATGTTGAAAAATTAAAACCATTTACCACTCTGATATGGCTAAAGATCAGTTTTACAATGGTCGCTACCTAAATAACTTTTTCTGCATTGTCACTGCTATGAAACTGTGATGGGCAATAAGTGCATAATTCCGAGATATGATGACACAATCTCGGAATGGCATAACACATGTGACCCATGAGGGCTGCGCAAGAAGTTCTGCCCATCCCCGGTGATTGCCAGGCTAAGCAGTTGAACGTGTCACATTGGCCAGAGGACAGACAGATTCTCTTGAAGGCCACTCATGATAATCCAAAGGTTACAATATTAAAAATGTTATACTATGTGGTATCATGGTGTTTTAATCACATGGATGTCACAGTGTGATGTGAGTAACAACTTTTTATTCTATATGAAAGTGAAGCCACCGCCATAGTAAGGGCACAAATGCCACTGTGCCCGAAATCGAGTTACCACTACATCAAGTTTTGACAAGTTTTCCTTGATCACAAAGTGTGTCGTATGTGGATGACCCAGCTGTGAGTGAAAGTGAAGCGAGTGAACCTGAGGCTGGGCCATCACGGGGCCATAAACGTCTGTGCAGGCCTCACACGAGGAAGAGTATTGTTGCAAAAAGGCTTTGTAAAGAAGGTAAGGCATATACCAGTCTTATGACCAAAAAAATTACTACCAGCAAGGCAGGTAGGCCCCCACATGTGCTGATGAGTGTTTCTCGAAAGTCACCTTTTTCTCTATTTTAAAAAAATGTCAATTGTGCCCTCACTACTGTGGTGACCTAAATTACATTATATTATAAATACAGTACTGTACACTATTACTATTTTTATAACATGAGTTAATTGAATTACAATACTATTATTAATCATGTTTGCTGCTCTTGCTTTGAATCCATATATTGAATTCCCTCAATCTGTAGATTAGGAAGAACATCTTCAAGGAGTAAGCAGAGAAGTTTTATATTCTTTATACCATCTAATCCATTAAGATGAAGATTCTGTAGTCTTCTGAAAATAAAACAAAAACATAATTAACATTAGATAATACTTAGTCATTAATCAAACCAAATTTCTACTCCGAAGATTAAGGATTGGAATACAAAATCCTATTCTCTGGTAGAGGGAACAAGAAAGACTTATGTATGACTTACACATACCACTCTGAGCATATCACAACAGTGAACAATATCACAAGGTGTGCAATTCATGAGAGCAGGAGACATTACCCTAATGGATACATTGCAATCTTCTCAACCAGTTGAATCCATATAAATCCCGTGAGGCTAGTCAAAATGGAGCTTTAATTCTACAGCTTTAGTCCCTCTAACCTTATTCTGTCCACATGGGACTGCATACTCCCAACCCTGAGTTCCTTGGCCAATTTGGGACCATTCAAGATATGAAGGTACTGTAGTGAATACTCTCCCCTACAACTGCCACTGCCGTTATTCGCTGATCAGCCGATCCCGTGGTGAGTTTCTCTGACAAGCCTAGCAGTCTGAATGCGTGCGGTCGGCCAAGCAGCGACGCTTACTTCCGGTGGAATCGTATATTAGCCCACAGCCTCGCCGTGAAGTCGATTCTACCCAGCGCTCTCAAACAGACAAGACCTCCGCATAACAAGCTCCTCACCACACAGTAATTCTCTAGCACTGCAGTGATTTACTTGCATATATATATATATATATATATATATATATATATATATATATATATATATATATATATATATATATATATATATATATATATATATATATATATATATGCTGATAACCACCAGGAAAGAAGAAAACACGAAGTTCCCAAGCGCTTTCGTGTAATTCACATCTTCAGGGGTGAGTACAGACTAGATAGAGTAATGCAGAACAAGATGAATATATACAGAGGAGGGTGAGACCAGGTCCACAATGGTCAGGTAATGACCCTACTAATCTTTAAATGGCACACAACGGTTGGTGGTTGGGTCAGATGGGACAGTGACCCGCCCTCTCACCTGATCACAAATCTTCTTAATTACAAAGTTGTCCAGCTTGTACAAGCCGTTACTCAAATTCATGTTGAATGCTTCGGTATGTTTAATAAGACTAGATTCTATGATGTTCCTACTATCAATTGAATTACATGGTAATATTGAGGAGGCATTATCCCAGTCAATGCAATGCTTGTTATCCCTCAAATGAACAAACAGAGCATTGGATTCCTGGCCTGTCCTGACACTGTATTTGTGTTGTTTAATTCTAGTTACAAGATCTTTACCTGTCTGGCCTAAGTAAAACATATTACATTCCTTGCAAGGAACTTTATAAATGCAACCAATTGTGTTGTTGGGGGAGTTCTTGATTAACATTTGTTTAACAGTGCATGAGTTTTTAAATGCCACATTGACGTTCCAAGATTTTAGCTGTGCCGGAATGTGTGAGAAATTTTTGTGAAATGGTAATATTAAGATATTCTTATGGTCATGGGTGGGCTTGGGATCAGTTCTATAAAAAGTTTTCTTAGTAATGTTTAAGCATTTGTCTATGAAAGATCTAGGGTATTTAAGGTTTGAGCCAATATTATATATATATTTGTATTCCTCATCGATGAATTCCGGACTGCAAATTCTCAAGGCACGTAAAAACATTGTTGTAAATACTGACTGTTTGACTTTATTATGGTGGGCAGAATAATAATGAATGTATGAACACACATTGGTTGGTTTTCTATAAATACTGAACTTGAAAGTGTTACCCATTCTGTGTATCAGACAGTCTAGGAATGGCAATTTACAGTCTTGCTCTAATTCCACAGTGAATTTGATCGAGGGGGCTAAGTTGTTAAGTTGTGGTAGGAAAACTTTTAGGTCCTCATTACATGGCCAGAGACATAATACATCATCAACATATCTAAACCAGACTGCTGAGGGTGGTAAAATATTACTTAATAGTTTCTTTTCAAAGAATTCCATATATAGGTTGCTTAATACAGGTGAGAGTGGATTACCCATTGCCATACCAAATTTTTGAGCATAATATTCCCCATTGAATTCGAATTTGCAATCCTTAATACATAGTTTGATGAGTTCGATGAAGTCATCTTTCGAGACGGGCAGTGAAATGTTATCCAGGGAATCTATGAGGAACTCTAGTAAATCATCAACTGGGACCTTTGTAAAAAGTGACGTTACATCAAAGCTGACCAGTTTAAAATCATGATTAATGTGCAAGTTATTGAGTTTATCAACCAGATCCATATTATTCTTGATATTGGAGTTAGAAATGTTGCCAACTAGGGGGTTTAGTAAGGAAACTAACCATTTCGATAGTTTATAAGAGATTGACCCAACAGAGCTAATGATGGGTCTTGCTGGGTTATTGGGCTTGTGGGTCTTGATTAAACCGTACATGTAAGGCAGTGGAGGGGACGTTGAAGTAAGATGTTTAATGAGAGTAGCTTTGCCTCTCAATAGGGACTTAAGTTTTTTGTTGAACTGGGTGTTGACAGTGTTGAGAGGATTATTTATGAGTTTAGAATATGTTGTAGTGTCACATAAAAGGTCATTCATTTTTGAGATATAGTCATCTTTGTTTAAAATCACTACTGTGTTGGCTTTATCTGCTTAAGTGACATGTAGATCCTTATTTTTCTTAAGGGCTTGGAGTGCTTTGGTGAATCTTTCTGGACAGTTTGAAACACAGGCTTGGACATAGATGCATACACAACACCTTTACACATGTTCACTTCTTCACTTGTCAAATTACTGAATTTCTCCAAATTGCAAAATGCTCTGGCTATGTCAACACTGTCGACTCCCTTGTTGGAACCATCAAAACTTAAACCATAGCCGAGGGCACACAAGGTATCATTGTCTAGTTGTTTAGAGGAGAGATTCACTACACAGTTGTTATTGGCATCCTTAGTCCAATCACTATTTCTAATAAGGAGTGCCAATTTGTGGTCTATCTTGGCTTGAAGATCAGAACGCTCGCGTCTCAGGTTATCAAAACAGTAGTCCAACATGAACTTTTTCCAATAACTCGGTATGGTCATGATAAAAGCGCGCTTTTTTTGTCTTACAATACGGAAGGCTTCATCCACTGGTCTCACCCTCCTCTGTATATATTCATCTTGTTCTGCATTACTCTATCTAGTCTGTACTCACCCCTGAAGATGTGAATTACACGAAAGCGCTTGGGAACTTCGTGTTTTCTTCTTTCCTGGTGGTTATCAGCATATACCTAGATCACGCGCACCTACAGTGATTTACTTGCATATATATATATATATATATATATATATATATATATATATATATATATATATATATATATATATATATATATATATATATATATATATATATATATATATATATATATATATATATATATATATATATATATATATATATATATATATATACAGTTGGTCCTCACATTAAGCGGTCCCGCAATCCGCGTTTCACCGTTACCGCGGTGCCTTGCCAGAACCTAACATTTTCACATTCCGCGGAGTGTCCGGCGCGACGCTATTTTTAGATTTGCCCCACGCGCCACCCGCCCGTCTGCCTGCCTGCCTCTCCCTCCTCCTCCCTCCGCTTGGGCAAGCGGCGCGGTAAGGTTGCGCAGTGTGTGTCTTTGTTGCGTTATCACTGACGTCATATGACGTATCAGACCTGTGATTGGCCATGCATCCCTACCCCCCTCTGCTGCTAGCTGTAATTGGCTTAAAGTATTATGACGTGTCCACCCGGGGGAGGGAGGGAGGAGAGACGACGCTTGACCTAGCCTCGACAGTTTCATCCCTCAAGGCCACACCGTGTAATCGCGCATCCATTGTTCCGTAAAATGGCTTCCGCCGGACCACCACCCCCAGAGAAAAACCTTTCCTTACCTGGACCCAGCGGCACTAAGCCAAAGAGGACACGACATTCCTTAAGCTACGAGGTGAAGTACCAAATTATTCAAGATTTGGAGAAAGGAACACGGCAAGTTGATCTTGCGCGCCAGCATGGCGTCAACGAATCTACGATCCGGACTATTAAGAAGGATTCAGCCAAGATAAAGGAGCACATGAAGATCACAAAGTCTACAGGTGCTTCTATGATCAAGTATTTTCACAACCGGGTGCTTCTCAAGACAGAAAAATTACTTGTGAGGTACTTGGTGCGTCAGGCGCGACGCAACATGGCGGTCGACACGCGCTCTGTGAAGGACTACGCACGTGAACTGTACATGGCAGTGGCACGAAAGATGGGAACTTCAGAGCCCAAACCCTTTACTGCTTCCTCTGGGTGGTTACAGAGGTTTAAGATCCGGAACAAGATCACCAATATAAACATTGGTGGTGAAGAAGCGAGTGCTGATCGTGCTGCGGCTCGGGAATTTCCTCCGTTTTTACGTGAGATTATGGAGGAAGGACAGTACACCGACGACCAGGTGTTTAACATGGACGAATCTGGTCTTTTCTGGAGAAAACTACCTTCCAAGTCCTACATTGTGAAGAATGCCAGCAGGATTCGGGGCCGGAAAATGCAGAAGGAACGCATCACCGTCCTGTTTACCACCAATGCCTCCGGTACCTGTAAGCTCAAGTTATCGGTGATACACACAGCCCGCAAGCCGCACGCCTACAAGAGCATGGACATGACCAAGCTAAATGTCCACTGGCTGACAGCACGTAAGGCATGGATGTTCTCTACACTGTCCCTCTCCTGGTTTGATGACTGTTTTGTTCCCGATGTAAAAAAATTCTGCGAGCAACAGAATGTCCCATTTAATATTTTGTTGCTGCTGGACAACGCACCAGGACACTCGCCCCTACTGTTAGATCGTCACCCCAACGTAAAAGTGGTCTTCCTTCCTCCCAACACTACGTCTATATTACAGCCCATGGACCAGGAGTTGATTTGCAATGTGAAAGCTGCATTCTCAACAAAAAAATTCCAGCTCCTGAACGACTACACCAACACCAGGGAAGAGTTGCGTGACCTGAGTGACACCACCACCGATAGCAAGAGCGACGAAGATGAGGAACAACGGTTAGAACAGCAAAAAATACTCTTCAAACAATTCTGGAGAATATTTAACATCAAGAAAGCTGTGGACATCTTGGTGGAGTCATGGGATCAGCTGTCTATTGCTACAATTCGTCACGCATGGAGACATGTGTTGCATGGAATACCAGGTGAGAGGAGGAGTCAATCTGTGACTGGTGAGGTTCAGAATGTTGCAGTAGCAGTGGACCTTGCCAGAGAAGCTGAGCAGACTGTTACAGTTCCAGGCTTCTCCGAGACCACCAACGACGACATCCTGGAGGTGATCAGAAATCCTGAAGTGACTGCCAACGAGATGTTGGAAGAAGAACACGTCAGTGAAGAGGAGGAAGAAGGTGCGTCAGTCTCCGAAGAACACAGTTTAAGTCATAGTGATATTAAGTGTGCCATGGAGTTTGCAGAGAAAATTAAGTCCGTCCTTTCCCGCGACAATGACGATGACCGCTATGAAGTCTTCCATACCCGGCTGGTGCAGGCTATGGAGCCATACATCACGGTGTATCACGACAACATCAACGCCAGCCGTCAGCAAAACATAACAGATTTCTTCACCCGCAACCCACCACAGCCAGCCCAAGCCAGTGATAGTGACAGTGAAGTTGACTTTGAGGGATTTGTCAGGGAAGCCCTGACAACTGTAAGTGACAGTGATGATGATTCACCTAGTAATGGTGATTCACCTGAGGGCCAGTAATCTGCCCTCTGCCTCGGAACCAGCCTCCATCCCCGTATGCCGACCCATCTCTTCTACTACCGTAAGTGTTCCACAAAATTTTTCGTTTTTTAACCTATTCTTTATTTTTCCTATGTTAACCTTTATCTTTCCTAACCTAACCTCTTCTATATTACTTGTTTTTTCATACCATCATAAAGTTAAGATAAAATTTTTACTACAACATAGCTGTGTGTCGTCAAAAAGTGGAGTTTGGGGATCGGCCTGGACTCCATTTCAATTAATCCCATATGTTATGTTATTCACTTTCCGCGTTTCTCACTTTCCGCGGGACCCTCTGGGTTACATTAACCGTGTAATGTGAGGACCAACTGTATATATATATATATATATATATACACTATATATATATATATGTGGTATGAGGAACTCGAGAGACAACTATTTTGTGATTTAGAATATTATTCATATGGATATGTATTTTTGTAAGCTCCGAGGAGGAAAACCTAAATACATTTTGTGGGTTTGAAATGGAATTTGCGCAGGAGCGAATGCATCCCAGCCCGGGGTGGAGAGACGCTACGGCGTTGTTTACATAACAAAGATGGGTCGGGTGGGCCCAGTAATAGGTGTGTCCCACGTGTTTCTTGCTCTGATAGGGTGTGTTTGATAGATTGAGCATAATAAATGTTATATAAAGAATGTGATGATCTCGTGGAGGTAGTCTGTAAGCCAGAATAAGGCTAATTCTAGCTTTGCTCTACAGACATTCACCCTGGAGTAAGTCGACAACAGCAGCCACTCCCCTGTGTTATGCTGGTGGGTTGGGTTTACTGTTTAATTCCTACTACTGTGTGGTACCAATATGTGAATATGACAACAGTTGATGCTTGTTTTGTAAGTATAACGTAATAATGTATAATAACTAGTTATGTCCGATCTAGGTCCCAGCCTTTTCCTTCTCGGGTGATTTCTAGAGTAAATAAATGAGAGAAAACAACAAGTGTGTGTCATATCCCTGCTTTGTGCTTTGCTACACTTGGTGGAGATGCGGAGTATGCAATTGCTTGCATGAGTAAGTAGAGATTGACCCCTATAGAGCAAAGAACAAGCAGCACCCAGGCAGTAGTTATTGTAGCCGAAATCACCCGGGGAGGAGCACCGCACCACCGCCTCCTGAGGATCGACAGCGGAGGAGAGAGCTTGGACCAGTGAAGCAGTTACCTACACAGAGGAGGACGAATCTGGAAGCAGCCAAGCATGAGTTACCCATCCCCACATCAAGTTCCAGAGGAGAATTTGATCGACTTGAGAAGCTCGGAGATAAGTGAATTGTATCATCAAAGTATCCAACCCTTATGTAATCAAGTGCAAAGACTCACAAACCAGATGGAACAGGGGGTGAGCAGTCCCACTAAGAGTGCTAAGATGGAAACTGGGGTCTCACAGTCTGAACAGAGGGGTGAGCCTAGGCACAAAGAGGACCGTGTTGATATTTTCCCTCAAGTGGTAGCCCATGAGATGAGGCTCAGGACTTTTTCGGGGACTCCTGATAATTTAGACCAAATTAATGTAGGAGAGTGGATAGCTGAGGCCAAGCGTAACATAAGGTTGCTTGGCTACAAGGGTAGAGGGTCAGTCAACTATATTCTAAAATTTCTCACTGGTCCTGCTCAGAAAATGGTAGAAAAACTGGCTTGGAGTGACAGTTGTGATAGTGAAGGGGTTCTTGCAGTTTTAAAGGATACTAAGGAAGTGGTTGCCAAAATGGGGACAGGATGAAGTCAGTCTCAACAGGTTCTCCCTGCTCTAGTGACTGAACACTATGATTAGAGCCAACTTCCTCATCCTGATCCTGAAATCCACTAAAATCGGGCTGACTAGGTAGAGGTTCTTGTAATTTTCCTACTGCCTCATTATCTAGAATATCCAATAATCTACTTTTCTTAGCAGAAGCAGGTTTGGTCTAATTGGGTATTAAGTCTCTTACCTAAACTTTCTGCGAACTTGGGATCTTTCCAGTGTTTTACATTTAGAAATTTACTCTTCAAGGCCTTATTCCATCTATTTAATTTGGATCTGCATTAATTCTTTCTTATCTCCTGCAGCTTGAATAATTTTAAAAAATTTGATCATAACTGTATGTATATTATGTATGCTGTATTATATATTATGTATGTATATTATGTATGTGCTCCATTTATATATATTATTTATTCAGCCTAGCTAGCAGCGTGTGGCAATGTAATTACCATGTCCCACATGCTTAATTAATGTGCCTGGCGACATATGGAAGCTGTTAATGTGTCACTTGCCATACGTCGCCTATAGAGCAGTTGACCAGCAGACAGGTTGAAGAGCGCTACTCCCCTTGTGTACATATCTCTTATCCAGTAAATCGAACCTACAAAATCTATACAGGTGTTTGTGTTCGCTCCTGTATATTGAACTTATTACCCAGAACACGAACATGGCGCAGTGAACCGGTTTCACTGGATAATTACGAGTGACAGTGCAAACTTTGTGGGAAAGCCGGCTTATGGACTCCTTCCCTGTGTCAACCAACCGCCGCCCGCCACCCCTCCTCGAAGAATTTAGCAACTTTGAGCAGTGTCAGTGACAATGATTTCCTGTGCAGTGTTTAGTGCATTGTGTGTTTCGTGCCATACATGTGTGACCTTGTTCTAAAGGATTCCCAAGGTACACGGCATGTTCTGGGCATTTGTAAGGAGTAAAGTTTTTCACATCCTTCTCTCATCATGTTCAGAGGGTAACTGGTGCTCCTAGTCGTCTCCACCCCCCTCACAGCTCGAGGAGACTGCTCCCGCCCAGGCGCGCGCACACACACACACTGACCGCGGCGATTTCCTTATATATATTTTATATATATAATCTACTTATCTGTGTATTTAATTAAATTTTTTGTCTGAGATCTTGTTGATACGACGGGCTGACCGGTCAACACTGATTTAGACACAGTACACAGATGAAGTAGTTATGTCTCGTGCCTTGCGCAGTCGTGGAGCTGAGGCCCAGATGACTCAGTCGGATGATAGCTCCGCAGAGATGGATGACCAGGCTGACCATGACACCCCAGCTACCACAACATCGCGCAGCCCTTCACCTCGATATTCAGCGTTGTCTCCAGAGATAATTGCTTTAATGAAGTTTATGAGAGATGAAAGGCGCGAGGATGAAGCTAACAGACGTGTGGCGGATGAACACAGACGACAAGCAGAGGCAGAGCGAGACCACCAACGGAGATTGGAAGACAGGGCACGGTTAGAAGCCTTGATATCTCGCCTCACTGTTAACCAAGCCCCTGGCTCTAACACTGCCTCGGTACTGACTGGTTCAGTTACCTCATCAATGCTCTCTTCACGCCCACCAGCCCCACCTAAAGCAGCAGCTCAAACACCGCCCATCTTGAAGCCTGATGTGAATTTCCAGACTTTTCGTGAATGGCGGAGACGGTGGACTGATTATTCTACAATGGTGGATCTCCAGAGTTTGTCACAGCCAAAACAACTCATCCAGCTGCGCATGTGCCTGTCCTTGGAAATTCAGCGTGTCTTGGAACATATGTTGCAGGTACCTCCGACCTCTTCGTTGTCTGTAGAGGAGGTACTGGTCATTCTACAACGGCACACCAAAGGACAGCAGAATGAAGCTCTGCGCAGGAGGGAATTGTTTAGCTGCAGACAGATGGAGGGTGACACTTTCGATGCCTTTTATGTACGACTTAAGAGAGCCTCGGAAGAGGTAGATGTATGTCTAGGCCACCACCAGCAGTGCGAGGAGACCCAGTTGAAGCAGGTGATCCTGATGGGTGTTAAGGACGAGGAGCTTGTCCAACACCTCACCTCCCTCGACTCTTCCTCTTCTCTTAAGGATGTTTTGACGATATGTCGCTCCTATGAGGCTGCCAGGTGTGCCACCTCTGCCATCCGAGCTCCCCCTACAGTTGTACGCGCTGTGTCCCGGTACAAGAAGGACAAGAAGTCTGCTCCTATGCCTTCGCCCACCACGTCCACGCCCGGTTCATTTTGTAACAACTGTGGTAAGCAGCACGGAATACAGGTGTGTCCAGCTGCTGAGTCTACCTGCAACAGTTGTGACCGTAAGGGCCACTGGTCACTCACAGTACGATGCCCAGCTAAGTACGCCCAGTGCAATGTGTGCGGTCGTCTGGGCCATTATGACAAGTGTTGCCCTACCCACAAACCCAAGGGATAGCGTCGGCGGAAGCTTCAGCGCCCTTCTACCAGTGAGGGCAACCCACAGTCGCCAAATCAGAGGCACGACGACCCTGGACAAAGCACGACCCATATTAGGAAGGTGTACTCCTCGCATCCCAGGACCAAAGTCCCCCAGCACGTCAGCGTCATCATGACCTACGGCAATGTGTCATCCTGTCTCGAGATGCTGCCCGTCACCGGCGCTGAGGCTACGGTCATCGGTCCCCAGCATTTGCAATGCTTGGGGCTCTCTCCAAGCAATCTAGGACCGCCTCTCAAGGACCTCTGCGTCACGGCAGATGGTTCACAGATGGCCTCAGCCCTAGGTTCACTCTATGCACATGTCACCTTTGGCAACAGGTCATGTCAAGCCTGGATTGATGTGCATAATGGTGTCCCGACTCCTTTGCTGTCCTACAGACATTGCCAAGAGTTGGCCATCATCTCCCAGGACTTCCCAACACCGATTCTTGAGGTAAAATACGCCAACAGGGTGCACGAAGGGAGCAGCAACTACCCTGCTGCCGCCCTACCCCTACCTCTGGCCAGTGATACCTCTCCTTCGGTAGTTGTCCCTGCTGCTTCAAATCTCCACGCCTTGGCTCGCCTCCACGACAGTCACTGTGGAGCCGAGGCCACCAAACGGCGTGCAAGACAGACTGTGTTCCGGCCTGGCATCGACCCCGACATCTCCAATGCTGTCCAGGTGTGTCAGCCCCGCCACGTACTACAACCCAGCCAGCAGCAGGAACCCTTTATGAGTGACGACAACCCCACCCGCCCCTTTGAGTCTGTCGGCCGACTTTTTCTGTGTGTCAGGAAAGTCCTTCCTTGTTATCGTCGACCGTCTCTCTGGTTGGCCGGTTGTCATCAAGTGCGGTAATGACATGACTTCTGCCGCCACCATCAGCAAGTTTCGCCACTATTTCCGTGACGTGGGCGTTCCTGTACGCCTGCGAACCGACGGAGGACCTCAGTTCACAAGCCGGGACTTTGCTGTGTTCCTTGACCGATGGGGATTCCGGCATGTGTTGTCATCACCCCATTACCCGCAGTCCAACGGCCACGCTGAGGCCGCTGTCAAATCCTTGAAGCACCTCATCCTTAAGGTGGCCCCTTCTGGGAATATTGACTGCGAGGCCTTCGACCGGGGTCTTCTTGAACTCCGCAACACACCTAACTACACCGGACGCTCCCCTGCCCAGGTTTTGTACGGACGCCCCCTTCGTTCTTGTGTCCCTGCTCACCCTCAATCCTTCTCCAAGGAGTGGCAGGCCAAGACAGAGAATTGTGATCGCCGAGCCGCCGAACGTGTTCAAGACGTCGTCGCCCGCTACAACGACCACGCCCGTTCTCTCCCCAGGTTGAGTGTCGGCACCCAAGTCCGTGCTCAGGACCCGACCTCCCTACGTTGGGACAAAGAAGGCGTAGTCATGGGTCTCGGTAGGTCACGGGACTACCAGGTGCGATTACCCAGTGGTCGTGTGTGGTGGAGGAACCGCCGTTTTCTCTGCCCCGTAACAATGCCTTCTGCTGACCCCGCCACCAGTATTGAGTCCCATACCCTTCCCAGTGATCAAGTCCCTCGACGCTCAGAACGGATCCAAAAGAAAAGGTCCGCTCAAGACTTTGCTATGAGCGTATAGGGGGGAGGGAGGTGTATGTATATTATGTATGCTGTATTATATATTATGTATGTATATTATGTATGTGCTCCATTTATATATATTATTTATTCAGCCTAGCTAGCAGCGTGTGGCAATGTAATTACCATGTCCCACATGCTTAATTAATGTGCCTGGCGACATATGGAAGCTGTTAATGTGTCACTTGCCATACGTCGCCTATAGAGCAGTTGACCAGCAGACAGGTTGAAGAGCGCTACTCCCCTTGTGTACATATCTCTTATCCAGTAAATCGAACCTACAAAATCTATACAGGTGCTTGTGTTCGCTCCTGTATATTGAACTTATTACCCAGAACACGAACAATAACAAACTGCACAATTCAATGGTGAAAACAAGTTGTCTGAGACACAGCTGCTATGAATTATGCAAGCCAAATAAGGATCTAACTTGGTAATCCAAGTGGCTCTACATCCTTGATAATTACATATAGTATGGTCCCCTTGGGTCCTGGGTGAAACTACTACTACTGACGGACATTTCCTTGTATGTAGTGTATGAACTGAGCTCTCCAGTCCTTGTAGCTCCTCACTCAACACTAGTTCCCCAGGGACAATTCCATGGTCTCCTCCATCATCTAGCAGTTCAGACAACTGTCCTTCATCCTCCAGTTGGACATCACTCATCTAAACTTGGAGGAACACCATGTGTCACATTGTATTAATATTTCTTATTGTTATATAAGTCACCAGTGTGACAATCATAAGCAACTAACTCACTATATCATACACCTCTCCCTTTTCTTATCTCAATTATCCCTCAGCTCAATGAACTTATTTCTTGATCAAGCTAACTTAATTTTAGAAAACTTATATTTTGAAGGATCATCAAGTTCTCTATTTGTTGCCAATCAGGGTGCACAGACATCACCGCTTCAATTAATTAGCTTGAGTGATAATGCCTGAGTGAGCATCAAGTCACCCGGAAGGGTTGACAGTGCTGAGCTGCTACATAGCGCTCCATTGGTTAACATCGTTCACCATTACTCTAGCAAGATGTATTGGGTTGAGAATTCCACCCTGAATGGTTCTCATATAACCCATACTGAAGGTTCATCCCAACATAACTCTAGATTGCTAGTAAGACCGGAAGGTCACCGTCCGGAAGGATCACTAAGACGAGCAGCCTCGCTAAAGTTCGCCTGGAAAGGCTGAACCCGCTACTGAGGACTGAGGACATGAATAAAATAGAGTTATGAAGAGAAAAACTTAACTCTGGCCTGCATGCTGAGAGTAATTAGAAAACCCAGGGCGGAAGCCTGAAAAGTTTTGTGAACGAACATGAGAAGAGGGAGAGGGATGGTGTTCAGACTTGCACGTGTATAATTGGGACAAAGAAAAATTTTATATACAGTACAGTATGCATATACATATATATCTATATATATATTCTTTCAGTGAAGACGAGCCCGGAAGGGCGAAAAACAACGTCATTCACTGAGTGACTTGAAAGTAGAGGATATTAGTTACTAAAGATCTACTGTCTTCCTAGATAGAGGATGAGTCGTGGTTGTCATGGCGCTTGACCAGACTGTATAAAAAATTACCCAAACACAATATCTGAGAGACATAAACAAAATAAAAGTCACTCGATTTCCTCAACGTGCTAAGAAGTATAAATACCAAATCTAAAATCCTCGTGGCACTTAGTATTTCAGCTTTTACAACACAAATTAGCGGAGCTTTCCTCATGTGTATTTACAGCTGATTCGCCAGGCAAGAAGATGACGGTAGCAATGCGTGTGGTGGAGGGTGGGGTAGAGGGTTTTGAGAATTGCAATTAAATGCGAGGTAGCAACATGTCCTCCTAATATTACGTATTTAAGTAATTATCAGATGTTTTAATTGCATGTATAGTGGCCTGGCGAGTTAATGCTAGGCATTTACATAGTATAAAGCTAGATGGTGCAATCTGGATTGAACAAAAATAATATAATGCATAATAATAATTAAATTTAGATAAAAAAAATTTTAGGAAAATATTATTCATTCTTGGGAAATTATCAAGTTAGTTTGGGGAATTCAAGGTTTTGCTTTGTGGAAGCCCTGCCCACGAGGCACCCAATTACCGTGTGTTGCCACGAGGAGCCACAGCATTGAGTCTTTGGTGAATGGGCTGTGTACTGGCAGGGTATGACTTATGCAAGTTGCTTTCCTGTTTGCCACGAGGGCTAGCCAGCAGTGGTAGCTGAAAGCGAGAGGATATAAGCAGTGCTTGCACCTTAACACTAACATAATGCTGCCACACGCATGCGCGCACGCACACACACATTGGAATTAAAACAAGCATCCAGAGTGAGGGTTTTGTTGTGTGACTGCCTGGTGGCGAGTTAAAATCAGCTGTAGTGGAGCGCTTGGCAACACCGGTGTATGTTACCACTCCTTTCCACCCCCATCTCTCTAATTAACCACACCACTCTGCTTTCTCACTCTATATTCTAAAATGTTATGTAATGTAATGTTGAAGGGATACATCACTGGTTATTTATACTTATACTTTTCAGAATCTCCCTAAAAATACTTAAGCTTTCATCTTTATTCAAGACATCTTCAGGTAATGAGACCCACTAATCCCCCACCCAAGAAAGTGTGACCTGACATGCCATCAGAAGGTCAGTAAAATGAACCACTAATCCCCCACAGCTCCATGTGAGTGGAAAATACCAGTCTGTACACAGCTTTATTCAAGCTCGTATCAAATAGATTTTTAGTTTTTAATATACAGTAAATTTATTTCACCAAACTTTTCGATAAACTATTTTGGATTATTATAGTATAGAAATGGAGTTTCTAATTTAATTAGAGCTGCATTTACGGACTCCGGTACTTTAGACTCAAGGAAAACATCCCAGCACCCAGAATCGTTCTGGGAAGTGGGCGAGTGTCCATCTGTGCAAGATGTCATGTTTAAATACTCAGAAACTTACCACACTAGATAATTAATGCCATGCAAATCAAAATTAACAACTTACCTCAACCGTGCTAAGGCTGTTATACCACGCTCAGTCACTTTGGGACAGTTACTGATGTCAAGGTGCTCAAGAGAATTGGAATACTGGCAACAGATCCGGTCAATACACCAGTCATCTATGTTTGAACAGTTGGCAACACTGAGCCATTTTAGGTGCTGTAGATTCCCTGAAGAGATTAAAATAGTCACTAAAACTTTCATGTAAAATTCGTTATATGCAGTACTTGTACCTAAATTTGTAACAACACCTTTGTTTTATGTAAATATTCACCCAAATTAATAACACCAACTTATTCACCAAGTTAATTCAACAAGTGAGTCAACCTGTTGTTGGCGACAAACACTTGGCTTGCAACAATCTCAAAGGTCGAGTGCAGGTCAGCTGATTTATCAAAACAGCTGAGTCACTCCCACGCCTCTCTCAGACAGAGAGAGGCCAGAAGATTCTTACCACTTGAACAGGGAAGTCAGACACGTAACTCAAGTGTTATCTCAAAGCGTTATTCACAACACTTCTCTGGAGAGAATTCAGAGTTTTTCTCTCAGATTACATCTGTGTATATAGCTGCTTCAACAATAAACCCAAGAAAACAACTGTAAGTGTTTACATCAAACCCAGCCACTTAAAGAGTTCCAAAACTTAATTGTGATACCAAAACAGCTATCACAAATTTTCATAACCAAATGATATCCATAGTAAGTGCAGTACACTTCATCTTCAATAGATTCCTATTAAATTCCACATATAATATCATTTGATATAATTCACCGATATGAAAAATCTTGGAATTTAATCTCCTGCCTTAAATATTCACAGCAACATTCATAAATTAATAATAATAATAAATGGTTTATTAATAGAGTTGCAGCCAGTGGCTGAAAATACACAGACTTACATTTGATTTAGACATAATGATGTAATATGCATTGAATACATTTACAGGGCTGTACAGTACATAAATAAGGAGTTGTTTATTATTTTAACAATAGATGGGATGGTGCTATTCTTATATCTATCGGTGCGGGCTCTTATGGGCTGAATTTTGTTGCAGTGGCGGACTGCGTGAGTTGGGTGGGGGGCTGCAGGTGGCAGGAGGTGGCGATGGCTAGGGTGGTGCAGTAGTCCACGGCTAAACCTTTCCAGTGCTTGGTGGTGGAGGTCACTGAGGGATGGCATTTCCAGGGTGGAGAAAGCGTTGGTGTAGCCGGAGTATTCTGCGCCGAGCATGATTCTGCAGGCCCTTTTCTGTACCTTCTCTAGCTGACGTTGTTGGGTGGAGTTGAGAGAAGACAACCAGGCTGGTGACGCATACGTTAGTTTGGGGAGAATAAAGACGTTGTAGATGGTCCTCAGCTCTGACGTGGGTGTCCCAAGTGACCTAAGTCTTCGTAGCATGTATAGACGGTACGAGGCTGCCTTGACTGTGTTATTTACATGGGCCTTCCAGTCAAGTTTGTTGTCTATTGTTACACCCAGGAGTTTGGCAGACTGCACCAGCTGGAGAGGATGGGCACCTACTGTGACTGCTGGGGCTTGCACTGGAGTGGTGGCGGTAATGATGTGCATGACTTCTGTTTTGGTGTGGTTGATGGTGACCTTGTTCTCCATAGTCCATGCCTGTAGCCTGTCCAGGGTGCCTTGGAGCGATGAGTAGTCTGGTGCGGTGTTGTCCACTGAAACCCCCACAGTGCAGTCATCCACGTACTTCCACCTGTGAGGAGTGTCCGATAGAGCGTCGTTGATCAGGATGAGGAAGCACAGTGGTCCCATGTTGGTCCCCTGGGGAACACCGCAGGTGAGGTGTTGGAATGTAGAGACCAAGCCCTGATACCTCACTGCTTGGCGACATCCACTCAAGAAATCAGTGAGCCATGAGACCAGGTTGGTGGGCAGCCCTAGTGCAATAGCCTTGTTGATAACAGTGCAGTGATCAACAAGGTCAAAGGCCTTCCTGAAGTCCACAAGGGCAACTGCCAGTGATGTCTTACATTTCTGCAAGTTTTTGTGCAGAAAATCCAGAAAGCTCACCAAGCAGTGTGATGTAAAGGAGGATTACATGCATAACACCTTAGTTTCATAGCTATTAAGAGGTTGTCTCAAAACATTCAGCTAGAGATATACTACGTTGTATGCAAACACACAGTTGTCACATCTCGGAGAACGTGTCAACCACTGTATCAGGTATAAGTGAAGCTAACTGTATACCAGCTGTTGGGAATGGTATGTGGTGTGGAATTCCTCCTGACAATCTTGACTTAATTGACCTGTAGACAGTTTGAATATTCCATCCTGGTCATGAAGACAACTCTAGATTCAAATCAGAGATATTAAGCAGGTTTATGATCCTTTAGTACATAAAAAGATGGTTTTTAACAGTTGAACTTTGCTGTGGGACATGCACATTGGTTGTGGGACTCACTGGCTATAGAATAACAGTCCATAGATAAGATTCACTGATCATCTCTGCAGCCACAGAAAGGTATGTATTGCATTCAATCATTCTCTTTTTTCAGATGTGGAGCCAAAAGAGCACACAATAAATGGGAAACATCAAGAGATAAATAATGATACAGGAAAAATTATAAAACTATAAAAAAGATATAGTGTACAGTACTGTATTGCGAGAGCTAGGTTAAGTGGGATTAATGAAACAGAAACATTGAGTTGCATCACTGAGTAAATATATAGAAGGAAACACCAGAAATGGGGTGCTATAGCAAAGCCATAGAACAAACAAATTTTGAAGAAAAAAATAATTGTCAAGTACTGTACAATTTATTTTCAAATTTCATACTAAACTCCTTACTTACTCATAGATTCAAGTCCTTCATATATGAGATCAACTCCAGAAGCATCAATCTTTTCTACAAAGATATTTGGGATATAATGGCGAGACAGTTCATACTCCTCATTTTCATCTTTCTGATTCCAAATCGTTGCATTTTTGAAACGAACTTTGCCTCCACGATGAACCAAAAAGTGAGCGGCTGCTAAATCAAATCCAAGCACAGCGACACGATCTTCTTTAAAGCTGTTGAAAGAAAAAAAAAAATTATCTAAACAACTCCTAGGAAAGCCTACAGTAAATTGTCCAAGGGGCCAGTACAGTATTCTGAGGCACAGGTGCAGTACATTCATACTAGTGTTATTGCCGCTGGCTTTAGCTACAATGCTGGCGTGTGATGCCATTAAATCTTTCGACCTGTGACCTCGCCAGATGTATAAGTGTTTACAGACAAGTCCTGGTTCTGCTGAGTGGACTGTCTTCGACTGGTGGCGGTGCTGCCCGCCCCGCCATGAGACAGATCGCCCTCTCTAGCGATGCTGTGAAGACCAGCCTTCTGCTCGCACTGATGAACACCGACTCACAATCCTGTCGGAGAATTTGCGCTGGGACAATTTACGCAGTACTGTTGTCGCTTGGAAAACCATACTGATCTGCACTGACCCGCACTTGTAAGTACAGCATAAGTGATGACATACCCCTCGGTACTGAAATATAGTTGACTAATTACGCCTGCTCGTTTCTGCCTAACCCGGAGTAATAAGACAATGCAGAATGAAGCGAAGCTAAGATTAATAGAGTTATGAACTTTGAGTTATGTCAGTATGTTTAATAAATTGTAATTAAGATAAAATTGTGTGAGACTAACTAATTATGTATCAGATGGATCACCATGTAATATTATGAACATCTCCTCTGGAGGTTTTGACCACGTCAATAAATGTTGAATGTGTCAAAAGGCGGGTTTCAATTATTCCCTTCGACTTGCCAGTCACCTGAACGTCCTTAACCAAGGCATTTACACTAGTGTACAGTAAATACTACTAGCCGCCCCTTGACCAGTTGAGCCAGGGTTTATGAAGCACACTCCGACCCAGATGCAGTGGCCCTTCAACAGTTACACTATGATAAACACTTAACTAGCCTTCACACTAAACTTGCTTCACACACATATACAGTATTTTACGTCATATAAAACCCACTTTTTGCCTGAAAATTGGTGAAAAAATCAGCCTCCGTCCTATATATAAAGTTGCAGTCACCCTCAAGCTAATGAATCCACCCGTTGCTGTCTCCAGTAGGCTAAATTTTACCTAATCCAACTCCAGAATTAAAAATATGTTATTGCTTACTGAGACATTATTAGTATTTTTAATCAATTAAAAATTAAATATTGTAAATAAAAAAGGTCAAACTATAACTACTCTGTATTGTACTGATGACAATAACCTGAGACAATTGACGTCCGTACAGCAGACACCCAACTCTTCAATGGTAGCTCAGCAGTAACAATTTCTGAACTCTTACAAGCATACCTGCAACATTTATTTTTCAATCTACAAATACCTGATACATATGAAGATTTACAGATAACTTTCTTCACACACTTACATCTGTTAACATCACTGGCGGTATTGTAGCGAGGTTAGACTTGTCTCTGTAACCAGGCTACTAGGCCAAGGTGTTGCTTTTCAACTCGCATTTTTGGGTCAATATCCATAAATTTCTTCATTTATTCTTACTGATATACATGCACACACCAACCAAGATACATAATGTGAAAAAGGTAAAAGAAATAATTGTCCTAAGGGCAAACACATAAAAGGAATAGACATTTCCTTACACACAAGTTAGCTGGCTTAATGAGTGAGCGGGAGGACGGCTGGGCGGTTGGTGGTTTGGGGGAGGTGGCTAGAGAATTGGCGGAGGCAGCGTCGCCATTCTATGGTGAACAGAGAGTACCGATGTACAGTATTTTCTTGATTCAACGAACTAATTTGAGCCACCCTTCTTTTCCATTAAATCGAGCGCGATTCCTTTAAATTCCACACAAAATGCACCGCTTGGTGTGTGGGGTTTGTTTACATCTGCTCAATCTGTGTTCTGCTGCCACCATGTGTGTTGTTTACTGCTACTGTACCTCTCGGTCTACATCTCCGTCAACTAAATACTGTGCTTAGGCATTATGCCGAAAGTCTCTCAGAAGTCTCAGAAAGGAAGTGGTGTGGGAAAGAAAGTCAAAAGAGAGTGGCTGGCTATCAATTTGAAAAAAATTTGAAATTATAGAAAAAAAAAAAACACCGAACTCCCTAGTTTAAGGTAGGCATATTAACGGAATTAATCTCGATTTAGCAAACTAGTTCACTATATCGAGTGAAAAATAACGGAAAAAATTTCTTCCGCTAAATTGAGAGTTCATTATATCAGATTCTGTTAAATCGAGAGTACAGGAGGCTCCCCAAATTTGTGGGGGTTAGGTCCTCAAAATGGCCATGAATCGCCAAATCTGTGAATAACATTTGTGGACCCGGTGAGGAGGGGGGGGGGGGGTACATTTTTACTTGTGTACAGTAGGATGTCATTTAACGTGAATTGATTTAAAATTATTGATTTAAAGCGACACCCACAATTAAGGATAACATCAATTTAAAGCGAATCTTTCCTATTTTATGCGAATCAAATCTGGTGCATCATTTGGAAATACACACTATTTTAAGTTTTGCATGTAATGGTTCCAACCAGATGCCTCTCTGGGCACTCTACAAGGCTGCCACACCCTCAGTTCTCACGCTGATGCTCTAGTGAACGGACATATAGTAATCACGTGTTTTTCGCGGGAATTACGTTCCTGAAACCCCCGCAAAAAGCCCAAACCGCGAATACTCTTTTAGGAATCACTGTACCTGTGGCCACTAAACAGCTCAGTTAGGTCATGCACTTAACCACCCCATGCTCTCCACTCACGGCCCAGTGGTCACATTGATCACTGATACACTGAATCGGCATTTACTAACATCATTATTTGAAACTCATATTGTAGTACAGTGGTCCCTCGGTTAATGAGCACATTTCGTTCCAGAAGGTCGTTAGTTAACCGAAACCATTGTTTCAATGGGATTTTGGGTAATTGGTTCCAGCTCACCGAAAATTACATACAAAGTAAAAATAAATGCAGTAAAGTACACTTACTTCGAGGTGTGTATGTAGAAGGCTCCTGGTTGATGATGATGATGATGGGAATTAGAAGTGGGGGTGGAGGAGAAGGGAGAAGAGAAGGAAGTGGGGGTGGAAGAGAAATCACCCCATGCTTCATGCCATCATTTCACCCATAAAATTTTTAAGTTCACTAGGTGAATTCGAGATTATTTTCTTTAAATCAACACTGCACTGCACTATATATTGTCAATATGTAAAACAAATTTCAGAATGACCAATAATTGTACTGTAAAAACATTAAAATAGTTTATGTTCAAGAGAGCCACAAGCAAGATGTTACCTCCACTGACCAGAGATACAACTGACGCCTTGCTGGGCGAGTCCATTGGCTGATTGGAGCACCAAAAACTAGTTTCCTGTACTGCAATTATGTTAAATAAGTATTAAAATGACTAAAATTGTAGTATAAAACTTGGAAAATTATTGAATACATAGTACAACCTTCTTGATATTTACTCAAATGGGAACGAATTTAAGCCCTAGAACCGATTACAGTATTGGCGGACAAATATTCCAGCTGGTGAGCAAGCGAAAACATGTTGACATGATTTCTTAAAAATTTCGTTAACCGAATTTTTGTTCATTAACCGAATTGAAGATTTTTATGGAAGGTAATTCGTTAACCGAAATTTCGTTAACCGAGGGATCACTGTATAATAATGGAAAAACGTAAACACAGTTATATACAAAAAAATTTATTTACAAGGCACGTGTGGACTGAGACTTCTCGGAGCAGTGGGTGTTGAATGCTTCGGTATGTTTAATAAGACTAGATTCTATGAATTACAAGGTAATATTGATAGTAGGAACATCATAGAATCTAGTCTTATTAAACATACCGAAGCATTCAACATGAATTTGAGTAACGGCATGTACAAGCTGGACAACTTTGTAATTAAGAAGATTTGTGATCAGGTGAGAGGGCGGGTCACTGTCCCATCTGACCCAACCACCAACCGTTGTGTGCCATTTAAAGATTAGTAGGGTCATTACCTGACCATTGTGGACCTGGTCTCACCCTCCTCTGTATATATTCATCTTGTTTTGCATTACTCTATCTAGTCTGTACTCACCCCTGAAGATGTGAATTACACGAAAGCGCTTGGGAACTTCGTGTTTTCTTCTTTCCTGGTGGTTATCAGCATATACCTAGATCACGCGCACCTACAGTGATTTACTTGCATATATATATATATATATATATATATATATATATATATATATATATATATATATATATATATATATATATACAGGTAGTCGTCGACTTACGACCGAGATTGGTTACGGCCAACCGGTCGTAAGTTGATCTGGTCGTAAGTCGGCCTATGTTATAATTACCTTACGTATATTATAATGTGTAATCATCTTTAAGTCATATTTTATCAACATTTTCTTTGTTCATTATTGTTACGGTCGTCAGGTTTAAGTAAATCACTGCATATTACAGTACAATTGGTTTATTATTTACACAACATACAAAAAAAAAAAAATACAGGTGCAAAACATATAAAACATTTTAGTTGCAAAACATACAAACATACAAAAAACATCTTATTGGCCGCTGGTGCTTGGCTGTGGATCGTCGGGGTCGTCAGCTGGGGCAGCCTTTGGGGTAGCCGGAGGAGTTGTTTTTTTCATGAACATGGTGAGCTTTGTCTGAATTGTTCGTTTCTTCTTCTCCTCGTAAATTTCTTGATATGGACGAAACGAATTGCGTGCCATCCGCTCAATCCTTGCAAATCGTTCAATGTTTGGGTCCATTCCTTCAAAATGGGCAAGAAGTTTATTTAGTAGAGATAAACCTTCTGATAATCCCTTAGTGGTGAACGTCCTTTGTGGCTCCTCCTCCTCTTCGTTATCCGCTGCTTCTCTCCTTTCTTCTTCTGCTACATTTTCTTCTTCCAATTCGATTAGCTCTTCATTTGTAAGTTCCTCTGATTCTTGGTCTAGCAACTCCTCAACATCTTCCACTTCACATTCCAAAGAAAGATCTTTTGCCAGTTTTACTATTTTTTCCCGAATAACTTCAAGCTCATTTTCACTGTCAAATCCTGCAAAAGTATGAACATAGCGCTTAACACACTGTTTCCAGATGCCATTCATGCACTTCTCCGTCACAGCCTCCCAGGCGTTTGCCAGATTCTTGATACCCATAAGAATGTTGTACTGTTTCCAAAAGTCACGCAACGATAGTTCTGGGTCGGCATCTATAGCGGCTATGGCTTGGGCAAAGGTGGTTCGGAGATAGATAGCCTTGAAAGTAGCAATTGAACCTTGGTCCATAGGCTGCAAAATTGAAGTCGTGTTTGGCGGCATAAAAATCACTTTCACGTCCGGATGAATATCTGATAGATGAGGTGGATGTCCAGGCGCATTGTCCAGTAGCAATAAAATCTTGAAAGGAATTTCTTTCGTCAAACAATATTCACGAGCTTGAGGAATAAAACAATTTACAAACCAGTCTTCAAACAGTGCCTGTGTCATCCATGCTTTACGGTTAGACCGAAAGTAAACGGGCAGCGTGTGCTTGTTTACATTTTTCAACGCCCGCGGGTTTTCTGAATGGAAGATTAGGAAAGGTTTCAGCTTAAACCCCGCGATGTTCCCGCCAAGCAGCAGAGTAAGCCTATCCTTAAATGCTTTAAATCCAGACATGCTTTTGGCTTCTTTTTGGATGTAAGTGCGTTCTGGCATCCGTTTCCAATACAATCCCGTTTCATCCACATTAAATATCTGCTCTGCTAGATATCCCTCATCCGTAATCAATTCATCCAGACTGTCAACAAACTTGCGTGCTCCTTCCTCGTCTGCACTCGCTGCTTCCCCAGTCACTCGAACATTATGAAATTGAAATCTTTTCTTGAATCTCTTGAACCAGCCAGTACTTGCTGCAAATTCTTGACTGTAGTCTTCTCCGGCGCGCTCCTTCAAAGTCTGAAATAGACTTCTAGCCTTCGTCTGCACAGTAAAAAGGCTTAACGGTGTCCGTTTCTGGATCTGATCTTCCATCCAAATGTAAAGTAATTTCTCCATTTCGTGGAGAGGCCCAGTCCGTTGCTTCGTTATAACTGTCGCTTGCATGGGTGCAGAACCTTTCACAGCTTCACGAATCCTTTCTTTATCCTTCAAAATTGTCGACACAGTAGAGTGTGATAGCGTCAGATCACGTGCAATCTCATTCACTTTCTTACCCCCTTCGTGCTGTTTAATCACCATCATTTTAGTGTTTAAATCAATGGCCTTTCTTTGCTTCTTGGCAGGTTGAGGAGTAGATGAAGACAGTTTCCTCTTGGTAGACATCTTGGGGGGGGTGGTGGTTCAAGAAAGATTTCCGAGACAAAAGAAAGGCACAAGGCAAACAGACACGGAGGGAAGTGTGCTGTACCAGCGAGCGTGTTTGTAATTGAGCGCGGGGATGCGCGCGGCTCAAGCTCCCGGCAGCGTCAGGAGGCTGGGGCCAAAACTGTCGTACCGCCGGTCGTAAAGTCGAACGGACGTAAGTCGCATAGGTCGTAAGTCGACGACTACCTGTATGTATATATATATATATATATATATATATATATATATATATATATATATATATATTTTACTAAATATATATACAGTTGGTCCTCCTATTACGCGGTCCCACAATCCGCGTTTCACCGTTAACGCGGTGCCTTGCCATAACCTAACATTTTTACATTCCGCGGTCGTGAACCCCATTACGCGGAGAGCGGCTGGCAAGCCGCGCCATTTTTGGATCCAAACCTCCCACCATCCGCCATAATGTGTAAGAGGCGCAAAAATGGTGCGCACAAGGTCGCCCAGTCATCAAAACATTACCGAGTTCTTCACCCGCCACCCACTACAGCCGGCCCAAGTCAGTGATAGTGATAATTATAGTGAGGATATGGACTTATATGAACTTTGGGGGGGTTGACAAAGAGGCCCTGCAAGCCTCTGTGGTGGATAGTGATACAATTGATACAAGTGATACAGGTGAGGGCCAACAATCTGCCCTCTGCCTCGGAACCAACCGCCCATCCCCGTGTGCCCAGCCATCTTTTCTACTAATGTAAGTGTTAAAAAACCTAATATTATTGATATTTCTCTTAATTATTAATTGTGTGTGCATGCCATCATAAAGTTAAGATAATATTTTTGCTACAACATAGTTGTGTGTCGTCAAAAAGTGGAGTTTGGGGATCGGCCCGGACTCCATTTCAATTATTCCCATATGTTATGTTATTCACTTTACGCGTTTCTCACTTTCCGCGGTACCTTCCGGGTTACATTAACCGCGTAATATGAGGACCAACTGTATGTATATATATATATATATATATATATATATATTTTTTAGTAAAACAACAGCGAATGGTCAAAACCGTGATAAAAAAAAAGAGAGAAAAACACGGGATTACTGTACTGTGTGACACTATCTCCTTCCACCACGCGCATCAACCATCGTCACTACGTCTAAGAGACCAGCCACTACATCATTAACTACCCCAAAGACCAAGAAATCAAGGCAAGCAATTACACTGTTGAGGAAAGTGAAAAGCAGGGGGAGGGCCAGTGAAGCAAGGCAGCAGACAGTACAGTGCAGTACCATGCAGTAACAGTACCATCCAGCTCTCAACTTGACTGCAGGGAACGCTTGCTGCATATACAGTGGTCCCACGGTTAACAAATGGTTCGATTAACAAAATTTTGGTTAACAAATTACCTCCCATAAGGATCTTCAATTTGGGTAACGAACAAAACTTCAATTAACGAACTCCTTACGACAAACACGTTTTGTTGTGAGCATCAGCTGATCAGCTGATGGGCTAGTCTGCCAATTCAGTAATCTGTTCTATGTTTACATTCGTTTCCAGTGGAGTAAATGTTAAGAAAATTGTGCTCTTTAATATTTGTGCATTTTTTATATTAAAATTATGGGTCATTCTAAAATTTAGCCATCCAAGTTATGTCTACATAAAGTTTTTCAACTATTATTTTTGGCTTGATATATGTAACTTTATTCATTTATTGAAACGCATTTACATGCATACACTGTCCTAAAGGCAAAGTTGTATTGTACATGTAATAAAAATAATGTACAAAATGATAACTAAAATTTTTGACTAGTGCAAACTATTGCATGTTTACATTCAAATTACTTACCATTTTATAAGAATTCTAGCAATGTAAATTATATTCTCCCCGGTCACTTCTATGACATTTTATAATCAAAAAACAAAAACTCAATCTAAATGACATAAATAAGCATATAAATACTTCACTAGAGATTCGGCGCTAACTGTCAAACATGTCACTGTCACCTCTCCCAGTAGACTTTAAGTTTTTATCTTATATAATATCACAGACTAAAGTTAGGAGAATATAATTTGCATTGCTGGAATCCTTGCAAGACAGCGAATAACTGAATATAAACATCATACATTTTGCACGAGATCAAAATTTTAGTACATTAGTTTAATACATTTTAGTAATGTACAAGTTTTTCAACTATATTTTTAGGTAGATTTACATAAATTTCTTCATTTATTTTCATTCATTTACATGCACACACCATACTAAAAGAAACGTAAAAGAAATAAATGACCCAAGTGCAAACCTGTACTGTACATGTACTAAATGAATACGGTAATAAAATTGTTATGTCTAGTGCAAATTATAGCTTGTTTATATTCAAATTAATCACTATCTTACAATAATCCCAGCAATGTAAATTATATTCTCCCAGGTCATTTCACTGGCATTTTAAAATGAGAGAGGCTTAGTCACTTAAGGACTGTTAAATAAACACACATGAGGCCTTCAGCTCCAACTGTCAAACATATCACCTCACCTCCTGCTCACTCCCTCCCTCCTTCCCTCTCTCTCTTCCCCATCCAGGGTTTTAGGCCTACAGTTTTCATCTTATAAAGTATCTCAGACTAAAGTTAGGAGAATATAATTTGCATTGCTGGAATCCTTGCAAGACAGCGAATAATTTTAATATAAACGTCAAATATTTTGCACGATAAAATTTTTTGCTCTTTCTATGTCTAATGGGAGCTATAGCATGTTTATTTTCAAATTACTGTAATCACTATCTTATAAGAATTCTAGCAATGTTAATTATATTCTCCCATGTCAATTCAGTGACATTTTATAGTGGAAAAAGTTAAGGACAGATAAATAAATACACACTAGACCGTGGCATTAACTGTCAAACATATCACCTCACCTCCCTCCCTCTCCCCCATCTTCCCAGCCAGTAAACAGACCATTTTGCATCCCTTAATTTTAGCTGTGTTGATTTATGAGTGTTTGTTTTAACATAATACTACAAAAAGCAATGTTTTGTTTATTCTAGGAGGTGGTCTGAGGTGCATCTGGGTAGACTCTTAGTCTTTTTATTATTTTGTGTTTCTCTCAAATACCAAACTAAATTATTCCATTGAAACAACACTTCAATTTAGTGCGAATTCGGCTTAAAACGGCCTCTCTTGGAATGTAACTCGGGTTATATCGACATTCTACTGTACAGGTAGTCGTCGACGTACGACCTATGCGACTTACGTCTGTTCGACTTTACGACCGGCGGTACGACAGTTTTGGCCCCAGCCTCCTGGCGCTGCCGGGAGCTGGAGCCGCGCGCATCCCCGCGCTCAATTACAAACACGCTCGCTGGTACAGCACACTTCCCTCCGTGTCTGTTTGCCTTGTGCCTTTCTTTTGTCTTGGAAATTTTTCTTGAACCACCACCCCCCCAAGATGTCTACCAAGAGGAAACTGTCTTCATCTACTCCTCAACCTGCCACTAAGGGATTATCAGAAGGTTTATCTCTACTGAATAAACTTCTTGCCCATTTTGAAGGAATGGACCCAAACATCGAACGATTTGCAAGGATTGAGCGGATGGCACGCAATTCGTTTCGTCCGTATCAAGAAATTTACGAGGAGAAGAAGAAACGAACAATTCAGACAAAGCTCACCATGTTCATGAAAAAATCAACTCCTCCGGCTACCCCAAAGGCTGCCCCAGCTGACGACATCGACGATCCACAGCCAAGCACCAGCGGCCAATAAGATGTTTTTTGTATGTTTGTATGTGTTTGTATGTTTTGCAACTAAAATGTTTTATATGTTTTGCACCTCTATTTTTTTTTTTTGTATGTTGTGTAAATAATAACCAATTGTACTGTAGTATGCAGTGATTTACTTAAACCTGACGACCGTAACAATAATGAACAAAGAAAATGTTGATAAAATATGACTTAAAGATGATTATATTATCATTACACATTATAATATACGTAAGGTAATTATAACATATGCCGACTTACGACCAGATCAACTTACGACCAGGCGGCCGTAACCAATCTAGGTCGTAAGTCGACGACTACCTGTACCTTGTTTAGGCAGGCGGACCAGTTCAAGGGATTGTGGCAACACCCACGATCCAAACACTGGCATCTCATTAACTACATCATTGTCAGAGAAAGAGATCGCCGAGATGTCCTCATCACCCGTGCCATGCGTGGCTCAGACCACTGTGACACTGATCATCGACTTGTCAGATCCAAGTTCTCACTTCACGTCGCCCCAAAACGGCGAAGGCAGCAAGCCTCCAGAAGAGGTTTTCATACTAAGCGTCTGGAGGATCCAGAAGTAGCACATGCTTTCAGAGAGCAGCTCGAACTTGGGCTTATAAACAACCCAACAACAAACAACGTGAATCCCATATGCCGAATGGGATACTCTTAATACAGTGATCCCTCAGTTACCGAAATTTCGGTTAACGAATTACCTTCCATAAGAATATTCAATTCAGTTAACGAAAAAAATTTGGTTAACGAATTCCTTACGAATTTTTCCCAACATGTTTTTGCCTGCTTTCGCCTGCTCACCAGCTGTAGCATTAGTCCGCCAATACAGTAATCGGTTTTAGGGCTTAAATTCGTTACTATTTGAGTAAATATCAAGAAGGTTGTACTATTCAATAATTTTCCAAGTCTTATATTAAAATTTTTAGTCATTTTAACAATTATTTAACATAATTGAAGTACAGTGGAGTCTGCATTTATGCGGCTTTTGTTTACGCGTTTGGTCATTTACGCGGTGCCTTGCCAGAATGAAATGCTTTAATTACGCGGTAAATTTGGTCATTTACGCGGGTGAAGTATAAATTGTTTACTGCATACAGTCAACCCTCGCTTTACGCAGTCCCACTTTACGCGTTTCCAAGTTTACGCGGTACCCTGCTGAAACCGGAATGCTCACTTTCCGCGGTGCATGTACCCCTTTACGCGGAGAGCGGTTGGCAAGCCGCGCCATTTTTGGATCCAAACCTCCCGCCATCTCTCCCGCCCTCTCCCGCCATCCGCCATGTTGTGTAAGCGGCGAGAGTAGGTTGCACAGTGTGTGTCTTTGTTGCGTTATCAGTGACGTCATATGACATATCGGACTGTAATTGGGCCATGCATCCTTACCTCCCTCCGCTGCTAGCTGTGATTGGTTTAAAGTAATATGACGTGTCCACCCGCGGGAGGGAGGGAGGAAAGACGACGCTTGACCTAGCCGCGGCAGTTTAATCCCTCCAGGCCACACTGTGTATACGTGATTCCATTGTTCAGTAAAATGGCTTCCGCCGGACCACCGACCCCAGAGAGAAACCTTTCCTTACCTGGACCCAGCCGCCCTAAGCCAAAGAAGGCACGACGTTCCTTAAGCTACGAAATTTAGTATAAGATCATAAAAGAGTTGAAGAAAGGAACAAGACAGGTTGATCTCGCGCGCCAGCATGGTGTTAACGAGTCTACGATCAGGACAATTAAGAAGGATGCAGCCAAGATAAAGGAGCACATGAACATCACAAAGTCTACAGGTGCTTCTATGATCAAGTATTGCCACAACCAGGTGCTTCTCAAGACAGAAAAATTAATTGTGAGCTACTTGGTGCGTCAGGCCCGACGGAACATGGCGGTAGACAAGCGCTCAGTTAAGGAGTACGCACGTGAACTGTATGCTGCAGTGTCACGAAAGATGGGAATTACAGAGCCCAAACCCTTTAATGCTTCCTCTGGGTGGTTACAGAGGTTTAAGAAGAGAATCAAGATCACCAATATCAACATTGGTGGTGAAAAAGCTAGTGCTGACCGTGTTGCGGCTAGGGAATTTCCTCCGTTTTTACGTGAGATTATGGAGGAAGGACAGTACACCGACGACCAGGTGTTTAACATGGATGAATCTGGTCTTTTTTGGAAAAAACTACCTTCCAAGACCTTCGTTGTGAAGAATGCCAGCAAGTGTCGGGGCCGGAAGTTGCAGAAGGAGCGCATCACCATCCTGTTCACCACCAATGCCTCCAGTACCTGTAAGCTCAAGTTATCGGTGATCCACACAGCATGCAAGCCGCACGCCTACAAGAGCATGGACATGACCAAGCTAAATGTCCACTGGCTGACTGCACGTAAGGTGTGGATGTTCTCTACACTGTCCCTCTCCTGGTTTGATGGCAACAGAATGTGCCATTCAAAATTTTGTTGCTGCTGGACAACGCACCAGGACACTCGCCCCTACTGTTAGATCGTCACCCCAACGTAAAAGTGGTCTTCCTTCCTCCCAACACTACATCTATATTACAGCCCATGGACCAAGAGTTAATCTGTAATGTAAAAGCTGCATTCTCTACTAAAAAATTCAAGCTCCTGAACGACTACAACCAACACCAAGGAAGAGTTGCGTAACCTGAGTGACACCAACACCGATAGCAAAAGCGAAGACGACGAGGATCAACAGTTGGCAGAGCAAGAAGTACTTTTAAAACAATTCTGGAGAACATTCAACGTCAAGAAAGCTGTGGACTTCTTGGTGGAGGCATGGGATCAGCTGTCTGTAGCAACAGTTCATCACGCATGGAGACATGTGTTGCAAGGCATTCCGGCCGTTAGGCAGAGTCAATCTGTGACTGGTGAGGTTCAGACTGTTGCAGTAGCAGTGGACCTTGCCAGAGAAGCTGCGCAGACTGTTACAGCTGCAGGCTTCTCCGAGACCACCAACGACGACATCCTTGAGGTGATAAGGGATCCTGATGTGACTACCGACGAGATGGTAGATGATGATGACGTCAGTGAAGAGGCAGGTGGTGCATCATCCCAAGAAGAACGCCGTTTATCCCACAGTAATGTTAGGGGTGCCATCGAGTGTATCGAGAAAGCCAAGCCCCTCCTTTCTGACGACCCTGATGCAAACAGGTATGAAATCTTCACTACCCAGCTGATGCAGACTATGGAGCCCTACATCAAGTTTTATCATGACAACATAAACACCAGCCGTCAGCAAAGCATAACAGAGTTCTTCGCCCGCAACCCACCACAGCCAGCCCAAGCCAGTGATAGTGACAGAGGTAGAGACAGTGATGATGACTTTGAGGGATTTGTCAGGGAGGCACTAGTAAGTGTGGATGACACCGATGAAGACTCACCTGAGGGCCAGTAGCCTGCCCTCTGCCTCGGAACCAGCCTCCATTCCCCTACGCCGACCCATCTCTTCTAGTAACGTAAGTGGTAACCCCAGCCTTGTTTTTTCTTACCTAACCTTCGTTTTATTCTTTTCTTATTAACTGTTCCCTTCTATATTATGTGTGGGTGAATACCATCATAAAGTTAAGAGGTTATTTTTAGTAAAACGTACGTATTGTGTCGGGAAAAAGTGGAGTTTGTGGGTCGGCCCGGTCTCTATTTCAATTAATCCCATATGTTATGTTGTTCACTTTACGCAGGCCGCCGTGGGTTGAATTAACCGCGTAAAGTGAGGGTTCACTGTATACTGAAGATATTTGTTTTAGCTCATAAAATTCATACAAATTACCCGGCCAGAATATAATTTACATTGCTGGAATTCATATAAGATTGTGATAATTTTAAATATAAACATCATAAAATTTGCATTAGACTTACAAATTTTAGATCTAATTTAAGAATTTTGATTAAAAGGAGCAAAAATTTTATGTTTTGTGCAAAATATATGATGTTTATATTCAAAATATTCCTGGTCTTGCAAGGAATCCAGCAATGTCAATTATATTATCCTAACTTTAGTCTGAGGTATTATTTATTACTAAAAATGTAAGCCTACTGTTTTCACCCAAACATTTCTCTGGTAGGGAGGGAAGGTGGAGGGTAGGGAGGGAGGGAGGGACCCAGCGAGCGTGGGAAGAGGTGGGGAGCGGAGGTGGAGTATTTTGATTGACAGATAGTGTATGGGTGAAGTATAATTTGTTTATTTACTGAAAATATTTATTTTAGCCCATAAAATTCATACAAATTACCTGGCCAGAATATAATTTACATTGCTGGAATTCTTATAAGATTGTGATTATTTTAAATATAAACATCATAAAATTTGCATTAGACATACAAATTTTAGATCTAGTGTAAGAATTTTGATTAGAAAGAGCAAAAATTTTATCTTTTGTGCATAATACATGAAGTTTATATTAAAAATATTCCTGGTCTTGCAAGGAATCCAGCAATGTCAATTATATTATCCTAAGTCTGAGGTATTATTTATTACTAAAAATGTAAGCCTACTGTTTTCACCCAAACATTTCTCAGAGAGGGAGGAGCCAGTGAGCGTTGGAAGAGGGGGGGGGGGGGGGGGAAGTTGAGTCCATTATTTGAATGGACATTAACCAGCGACTGTATTTCTCTTAAATATTAATTGTGTGTGCATACCATCATAAAATTAAGATGTTATTTTTACTACAACGTAGGAATTGTGTCAGAAAAAGTGGAGTTTGGGGGGTCGGCCCAGTCTCTATTTCAATTAATCCCATATGTTCTGTTATTTCATTTACGCGTTTCTCGTTTTACGTGGGCCTCCACGGGTTCAATTGACTGCGTAAATGCAGACTCCACTGTACAGGGAACTAGTTTTTAGCGAGCCAAACAGCCACTTGACTCACCCAGAATGGCATCAGTTTGTGTCTCTGCTCAGTGGAGGAAGCATCTTGCTTGAGACTCTTGAACATAAACTATTTTTACATTTTTACAGTACAATTATTGGTTATTCTGAAGTTTATTTTACATATTGACAATATATAATGCAGTGCAGTGTTGATTTAAAGAAAATAATCTTGAATTACACCAAGTGAACTAAAATTTTATGGGTGAAATGGCAGCATGAAGCATAGGGTGACTTCTCTTCCACCCCAATGCCTTCTCTTCTCCCTTCTCCTCCACCCTCATTCTAATTCCCATCATCATCATCATCATCAACCAGGAGCCTTCTACATGCACACCTCAAAGTAAGTGTACTTTACTGCATTTATTTTTAGTTTGTATGTAATTTTCGGTGAGCTGGAACCAATTACCCAAAATCCCATTGAAACAATGGTTTCGGTTAACAAAATTTACGGTTAACGAATGACCTTATGGAACGAATTGTGTTCGTTAACCGAGGGACCACTGTACAGTCAATTGAGTGCAGTGTGTAACAGAGACGTGACGACCGCCCAAACGACTAACGAGCCGATCAGTGGTGAAGATAAAGGAAACAGGTCTGTTCAAGCCTGTATCATATAGTGCTCTTGTTTTCTTAAAATATTTATTTAACCAAACTTTTAGATAAAGTAATCAGGATTATTTTGATGAAAAATAAATGGTGTGTCTAACAAAATTAGAACTGATTTTACTGACTCCGGCATCAACCTTTCTTACGTTTTTTTTTTATAAAAATGGAATTCCCATCACTATACTGTATCACAGAAATATTTTGTTTAAGGATATCTCATTGGAAACATTTTGTATAGAATTTATTAAGGATCATTATGGTATTAAATTCATCTACCTATCACAATTTGCCATGCTTGAGTGAAGAAAGGGGGGAGAAAAGTGACCGCTCGACCCATCCCCCCTTCACCCCCCAAAATGGTTCATCTACCACACTCTTCAGCCATACCCCACCATCACAGCCTCCAACACCAGTCATATACCCCTAACATGGGAATTAAGACAGCAGACATAAGGAGTGAAGGTCTTATTGTGTGACAAATGTGTGTGTGTGTGACTGCAAGTTAAATATCAGCTGTTGGGGAATGCTTGTCAACACTCATTTCCACTCCATCTCTCAATTACACACAGCTTTCTGCTTTCTCACTGCATATTTTAAAATGTTATGTAATGTAATGTTGAAGGGATACAACTTTGCTCATTTATACTTACACTTACCACAGTTTCTCTAAAAATACTTTAGGTTTCATGTCTATTCAAGATATCTTCAGGTCATGAGACCCTCTAATCCTCCGGCCAAGAAAGGGTGACCAGATGTTCCATCAGTAGGTCAGTAATGAGACCACTAATACCCCACCCAACCTCCACCTGACATTGTGTCAGATAAAGTACACAAGACCCACTAATCCCCTACAGTTCCATGGGAGAACCAGTCTTTTCTGTAACACACAGTTTCATTCACACCCATATCATATAGATTTTTAATTTTCAAATATATTTATTTTACCAAACTTTTAGATAAACTATTCTGGATTATTATAGTAAAGAAATGAATTTTCTAACTTAATTAGAACTGCATTTACAGACTTTGGTTGCTTAGACTCAAGGAAAACATCCCCAGCACCCAGAAACATCCTGGGGAGGTGGGCTAGTGTCTGTGTGTGCAAGATGTCTAGTTTAGACACTCGGAAATTTTTTCCATTAACCGGAAAAGATTCTGGGGATAAGGAATTTTTTCGGGTTTGAGAAAGTCGTCTGGTTAGCCAGAAATTTGCACCAATTGTTCCAGCTAGCGGGGATATCACTGTACAGTAAAGCCTCTGATAGCGACGGTTCAACTAACGAAGATTCATATCTAAGACCCTGGTTAATTTAGGTCCATATTCAATTTACGCCATTATTTTCTTCGTATTAACGACGAAATTAAAAAAAATATATTGCATTTTGGCATAAATAATAACTAAATCCCGATATTAAAAAAAAACAAAAAAAAAAACATGCCTTGCGCACGAAAGCTGCCGGGCTTGTAAGTGGTGAAGCCAGCATCACTAGTACAGGAACTCCTCGACTTACGACCTACTCGACTTACAACCACCCGGACATACGACCACCTCAGTCGAATAAAATATTTTTCAAATTACAGTACGTATTTTCGAGTCTCAACGTTAGTGATCGCGCTGTGTACTGAAAATTTTTTTGTTTATAATTCCCTTCAAAATGGCTGGCAAGCATAAAAGTGAGAGTTCTCGTGGAACTGAGAAGAAAAAGAGACACCCATTTTAGATTTTCTATGTATTATTTTCACATTTTCGACTTACGACCTGGTCGTCGGTCCCTAACTCCGTCGCAAGTCGAGGAATGACTGTACTGTATAAACAATAGCAGCTGGTGGGCCCTTTGTTTTCACACATCTGAACAGGAAAAGGAGAAGAACTTTCTCAGGTTTCTTACAGCATTTTTGCATCCCTATTCAACATGAGCAAGAGAGCTTAGCCGAGAAACTAAATGTGTTAAAACGATATGAAAAAGGTGAGAGGTCTGTGGATATTATATGGAGCAAGCAATGAACATATTTACTGAAGAGGACCCATTAACAGAACAAAGCATTAAAATTTAAATAAATGCAAATGACTTCTACAAAAAGATGTATAATGAGAAAAGAAAGCAGCTGTGCAAGGTTCTTTCGACAGCTTTATTATTCAAAGGCCTAAACCATCAACTATATCTACACCATCAAATTCAGCATCATAAGCAACTTCAACAACTTCAAGTTCAGTAACAGTTTCAGCAACAGCTTTATGGAAAGCTAAAGCTTCAGCCAGAGTTGAACCTACAGCTGCAGCCAGAGTTGAACCTGATGACTTTGTAGTGGAATTCTCCCCTACAAACGCTGTTTGTCGCTACCTAGCCGACCCCACCTATTCCCCAGTGTATGCCTCGTGACCTAGGTCAACCAGCGCCGCCATACACCACGGAGCGGGGGTCAACTACTGAGCCACGCCTACCCCCGCTATTTAAGACCTGACCTCGCGGTGATCTGCCTCTCGCTCTCTCGCTCTCTCTCTACCAACAGCCACAGCCAGCAACACCTCCTCCACCACCGCTGCCCGGCGGGCCTCGCTCCTCCGCCTGCCTGGTGGTCCTCTCTCCCGCTGGCGAGCATGGCGACCCACAAGCTGTCATCCTGTGAGCATCCTCACCAACCAGCTCTCTCTACATCACGCTTGTAACCACGCTGCCTTCCCAGCACCAAGCTGCATTGTACATTCAATACAACATGTATATAGAGAGCACATTGTGAGTTTCCTTTCTCCATCCCATCCTGAGTGCGAACACCAAACAATCTCATACCCCACAAATGGTGACTCCCGGAGATTCGCACTCACACAGGATGGAGGAGAAACTGATCACACTCCCAGTCTTCAAGCAACATGGAAGACTGGCTTATCCACCCAGAAGCAGCTGTCATCGACTCTACAACTACAGTTTCTACACCGCAGGTCAGACACCCTAGAGCAGCTCTGCTACTCTAAGCAGACACCAGCTCCTCTTCCTGCCCCAAGCACCACGTCCTACCGACCCCAGCACACCCGTCCTGCCTCAGACGCCGACCCCGGCCCAGCAGTAACCCCCGCCGCCCTGACGCGGCCTCTGTTCCTGAGTGCGGACCCACACACCCCTCTTTTCTTCCTCAGGTACTCCCTGCTAATGTCCTGCACCCTGCTGCTGTCGTGGACCCAGCTGCTGTCACGAGCCCTCATCCGCTGCTGCTGACACAGCCCCTGCTCCTGACCCAGGCCCACACACCCCAGCAGGCGCATCTGGCGACTCTGTACCTGCCGTGAGGGAAGCACAACATTCATCGCCTCCACACACACTTATTCTCCCTCTCTACTCCCACAGATATTGTGTATCTAGACAGTTGTCGCCAGCGACCGGCTCATCCACGCCATCGCCGTTGTCTCACATGAGGCACGCACCGCCCGTTCTGCCTCACATGTGCTATGCAACTCTGCAGACAACAAGTCTCCTACACAGCCTGGAGGGAAGGGGGAGTACTGTAGTGGAATTCTCCCCTACAAACGCTGTTTGTCGCTACCTAGCCGACCCCACCTATTCCCCAGTGTATGCCTCGTGACCTAGGTCAACCAGCGCCGCCATACACCACGGAGCGGGGGTCAACTACTGAGCCACGCCTACCCCCGCTATTTAAGACCTGACCTCGCGGTGATCTGCCTCTCGCTCTCTCGCTCTCTCTCTACCAACAGCCACAGCCAGCAACACCTCCTCCACCGCCGCTGCCCGGCGGGCCTCGCTCCTCCGCCTGCCTGGTGGTCCTCTCTCCCGCTGGCGAGCATGGCGACCCACAAGCTGTCATCCTGTGAGCATCCTCACCAACCAGCTCTCTCTACATCACGCTTGTAACCACGCTGCCTTCCCAGCACCAAGCTGCATTGTACATTCAATACAACATGTATATAGAGAGCACATTGTGAGTTTCCTTTCTCCATCCCATCCTGAGTGCGAACACCAAACAATCTCATACCCCACAACTTCGTCATCTGAGTAAAAACTCCCACAACGACCATGTCGTATTTTTCTATTTTTTTTTTTTTTTATACATAACATGCTCCCATGTTGTTCCATATTATTCCTGTAATGATGTGTTAAATTTACTATTATATATTCTAGTCGCCTTACCCTGTGCTGTTAAGGTTTTAACTGTCATTATTTGTTCAAGCCCATCTTATTTCTTTACTTAGTATTGTAACAAGCATTCTTTGTTCTCTAACGACCATCTGCATCGTTAAATAACCCACCGGGGGGTTTTGGGCGGGAATTTGGCCCTATATATAGTGGTCCACCAACTGACAGAGGGCAGTTCAGTCCTCTTGTCATACATTTCTCATCCTTTGAGTGACACTCGTCACCTGTTACTTATACTTAATTTATTTGTGTTGTTCCTGTTGCCACCAATGTGGTATATCTATGTGAGTACAGTGGGGTATGCTATAACGAACGGATCCTACTACGAATATTCCTATAACGAACGAAACTCCTACAACGAACATTTATTTTTATTTTTTTTTTTTTTTTACTAATATGTTGTATTTTTATTACAAGTATTAATGATATTCTTTATTTCAGGGGTTCAGATGCATATTTATGCACTTATTTACAATTTTTACAATTTTATATTATATTTTTCAGTGTTAAGTGGTTGTATTTGGGGGCCCTGGAACAGATTAATCCTATAACGAACGAATGCTATAACGAACAAGGTTCTAGAACCAATTAGATTCGTTATAGCATACCCCACTGTACCTATTTATGTCTCTATTTATGTCCATCAGTATTTGCTTAGTTACATATAAGAAATTCAGTGTTGTTTCATGTTGGTTAATTTCATTGTTAGTTTTTATATGTTTATGTCGTGTTAACGTAATCCAATGCTTTATTTTTATTCTTTTGATGTTTCGATGTTTAGTATCATTTGTGTCTTAAAATTTCGATGGTGAATCAATTTGTTGTGACAGCCTACGAGGCTCTTTATTGTGTTAATATTTAATTAATTAAATTCTTAAAGGTTTACTTTATATATTTTTATATCCTTTTAATTTACTTCACTTTTTTTGTTTAGTTACGCCTAGAACCTGGATATTTAAGTAAATTAAGAGACGGCGTAACACTGTCCTTATGTTTTAGACTTTACCACTACTGATGAGTGGAATTTTTGTTTTACATTCATAAGTATTATTGAAAACATATATGAACAGTAATCAGTGATGCTTTCATATTCAAATGTAAAAAATTACGATATGTTTTCACATGTGCCCACTTACTGTACAAAGTGTACAAACGTTGGCATTCCCAATCATCTCGCTTTATTTATCTAACATTGGTGGTTAGTTACTTCTAGTGTTCCATTTATTAACATTAAATAACATTAATTAAAACAGACATATTTTTTACATTAATTTTACTACAACAATAACCAGGGTCTTATTTTCTTCAGTTTCAAGTGAATAACTGACATTATGGGTGTAAACACTGACAACAATGCCATCTCTTATCCTCTTGTGTGTTTTAATATTCTACGTATTATTAATGAATTGTATTGTTTATTTTGCATATATAAAGATTAATTCAATCAAATACATATTCAGTAAAAAACAAAAATGAATCTTTTGTGCACATTATTAAAAAGATAAATGACGCGGCATCCTTTAATGCCCACGTATATGTTGGCGTTCCCAATCCATCTCTTTTTTTTTTCTTTGCCATTAGTGGTTAGCTACTTCTATTGTTCCATTAAATAACATTACTTAATACATATTTATTCATTTTTTTACATTAATTTTACTACAGCTACAACCAAGGACTTAATTTCTTCATTTTCTCGTTTACAACTATCGTCCCAGACTCCTGGCTGTAAGCATTAACGAAAACAATGGCGTCCCATCTCCTCTTGTGTGACCATATTATTATTCATTCATATTGTATAAGGTGCATTCATAAACATCATTTAAAGAATATAGTTTGCAATTTTCATTAATTGTATTGTTTTGGGGGGAAAAGAGGGTAAAAAGCCACACAAAAGATAAGAAAAGGTCACACTTGGGAACCCATCTCATTATTATTGCTTTATTTTAATGGTAATAAATGATTCGCGATACGATGATTCACCTCACACTGCAATATTGGAGGACACATTTCCGTCGTTATTCGAGGCTTTACTGTATAGGGTGATATTCTAGCAGGTGAAGGTCCTCTTTTTCATTCTTGTTGAAAGCCATGGATAGTAGCCTCCTGCCATGAGGCCAGGAAGGCACCCTCTTGTCATATTCTGTTATATAGTAGGTCACAGGCAGCAACCAAACAGGGAAGATATTGGAAGCATTTTGCATTGTCTAATGGTAGACCCTGCTGCCATATGGCATTACGAAAATTGTGACCAAGTCCCAGGTTGCTGATCTATCTCTCTGCCTCATTTACACACAATTACAGGGTCTCAATTGTCTCTCTTACTTTTGACAACACAACAACTATAACCGTACTCATTCTTGATCTGTTTTATTCATTCTATTTTATTCTCCTATGTCAGTTGATACTAATATTGAAGCGGGACCTTCTCGGATGGGTCCCACTGGTCGGAAAGGTTGGACAGAAGAAGAGCCACCCCAGATATGAGAGCAGTACTCCAAGTTAGGATGAATGAATCCCTTATAAACTTGAAGCAACTGCTCAGAAACGAAGTAGCTACAGGATCTGTACAGCATTCCCAGCTTTCGGGAAGCAGCTTTAGCAATGTTGAGGGTATGTGGTTTCCATGACATATTAGAGGAAATGGTGAGGCCAAGCATATCTATTTTAGAATTTGGCAAAATGATTGCATCCTGAAATGTGATTGGTGGAGCATATGGTATAGGTACGTTGGAGGTGAATCTTGCAAGCTGTCGCCGGCAACGGGAAAGTGATGGATAATGGGCTATAGGGTACACCACACTTGTCTGAGACAAGGATGGCTGTGCCTCCATGATGCTTCTATTCTGGATTTTGAAAAGAATAAAAAGCCAAATATCCTCTGGGAAGGGGATGATCATGGGCACCTAACATTGTCTCCTTGAGATAAATGCATACGTAAAGAGTTGCCAGACAACATCAAGGTGATGTTTCTGCCACCTAACACAAACTAGCTCATCCAACCCAAGGATGACGGTGTCATTTAAACCTTCATGGCATACTACCTTCAGTGCACGATGAGGGAACTTGTTCACCAGACTGCAAACAACCACAGAAGCATCAAGGAATTTTGGAACGCCTTCAACATTAAGAAAGCCATCGTCCATATCAACAAGTCTTGGAAGATGTCACAGCAAACCATGAACGGCATTTGGCGCAAGATTTGGCTCGAGTGCGTGCACGGTTTTGTAGGATTCGGTGATGTGGGAACAGTGAGAATGTGCAGCAAGACGTTGTTAACCTTCCTCAAGAGACAGGGTTTGAGGAGGTGGACAGGGCATACCGGTATGTTCACGATCTGCTCCAGTCACACATCCAGGACCTCACCAATGAAGAACTCATGCAGCTTCAGCAGCAGAGGTTTAATGAACAAGTGGAGAACCAGCCAGAGAGCTACCTGAGACCCAGTTCACTCTCAAGGTTGTCATTGAAGGCCTTGACCTTATTCATAAGCTCAACTTTTTCCATACCAAGGACCCTCACAAGGAAAGGAGTGATGAGGCATAGTGTGGAGAGAGATCAGAATCTACATTGAGATTCAACAACAGCTGAGGAGCAAGTCCAGATAACCCACCATAATCCTCCTCCTTCAGACCCATCACCACCTTCAAACTGCTTCCTGCATCTTCAGCTTTCAGTCCCACTCCTTCTGCCAGCAGTTTTTCTTCCACTCCTTCCATCTCTGGTGTAACAGTGGTATCCTTAGCAGACAGCTGAGTAAGACCCTTACTCAGCCCACATCTGCTTGCCCTCTTGTGGTGGTGAGCTCAAACTGCCTTCCCGGCCCAGATTGCCCTCCCATAAGGTAATGTACCAAAGTTAAACAGGATCTTATTTTTTCCATGTGTTAGGTAGTAAATTATAATAGTTATGTACTATTTACCATTAGTTAGGTAAGTTTTGTTCTTGTTTGTGAACCAATTTTGTGCTTTGGGGTATAACATTGGGGTATTTTTATCATTGGGTAACCAAATCCTATTTTTCCCATATGTTCTTTTATTTGAGATACAAAAATTCACTTCATGTTTTTTTTTAAACCTAACCTATTCATATTCAGTATCAAGGGATAACTGTTTTGTATAACATGGGATTTTAGTTACAACCCTGCCCATACAAAACAACAATAATATCTCATACATAACAAATAATGTAAATTAAATACAGTACTGTACTGTAATGTAAGGTTAAAGAATAATGAAAGTAATGTAAAAAAATGAGATTTGAGCTACATATTTTTGAGATGAATATATGTATTGGGATCCCATTCATAAGTTGGGATTCGTACCTGTAGTTACCAATTCATTAGCCATACATAAAGTAAATAATTATGTCTTACCTTTGATCTGCAACATTTATTTTCTGTCTGAGATTTTTGTACCATCCTTTTATCGCTGAAGGTCTGAGGTCAATGCCTTTTTGTAGTGCATGAATTAAGTTGAGATTCAGACCAGTGCTTGGAACAAAGTGATGAAATATACCACGCCATTCCTTTTTGGGCATCAACTCTCTGCAACATTTAAAAGAAAGTTCGCACAGATTAATATGCAAACACTGCCAAATATTGTTCTTTTTATCTACAATGACAATCTTGAAAGTATCCCACACAAAATCTTTTATAAATTTGCTGTGATGGAACAGTTTTCTAAAATTCTCAGCAATCATTTGCTTTTAGGGTAGGTAGTGATTACCTCATGGAGTAGTGACTGCCTTGCCAGCTAAGAGGGTTGAAAATAGGAATGGAATCCAGCCATGAAGCTTGCTTCAAATTTGTCTGATGGTAACTAGGACACCATTCTTTTGTTATCATGGCTAACCCATTTAAGCAAGGAAAATGGCTGTAAAACAGTAAAAATCACTTCGACACTTTGATACAATGTTTTTGGATTATAAGATATTTTTGTGACTTATGAGTCATCAAGTGTAATCTGTAAATTATAATGCCAATTAGCACCCAAAGGGAGAGCTCATTGCCCAGTGTGTGTGTGTGTGTGTGTGCAATACAGTACTTAGCATGTTATACCATAACTTATCAACTTGAATTGCATTAAAGATTAATATACTAATGAGGGCACATATGGCACAAAAAAAATGGCAACTCAGCACAACTTAGTCATGGGTTCAATCAGAGCCCTCTCTTTATCCCAACAGTTCAGGAGTGAAGGTTTGGAATTACAACAAAAGTTTACCATAATAAGCGTGTAGGTTCCATGAGATAAATTATATCAAGAGAACAAAGAATAAACATAATCCTTAATAAACAACTATTATTGGCACTGTGTATAAACAATAAACCACCTTACTACACAATAATTGATTGCACTTTACACACCATGAATAATAATAGAGCAGCACTGAATATAGTGTTAATCCAAAAATCCGGACTGCTTGGGGATTGGGTCGGTCGGGATTTTCGGATTTTCCGGATTCTCAGGCAGTACTTTTAAAATTCAAATTTAAGGAGGAATAAAGAAGAGATGAACAGGTACATTTTGATAGTTTATTCATTAGCAAATATAGCATGCTACATTTATCAAAACGAGCAGTTTTAAAGAAAAAGCTGTGAATTCTAGAATTGTATTCTTTGCCTTTTTTATATCATAAATTGTAGACTTTCCAATGTCGTATGTTTCCATTAGAACAGTATTGCTCACACCACGTTCTAGTTTCTTAATTATTTCAAGTTTGTCACTCAATTTCAACATGTTCTTCTTTCTCTTCACACAAAGAAGTTTATCTACTTTAGGAGCCATTATTATGGGCTTGTACAGTACTCTGTAAATGGAAAGAGTAGGACTCAAAATTACATACGTTGTCACAGTTTGATTGCCTGGTTTAACAAGGCGACTGCGTGGTCGCTTGTTGTCGCTGTGCAGCTGTGGTGCTCACGCATGCGCACATACACACAAAAGCCAGCTAAATTAAAAAAAAAAAAAAGTTTGAGTTTTCGAAAAGTCTGGATTCTCAGGTGGTCCGGATTTCTGGCATCCGGATTTTTGGACTTTTTCTGTACAGTGCAATAGCTCACCTGGAACTAAGTGTTGGATTTGGGGGAGAAAACTAATTATTTTTCGATAATGTTTTATTAAGCAGGCTCCAAATGAACTAAATAATATCGGAATTATGGTGACAGTGATGTCCGGGAGGCGAGTTGTCCATTTGTCCTCCCTCCTCCACCACCCGCCATTTCTCCCGGACTACGCACCCAAATGTAGTTTTGTACAGTATCTTAATACAGTATAGTACAGTAATTTACATTCTATTCATATAATTCATTAGTCATTAATTAATAAGGAAACCGCTACCACCAGAAGGAGTTGTTCAATTTCGTTCATTTTACCACAGATATTCATTATACACAGATGTTCATGATACAAATTATATATAATTTTTTCTTTTATTTAAAATTCAGTAAGGCGTAAAAAGGTGGTGGAGGTTTGAGGAGGGGGGAGGGGGGACTGACCACATACCCCCCAAAAAGGTTCATCTTCTCCTACTCCTCCCCATCCCTGCCATTCCTATTGTAATAACTTTTACTTTTTTTATTAATTAATATAGATATGTTTACTGTAATAATCTGTGCTTATTAATACCTGTACCCTTCATATACAGTATAATATTTTATATAATGTATCAGTACTGTGATGATTAAATAAAAAAAAAAAGTAAATTTGGCAAGGGCTAAGCTTACCCACCACCTACCCTCCTCCCAGTAGAGAGGCCTGGGTGAAAAAATTGCTTATTATTTGGCTTGTCATGTAATTTTTCTGTCAAATTAATAATTATGCATCATATTTTTTCTAATGTGCTTAATACAGTGACCCCTCCGTTAACAAACTCAATCCGTTCCAGAAGGTCGTTCGTTAACCGAAAAGTTCGTTAACCGAAACCATTGTTTCAATGGGTTTTTGGGTAATTGGTTCCAGCTCACCGAAAATTTCCTAAATTCAACAAAAATGGTAGAAAAGTTCACTTACTTTGAGGTGTGTATGTAGAAGGCTCCTGGATGATGATGATGATGGGATTTAGAATGGGGGTGGAGGAGAAGGAAGAAGAGAAGGCATTGGGGTGGAAGAGAAGTCACCCCATGGTCATTTCACCCATAAAATTTTTGCTCTCTTGGTGTAATTCAAGATTATTTTCTTTAAATCAACACTGCACTGCATTATATATTGTCAATAAGTAAAATATATTTCAAAATGACCAATAATTTGCTTGGAAACACAGAAAAAGCATTTAGTTGAAGAGAGTCTCAAGCAAGATGTTACCTCCAGTGAAAACAGAGAGAGACTAACTCCTGTTTGCTGTGTTAAGAGGCTGAATGCCGCACATTAAACTAGTCACTTTACCTTCAATTATGTTCAATAATTGTTAAAATGACTAAAAAATTGAATATTAAACTTTTAAAATTATTGAATAGTATAAACTTCTTGATATTTACTAAAATAGTAAGGAATTTAAGCCCTAGAACCGATTAATGTATTGGCGGACTGATACTAAAGCTGGTTGCCCGGTCAGTGCAAGCGAAAACATGTTGAGGTCGGTTCGTAAGAACTTCGTTAACCGAACTTTTTTTCGTTAACCGAATTGAAGATCTTTATGGAAGGCAGTTCGTTAATCGAAATTACGTTAACCGAGGTGTTCGTTAAACGAGGGATCACTGTATTTTATATTACCAATGATAAAAAATACATCATAAGAGGCTGATCATTGGTGAAAAGGGGAGTGCCAGTTTCCCTGCCTGCACCTTGCCTCCCTCCAACTAACAGTATCTCACACAAAATAATAAAAACTAGATGTAGTGTGAGTGTGTGTGTGATGTGGTGCTGGGGTATTAATTAATGAATAATAAATAAACAATATTGTATTGTTAATGACAGTAGAGTAGTTTGATATTATATTGCTTATTTATTAATTAATACCACAACACACCCAGACACCCCCATATTGTATAGGTCAGTAATATGAGACCACTAATACCCCACCCTACCTCCACCTGACATTGTTTCAGGTCAGGTCGGTTACACGAGACCCAATAATCTCTCACAGCTCCATGGGAGTGGAAAAACCCAGTATTTGCTGTAACACACAGCTTCATTTATGGCCATATCATATAGATTTTTAGTTTTTAAATATATTTATTTAACCAAACTTTTAGATAAACTATTCTGGATTATTTTAGTAAAAAAAATGGAGTTTCTAACTTAATTAGAACTGCTTTTACATACTCGGGTAGTTTAAGCTCTTGGAAAACTCCCCAGCACACAGAAACATTCTGAGGATGTGAGCTAGTGTCGGTCTGTGCAAGATGTCAAGTTTAGAGACTCGGAAAGTATTCCCAGTAACCAAAAATATTTCCAGGGATGGGTAATTTTTCCGGGTTTGAGAAAGTCGACTGGTTAGCCGGAAAACTCTCATCCCCGGAAGTGCTCTGCACCAATTGTTCCAGCTAATGGGGATTTCACAGTAGCTTGATTTTTATGCAGTGTTTCAAGCACCTCTATGCCTATGTTTTGGCAAAACTGTCAGCCTACTCCTGCAGTGAAAGTGGATATTTGACCTGAACCTCAAAGTGTTTGATATACCGGTACGTAGTGTTTTTTTCCTCTCTTTTGATTATACTTCTATAGGGTCTCAGTGAACAGTTCCAGGTGGGTGTGGAGTTCTCATCCTAGGGCAACTTTAATAAATCATGATGACTGTCTTGACCCCTTTAAGGAAGCTCATTTGTCATATTTCTCTGATACTGTTGGTCATTTCTGTATGAAAATGTTGTTTATTATACTTAATGACATTTTATATGTTGCTTTGTTATGATGATCCCGATATTTTAAGATGTATATTGTTCAAAACACACATTACAGAGTTCAATTTTGCTGACTCGGCAAATTTGAATTGTTTATTAAGGACGGATTTCAACAAGGGAATGAGATAATGTATATGATTAGTTTTTTTTACTCCACAGTATATATTATGAATGGAATAACCCTTAAGCCCCGGGTTGGGGTGGTGTAGCAGCAACCCCCCCCCCCCCCCATGCAGATAAATCGAGAAAAAATCAACCTTAAGAAAAATAAATAAAAAATAAATACATAAGTAATTGGCGGGGCATGCTGGTAGGCCGTTCTGGAACGTCACCTGGGGCCTAACGGTTAATGACAAGATAGTCCAGTATTTTCTTGATTTAATGAACTATAGTAATTCGAGACAACCCTGTTCGTCAAATCAAAATTTCTGCTAAATCGAGCTCTCGGTCAACTAAGTATACACTAGAGCACCTTAGCTTTCATCTTTATTCAAGACATCTTCAGAGGCAACTGAATTTAGAGGGATAGAATGTGAGGCCACCCTTTCTTGGGTGGGGGATTAGTGGGTCTCATTACTTGACGATGTCTTGAATAAATACATAAGCTAATGTATATTTAGGGAGATTGTGATAAATAGGTAGTAGGCAGCTACCAAACAGGGAGGTACTAACACCTGGGAAGATATTGGAAGCATAATGTATTGTCTAATGGTAGACCCTGCTGCCATATGGCATCACAAAAATTGTGACCAAGTCCCAGGTTGCTGATCTGACTTTTTGCCACTACACACAATTGCAGGATCTCAATTGTTTCTCTTACTTTCACAACACAACATACATATACAGTGATCCCTTGGTTAATGAGCACCTCGGTTAACGAGATTTCGGTTAACAAATTACCTTCCATGAGATTCTCAGCTTCGGTTAACGAGCATTCCCTCGATTAACGAATTCTTAACGAGCGCCCCTCCACATGTTTTCGCTTGCATTTGGCGGTCCACCAGCTGTAGTATTAGTCCGCCAATACAGTAATCGGTTCTAGGGCTTAAATTCCTTACTATTTTAGTAAATATCAAGAAGTTTATACTATTCAATAATTTTAAAAGTTTTTAATAATTTTTTTTAGTCATTTTAACAATTATTGAACATAACTGAAGTATAGGAAGCTAGTTTTTTACGCGCCAAACAGCCTGTCAACACACCATACAGGCGTCAGTCTCTGTCTCTTTTCAGTGGAGGTAACATCTTGCTTCAGTCTCTCTTCAACATAAATGCTTTTTTTCTGTGTTTCCAAGCAAATTATTGGTCAATTTGAAATTTATTTTACATATTGACAATATATAATGCAGTGCAGTGTTGATTTAAAGAAAATAATCTTGAATTACACCTAGTGAACTAAAATTTTATGGGTGAAATGGCGCCATGGGGTGACTTCTCTTCCACCCCAATGCCTTCTCTTCTCCCTTCTCCTCCACCCCAATTCTAATTCTCATCATCATCATCATCATCATCATCCAGGAGTCTTCTACATACACACCTCAAAGTAAGTGTACTTTACTACCTTTTTTGTTGACCTTAGGCAATTTTCAGTGAGCTGGAACCAATTACCCAAAAACCCATTGAAACAATGGTTTCGGTTAACGAGCAACCTTCTGGAACAAATTGTGCTCATTAACCGAGGGACCACTCTATTGATTTTGTAATTTTTGTATTTATTTATGGCTCTTTATCATGGTTTTTATTTTTTTTATTCGTATTATTAATATCTTCTTTATTATACAGGTTGTACCTCTCTAGTTCGGCAACCTCGGGACCTGACCGGTGCCGGACCATGGAAATTCACCCTTTTCCTGGATAGACAGTGACTTGTGCTTATGCTTGGAAGCACTAGCACCACTTTCTCTGCATCATGGTCTCTTTCAAGACATATTGAAGGGTTAAATGTCGTATAGTAGCTTCTCAAATTTCGAGAGTTTTTAATTCAACTTATTTTATTGGAACACACACAAAAAAATAAATAAAAATTTTGACGGTGGAAACTTGATTTTCGACGGGTTTGAACGGCCCGCCAACGTGCAGACGACGTGCATAATCGTGTAAACAGCATCATTTCTCTTATGTACAAAAGATTCATTATTGTTTATTACTGAATGTTTTTTTTATTGAATTAATGTTTATGTGTGCAAAATGAGCAATACAATTTATTAATAATACGTAGAATATTAAAACACACTAGGAAATGACACAGCATTGTTTTCGTTGATTACAAAACCAGTGACTGACTGGTTCTACATATAAAACTGAAGAAAATAAGACTTTGGTTGTAGCTGTAGTAAAATTAATATGGTTGTTTTAAGTAATGTTATTTAATGTTAATAAATGAAACAACAGAAGTAGCTGACGATAATGGTAAAGAAAAAAAGAGAGATCGCTTATGTAAGTGCGCACACGTGAAAACATATCGTCATTACTTTACATAAGAATATGAAAACAACACTTATTTAATGTTCATATATATTTTAATTAATGTTTCTGAATTTGTTTTTATTGAATTAATGTTTGTGTGTGCAACATTAACAATACAACTTATTAATAATACATGGAATGTTAAAACACACGAGAAGACGAGACGGCTGCCGGCATTGTTTATGTTAAAGTTTACAAAACCAGTGACTGATTGGTTCTACATGTAAAACTGAAGAAAATAAGACCCTGATTGTAGCTGTAGTAAAATTAATGTAAAAGAATAATATGGTTGTTTGAAGTACCTGTAATGTTATTTAATGTTAATAAATGGAACAATATAAGTAGCTAACCATTAATAGTAAAAAAAAAGTGAGACTGCGCATATGTAAGTGAGCACATGTGAAAACATATCGTCATTACTCTACATAAGAATATGAAAGCAACACTTATTTACTTCTCATATATATTGAAGGGTTAAATGTTGTACACTGTATAGACAAGCAGAGAGAGAGAGAGCAGCTGAACTGCCAGATGTAAACAAACCTTAACTTCCCGCGGCTTTGTTGTTGTTGTTTTTTTACGGGGATTAGCCCACCCGGGCATAGGTCACTGACCCACATTGGGGCCTGAGGGGCAAAAATTTAATCCTCCTGTAATACTAATTCAGATAAGTAAAAAAAAAAATAAATAAATAAATAAAAGTTGCCTATCTACCTATTGGACAAACTAAAATCGTTCTGGACCACGGGAGTTTCCGGACCACAGAATGCCGGACTAGAGAGGTACAACCTGTAATTGTTATTTATTGTTATTGATTTTTATTAATTTTATTAATACAGTATTCTTATTCTTCTTCTTATTATTATTATTTTATTATATTTTTGCTCCCCAGGACGTGATGTGGGTCACTATAAAATGACCTGGCATTTAATTGCAATTCTCACCCCCCACCATACGCATCATGACCTTCATCTCTTGCCTCAGAGCGAGCAGTAAACAAAAGTCAACTCTCGAGGGGTGGAGATGGGTGGGTTATCAGCGTCGCATTCTGAGCTATATCACAAAAACTGGTTTTTAGAAAAAAACGACTTTTTGTTCAAGTCGGAATGCGACGCTCAGCAAGAATACCCGAGCAGGAGGGGAGGTGACTTTGCATACAAGGCAATTCTGAAGATCCAATCTGGAGTGCATGGTGTTACCTGGGGGGAAAATCTTTAGGTAACAATAAATCTCAGCATTTTGCACCTGAACTTTAACTTTCCCAACATAACCAAGGGGTATAATATTGTAAATGGTATTGGTCTCACTTAATTCTCTAAAGGTTTCAGTAGTCAGATCTCAGTCTTGGGTTTAGTGGTCTCAATTATCTCACTGTTAAGTACCTCACCTTTCAGTTGGAGCATTCCATGATTCTCTCTTCTCCTCTTCTGGCACATACCACAATTTTTTGTGACTACTGCCTTTATCAGTACCAAATGTTGAAGACACTGACAAATTCCTGGAGTTAAGCAAGCCATAATTTGGGGAAATTTTTTGTACTTGTTTTAGTTGACACAGCATCATACGAACATCTGCACAGAGAAGAATCTGAAAATACTATAATCATTATTATTGGCACCAAATATGTCACAGTTTAACATTTTGGGGTGAACCACTGACATTTTTTAAATACTTTTGTACTAATATTCATTTCACATAAATTACACTACAAAATTTATTTTTTTATATAGGTGAACATTGATGGAGCTTTAAATTTTTGTTTCACGTCTAAAAAAAAAAGACAATGGGTGGATACGCAGTTTTGTCTGGCTACAGGGAGTTTTCAAAAAAGAATCTGAAACTTCAGCCACTCCTCGACTTACGACCTACTCGATTTACAACCACCCGAACATACGACAGCCCCAGTCGTACCCAAGTTGTTTAAAATTACGTGTTTTCGAGTCCAGACGTTAGTGATTGCGCTATGTACTGACAAATTTTCTTTTGTAAATCCCTGTAAAATGGCTGGCATGCTTGAAAGTGAGAGTTTTGTGGTGCTGAGAAGAAAAAGAGACACCCATTTTAGATTTTCTATGTACAGGTACCGGGAATGTACAGTGAGTTCTGCTATAACGCGTGTTTTGATAACGCGAATTTGCTCTAACGCGATTTTTGAATTAGGAACGATATTTGTATAACGCGAATGCTTGTTTGCTATAACGCGATTTTTGCTTACTATTTCTCCAATTTTGTGGTATTAACTGTGAATATGGTAAAGAAGAATATCTCCAAGAAGCGTTCTGGTGATAGAATTCCCGGTGATGATCGTAAAAGAAAGGATATAACACTTGAAGAGAAGCTCGATTTTATCAACCTCAAAATCACCCTTCTCCCCCATCAAGTTACATTCATATTTTTTCAAGGTAAAGTGTTACATTTACTGTATGATTTCATTATTAGATATGAATGTAACATTTATTTAGACTGTGCTATCCTTTGTGTTAGGCTAACTACTAAATTTTTTCGATTTCGAGTAATCTGCACCTAACCCTATTTTCTCCATAAGCCCTGTTATTTCTATTACGCGATTTTCTATAACACGATATTTTACAAGAACACAATTATCGCGTTATAGCAGAACTACCTGTATTATCTTCGCATTTTCGACTTACGAACAATGCAAAATCAATCAGAAATGAAGGATTTACTGTGAAATCCCATTTTACATTTGAGCTCTGAATTAGCTGATCATGCACTGCATAAACATAACACTAAGAATAATACAGTAATAACACTTGTGACTGGGACCAATGTTTTGATCAGTGTACCTTCTATGTTGTACTTCCTGCTTTGAAAGAAAGAATACAGCCGCTCCCCGACTTACGACGGGGTTAGGGACCAACATCCAGGTCGTAAGTCGGAAATGCTTAAATAACACATATAAAATCGAAAATGGGGGTCTCTTTTTCTTCTCAGCACCACAAAACACTCACTTTTAAGCTTGCCAGTCATTTTAAAGTGAATTACAAATGAAAATTTTGTCTGTGTACTGACTTTGGGACTCGAAAATACGTAATTTGACCAAATTTTGCTATGACTGAGGCAGGTCGTAAGTGCGGGTGGACATAAGTCGAGTAGGTCGTAGGTCGGGGAGAAACTGTAAAGAAAAAAGGTTCTAGCTACCTCTGGTAAACTATTAGACAAAGGAAAATAGTATTGAAAGACCCAGAACAAATTGCAAAAGTAATTATTTTAATGTTATTCAACTTGATCACATGACTCAGATGAAATAGTAAAAGTATAACTGAATAAAAAAAATTGGGAACACTGTCTAAATGCATAAATTCAAAATAGCCATCAAATAACCGAGTTATACCTAGTGGAGCTGATTTTATCAACATATTTGTTTTGTGACACAACTTGTATAGCTACTCCTCGACTTACGACCTACTCAACTTACAACCACCCGGACATACAACCGCCCCAGTCGTACCAAAATTTTTTAAAATTACGTATTTTCGAGTCCCAACGTTAGTGATTGCGCTGTGTACTGACAAAATTTTCCTTTGTAATTCCCTTTAAAATGGCTGGCAAGCTTAAAAATGAGAGTTTTGTGGTGCTGAGAAGAAAAAGAGACCCATTTTAGATTCTCTATGTATTATTTTCTTATTTTCGACTTACGACCTGGATTTGGGTCCCTAACCCCGTCGTAAGTCGAGGAGTGGCTGTATATATTCCACAATAAAGTACGTGAGTGAACATGCTACCCGTTTCACTGCTACGCCCATCCTTACATTTGATCAGCCATTATAGCTCAAGGCACTTATGATACAAGAAAGCAGTCATTCTGAAAAATTTCATTAAATCTATTGTGTTGCATCTTGGAGGCTTCCATACCCAAATTAGTTACCTTGGATATATTAGTCACATAATGTCAGGGTCTGGGCTTCAGGAGTTGTTAAAAACTGTCTATGCCAGTAATGTTGTGCCACACATCCTCAGTAGTAAGACAATTGCCAGGGCTGGCCGTGGGTATCTTCTTGTCAGTGCTGCTATCCACATGCTACTTGTATCAAAGGTCTTTAAAACTGTGTTACCAAATAAAGCAGAGGTTGTAGATGCACTAAATGATGATTCAGTCTCTGTAGATGATGATTTGTAAAGCAGTTCACCCGAGCAAAAGCAAGCTCCTCCAGACATACTGAAAAAGCCCAGAGACTTTATGATGACCTGATGGCTGGAATAATCACATTGGAAGATGTAGAGAAATCGGCCACATTTGAACAGATACAGAATCAGCTTGATATGGCCAAAATCACGGACCTCCAAGATTTGGTTACAATTCTTAAGAATGATTTCTATTCTCCAAGCATTCATCAGGGTTGAACACACAGGAAATTGTATACTGCATCTGACTGTGATGTGAAAGATGTTACCATTCAGAGCTGCTTCTGGTCATAACCATTACACCAAATCATTTTTTCTGTATCTGCAGAAAATAGATCATCTAAACTCTATATGATCTATTTTCGGCAGATTCTAGAGGAAGAGGATCCAGAAGTCTATCAACATTTCCTATAAGGCTTCCATGGGGTCAGAAGATCAGATAGGTTCTGGACTGGGTTATCTCCTGGCCTTGTCATAGAACAAGTATTGATGCAACGCCTCAAGTCAACAGGTGGAGTGACTCATGGGCGAGGTATGGGTGAGACACAACGTCTGGTATGGCTGCTTTTAAGCAGCGTCACATCTGAAGTAAACTTAGCAATGCAAGAGATGTTTGCAGTCACCCAAGAAACTAGCGAGCATAACATCGACACATCATAAACCAGAATGATAAGGGATATGTCTGATACTCACAAGATGGTTAGCTTCTTGACTTCAAGGAATCCCTTCACAGATAATCACAAACTGTACAGTTTGGTTACTGGGGTGTCAGCAGATGAGTCCATTAATGCTGGCCAAGCATCAGATGTTGGTAATAAAGTCCTTCAAAACATGATTGAGAAAATTGTAACACAACACTCTTTCAAACGTAAAGAGCAAGTGATCCCTCTCAGCAGCAAGAATGCTATAAAAATCAAAGATAATGATATCATCATTGATACCCGGCTCATGTCCAAAGACTTGTTACTGTAGGCTCACAAAATGGCAATCTAGCCGAAGCACTCGAATATGAACTCTGCAGTTATCCACCCGCACTCTTTGAGATCAAGATAACTCCACGACTCACAACAAACTCTGCATTGGCTGATGCACTGTGGAAGATGATGCCACCTGATATGCCTATTCCATTAAGTGATGTCCAGTATGTACTGGATGGTGGTGCATTGCTCCAGAGATTAATGTGAAGTCAGGGAATGACATATGATGATCTCTGTCAAGCCTACACAAGGTATGTCTCATCTCATTATGGCAGAGCCATAATCGCATTTGACGGATATCCTGAGGGACCATCAACTAAAGACATGACTCACCAAAGACAAGGTATGAAGTATGTTGGTGCTAGTGTATAAGTATCTGGTTCCATGGTGTTAATAAACAGAACTTCATCTACCTGCTAGCTGATCATTTGACTCAATCAGGTTGTTGTGATAAACATGCCAAAGCTGATGCTGGCTTGGTTATCATGCAGAATGCCATTGCTACTGGTCATAAGACTCCTACTAAGCCTACAATCGTGGTTGCTGATGACACAGATATTCTACTTGTGTTGAGCTGGCATATGACACCAGAAACTCCATCCATATATTTCAGACCTGAACCTCGTCAAAGCAGCAAAACAGCCTCAAGATGCTGGAATATGTTAGTAATGCAAACAATGCTTAGTTCAAAAGTCTGTGATAACATTTTGTTTGTGAATGCTATTCTAGGGTGTAACACCATGTCTTCTTTGTATGGTGTGAGCAAGATGATAGGTCTCAAATTAATTCACACAAATAAGGTATTCCTGGAGCAAGCACAAGTGTTCTCTAAACGTGACCTGTACACAGGCGGATAGTATTAAAGCTGGGGAAAGTGCATTAGTTCAAATCTACAGAGGTCTCCAAGGTTACACATTGAATTTTCTTTGGTTAGAACAATTCTACCAAAAGGTAGGCAGTAGTACACAGCTAGGGTAGCTACTTAGGTATTAGGATATTTAATTTTCAGGTAATAAAATGGTGGCGAAGGTGTAGCTATTTATTGGGGGAGGCTGGAGGCCAAATTAAAAAATAAATAAAAAAAGTAGTACCCTGTACATCATTTGTGAAACCTGAAGTGCCCCCACCTTCACCAGCTGCTGCAGCATATCACAGTTTGTGTGTATATTTGCAAGTTCAGGAGTGGATGGATAATGCAACTAATATCACCAGAAGATTGGGGATGGTACAGACAGGGTGACAAGTTTCTTCCATTTCTCACAGACAGACCACCAGGTTCCACATATTTGCTTAAAGTAGTCAGGTGTAACTACAAAGCTGGATGTAATACTAGACAGTGTACATGCTGCAAGAATGGAATCTATTGCCCCACAGGCTGTGGCTGCTGCAGAGGTGTTTGTACTGACATGTCACAGACAGATGATGAGGATGTTGATGAATGAATAATCAACTCCAAAGATTTTCTCACTTACCTATGGTATACACATAATTATTATTATTATGATTCAATTTCATATAGTGGCCCTAATTATCATGTTATGGTAGATTATTATGTTCTATACAGTTCATAGTTTTCCACAGTGAGGTATTTTAATATTTTGTTAAGCAAATGACTGATAAGTTTCTTGAATATTTGCACAGTTTGTGTTTAGGTGAACAATACATATATAGTCTGCATGTCAATTTGGTTCAGTTCTGTATTAATACTGAATAATGCATTTGTAATATAAAATCAAATTTTGCTTTGTGTCTTTTAATAAAATTTTCAAACAATACAGAAAAAACACAAAGTTACTCAAGTATCATAATTGATTATCCAATTTCTAATTGGAATATGATACAATAATACCTCGGTTTACGCGGTTCTCGTTTACGTGTTTTGTCATTTACGCGGTACCCTGCCAGAACGGGAATGCCCAATTTACGCGGTGCATTTACTCATATACGTTAGGTTAGGTTATGTTGTTTTTTATTTATTTTTTTTACATTGTTTGACCTTCCATTTTTTCTCATATCTCAACTACGTACTGCTCATTTCCGACAGCAATGAAAGTCATATTTGTATTTAACATGATTTACAATATAAAAACCCATTTTGGTGAATTTATAGTAAAGCACTTAATTTTCTCTCGCTGTTATTAATATGTATTTCGTACTGTTTAGACGTTTCTAAGACATTTTTCTTCTATAATATTTCCGCCTGAAATTAAGGATAATCGAAATATTAATTTTCCAATATTATTACTGTATATTTGGTCAGTCACAAGTCTCGCCATTTGTTGTTTACATCTCGAGGAGAAGCTCTGAACCCCCTCAGCCAGTGCTCCGTTACCTCCGTGTTCGCTTCCTAAGCATCTACAGTGCCTGTGCAGGGGTGGTGTGGGAGTTCATTACTGGCTATAGCGAGAGGAGACTTATTATTGGGCAAGAATTTTTTGTCTTAGCCAATGAACAATGAGTGGAAGCGTCGTGAGCGGAGATTTGAATTTTCAGTACCAGATATGGCTGAACAGGTTGAAGAGCTGTGTTGACATTGTGATAGAGATTATTTTACGTCAATTGCAGAGTTTCACCAGAAAAATAGTGAAGCCATTTAATTTTTTAGAAGACATGGCTATCTGTTTATAACAAACAATAAACACGACTTGCTGCACAGATTCTGCATTCAAGCATCCCGCCTGTACCCTCCTCAAAGTGACCGACCACCATGAGCACCACTTCAAATCGATTCAAACATTGACAACCGAGATGAACCTGATTCTTCTTCTGAAGGCGCTCCCAGTTTAAGCAGCCAGGCCGAGTCTGTTTGGCCACCCCCCCCCTGCTATATCCCAACGCCCTACCAGCCTTACTGCACCGGGATTTATTCAGCAAAACATTCAAGTGATCAGTGAACGATTGACTACCAAACAGTGTTCCTATAGTGCACTCCAAGGAAAAGCACAAAAACACAGCAGTGTAATACTGAGTGTGGCTGGATCTGACCTAACCTGACCTGACCTCACGGCTTCACCTGACCTCCTGAAGGATGGAGCACACCTGCATCGCCCCAAGCTACTGTCCTGGCCACGTGGCCACACACCTGCCCAACCGCATCCAGCCCATACGAGCACGAACTGATTGCTATAAGAACAGTCCAGTCCCAACCATTGTAAAAATTATCAACACCTCATTATTATACTGTATATCATATTTGTATCACTTATGTTACTTGTATATCATTTGTAAACCAAGAGACCCATTCCCCAATAATGTAATTGTATTTTTTTAGACTTCCGGCTGCCATGTTCTTTCAATAAACCGTTAATTATTATTATGAGGTTAGGTTAGGTTGGTTGGTTTTTATTGTTTTGTATGGTGCTTTACATAGAAAAAAGGGGCAGATTAAGTTACGTAATATTTCTGTCTGTATTAGAAATGTTTTTCCTTTGGTTTTAAACGTTTTTTGCCTTGTTCTCCATTGGAAATCACCTACTTCTGTGATTTACCCAACAAAAAATCCAATTTTGACAGAGTACCGCATCAGAGGCTTCTGAGAAAAGTTAAGGCTCATGGTATCGAGGGGAAAGTTTTAAATTGGATAAAATCATGGCTCACCGATAGAACACAGAGGGTCAGCTTAGATGGTGTTAAATCTGAGTGGGGCTGTGTAACCAGTGGGGTTCCCCAGGGGTCAGTACTGGGCCCATTCTTGTTCATAATCTACATAAACAATCTACAGTAGATACAGTGGTCCCTCGGTTAACAAACACAATTCGTTAACCGAAACCATTGTTTCAATGGGTTTTGGTTAATTGGTTCCAGCTAACAGAAAATTACCTAAAGTAAAAAAAAAAAAAAAATACAGTAAAGTACACTTACTTTGAGGTGTGTATGTAGAAGGCTCCTGGATGATGATGATGATGATGTGAATTTGAAGTGGGAGGTGGAGGAGGAGAAGGGAGAAGAGAAGGAATTGGGGGTGGAGGAGAAGGGAGAAGAGAAGGCATTGGGGTGGAAGAGAAGTCACCCCATGCCACCATTTCACCCATAAAATTTTAGTTCACTTGGTGTAATTCAAGATTATTTTCTTTTAATCAACACTGCATTGCATTATATATTGTCAATACAGTATGTAAAATAAACTTCAGAATGACCAATAATTTGACTGGAAACAGAAAAAAACGTCTATGTTGAAGAGTCTTAAACAAGATATTCCTTCCTCTGAACCGATAAACAAACTGACGCCAAGCTTGGTGCGTTGAGTGGCTGTTTGGTGCGCAAAAAACTAGTTTCCTGTACTTCAATTATTTTCAATAATTTTTAAAATGACTAAAAAATTTAATATAAAACCATTAAAATGATTGAATAGTACAACCTTCTTGATATTTACTAAAATGGTAACGAATTAAAGCCCTAGAACCGATTACTGTATTGGCGGACTAATACTACAGCTGGAGAACAGCCAAATGCAAGTGAAAACATGTTGGGAAAAATTCGTAAGGAATTCGTTAACCGAAATTTTTTCGTTAACTGAGGTGAAGAATCTTATGGAAGGTAATTTGTTAACCGAAATATTGTTAACCGAGGCGTTCGTTAACCAAGGGATCACTGTACTGGGATCAGCAGTAACATAAGCAAGTTTGCTAGTGACACCAAAATAGGGCGGCAGATTAATTCAGGGCAGGATGCAAATGCACTATAGGAGGATTTAAATAAACTGCAGGAGTAGTCAGAAAAATGGTGAATGAAATTCAACACCAGCAAGTGCAGCGTACTTAATATTGGTAGAACAAATACTGTCAATGTATACAGACTTAACAACATCAATCTAGAGAAGTCAACTTGTGAAAGGGAGTTAGGGGCACTTGTAAACCCGGACCTACAGCCTAGAAAACAGTGCATTAATGTTTGAAATAAGGCAAACAGAGTATTAGGTTTTATATCTAGAAGTGTAAGTAATAAGAGTACGGAGGTCATATTGCAACTACAGTATATCTTGCTCTAGTCAGGCCGCACCTCGATTATGCTGTTCAGTTCTGGTGCCCTTATTATAGAATGGATATCAATTCACTGGAGTCGGTGCAGTGAAGAATGAAGAAAATGATTCCGGGACTTGAAACCTTCCATATCAAGATAGGTTAAAGAAATTAAACTTGCATTCCCTAGAAAGACGAGGAATGCGGGGAGATATGACTGAAGTATTCAAGTGGGTGAAAGGAATCAATAAAGGAGATATATGGTAGGTAAAGTTCTTATAATATCCAAGCAGGATAGGGCTCAAAGCAACGGATTTAAGTTAGATAAGTTTAGGTATAGGAGGGAGATAGGAAGGAACTGGTTCACAAATAGGGTGGTAGACGAGTGGAACAAGCTTAGCAACTTTGCAGTAAGTGCCGGAACGCTGAAAAGTTTTAAGGGGAGGCTAGATAGAGTCATGGATGATAGAGAGAATCCAGGTAAAAAAGTCACAGGAAAAAAGTCTACAGAAAAGTCACCTACGGTAACCTATCCCAACCCAACCTAACTTAACCTAACCTACGTGCATCAATATGCAAGTCACGTATTGTCAGTTAGCTGTTTTAAAATATTTTTAGTTTTGTTACCTTAAATGTGACTTTTTTTCCTGTGACTTTTTCCTAGCCAAAATTGTGACTTTTTTCTGACTTTTTTCCTGCGACTTTATTAGCAATCACCAATAGAGAGTGGTTGTAACTCTAGAAAGGAGCTGCAATGTACAGGCCAACCGGCCCATTGCAGAGTCCTTATTTTCTTATGTTTTTATGTTATCTTCCCTTAAGATTGTTAAGGGGAGGGGGGTTATCTCAAAAACGATCGATTTCCGGCGGAAATGAATATTAAATTCGTTCGAAACTCATCAAAAACCATAGTAAAAACACATCTTTAATATCTAAAGAAAGAACAATGCTTTTCTATAAAATTACCCCCATTTTCAAAAGTCAATTAGGTGGTGGCAACTACTAAATATTTATCCTTAATTTCCTAGCCCTGGGGCGGACCCTCTCCCTCGTCATATTAAACAGAATATACTAAGCCAATCAGAGCACACTCACGGTAAAACTGCTTTCGTAGCAACTTAGCAGGTCACGGCAAAATATCCACTACGTTAACAATTTACCTGTGCATATCACAGTTTGTGATATATTATTAAATACCTTGGTAATCATACCTTTAACACACACGGTGACAAATTTGAGGTTAACATATAGGACTAACCCGCCGGGGCTGCATAGCGTCGTTGCGGCCGTATCATCTCACGTCCAGAAAATATTTCAAATTTCACCATATCATAGAAAGTTCTTTCTGCTTAATATACCGGGGAAGTTAGGTAAGGTTAGGTAGGTTTGTTTGGTTTGGTTGGTAAGGTCTGTTCTTCATATCCACAAATGTTAAGTAGCGTTTATTTTAAAAATATATTTTTTTTAACATATTTCCACAAACTACAACAGTGTTCACTATAATATAACAAAGAGAATCCGGCTTTTTTTTATAATTCTTTTCAATCAATTTCGCTCGCGGGTTAGTCCTTTATAATTACCAAAATAGATGAGTCAAATTAGAGGTTTCTTTACGGCAGTTTTACCACTTCTCAACTATTTTCACTACCATCACAACGTTTGAAGTCGGCTTCGGAGGGGTCTTGCGATCAGCTGTGTGAGTAAACAAACAAGTCTTGCCAAATAATGGTAATTCTTAATTTATCATTTCACTAATGAGGTCACTAGCCTTTCGGGTCGTTTTATTTTTTATTTTGTTCTAAACTTTATTGTTCAGTCTTAGAACAGGAGAAAACCGGAGTAAAGTAGGATCACAGTGGGTCAAGGGATGCAGTGGATAACACCAAGGATTCTATACAGTATGCTTAGAAGGATGACTCACTCCACTTCCAAGGCAGTGATGCCGTTTATTCCTCAACTCTATGACGTCAATTTTCTTTACGTTTTCTTTGGGTATTAATTGACATTAAAGAGCATAAATTTTAGGTATAACTATTGTAATGTCTTGGCAAAATATAAATATGCACATACAAAAACCCTACAATCATATAATAATATTATAACATAACATAGGAACATTAAACACTAATTGAAAAAATTAACAAACAGAAGTTAGCACCCTCTGATTTGGTGTAAAATTTATACATCCACCCTGGAATTTCACAGCTTCAGACAAGGCTATTAATGTACTAATAGAGGGAGTTTGCAGAGCGTTTCTGGATTTTGTTTTCATTAAATTCAATCTAAAAAATAGTTTCCCTGCATCTACATTGGAAGTTGGAAGAGACAATACCTGCACTGCAAATGTACAAAGATCCTTAAATTGGGAAACGCCTACACCTCCCTTAAGTTTCCCTAGTTTTGTATACTTTTACTTTTTACTTTTATCCTCTTCGCCACTGATCGGCTTGTTAGCCGGTTGGGCGATCGGTCACGTCTCTGATTACTTTTCCTTTTCATTTATCTTCTTCACCAAAAGATCGGCTCGCTAGCCGCCCGGGCGATCGGTCACGTCTCTGTCACGCACTGTTGGCAAATACTGGGCATACACCGGCTCCTGAATGTACCTGAACCCGCTCCAGTGTTGGTCAAGTCTTGTCTTGAAAGAGCTCACACTCTGTGCCGTCACAACATTCTCTGGTAGATTGTTTTAAGAGTTTACAACTCTCACTCCGAAAAAGTTTGCCCTCACGGTTTTCTGGACTTGCGGCTTCTTCAGTCTTGAGCTGTGACCCCTTGTGGAGCGAGCGTCCGCCAGCTCTAAGTAAGGACACTCAACTGAGTAGTGCCCCCTGAGATGCTTATACAATTCAACTCGGCCCCCATCCTTGCCCGTCTGTAGTATAAGCTAGGCAAGTTCAGGCGCTCCAATCTCTCAGGGTAGCTGAGGTGCCGAAGTGCAGGTACCAGTCTGGTGGCCCTCGTTTGAACATTTTCAACCAACTGACAGTCCCTAGCATATCTCGGGGACCAGATGGGGTGGCAGTACTCCAGATGGGGAAGCACTTCACTCCTGAAGATCGTTACGATGGACGGACCGTCTAGATATCTGAACGACCTTCTTATAAGACCCAATAATTTATTTGCCTGATTTACCTTCTTCTTGCAACGGCCCGAGAACTTCAGCTCATTGTCAACATACACACCTAGGTCCTTCTCCAGGAAGTCACTGCTGTCCTTAACCTCAGGTGGTATAGCAATCACATCTAAGTCTCTCCATTTTTCATCTAAAACTTGTATACTGCCACTGTATATGCGGGGCACCGCCTTCACAAAGTCGCATAAGGATGGCATCTCCATCCTGGATTTATTATCAAATACCCTATTTGATGACAGAAATGAACCTATCCAAAAAACTTCCTGCCAAACTCAAATCTTTGACGTAATTGCATTTAAAGGTTTATCATGAAAATACGACATCTGAATTGTACCTCCTTGACCATATTAGGGAGTTCTCTATAATGTTCACTTTGCAGTAGGCCATGTATTGTTGCTCCCAAATATATCTGGCTTATTGGGAGGTGATTTTCTTCATTTCTGGGATCAACTGCATCAAGATTACCCGTTTTAAAAACTTCATGACGACAAAAATATCCCAAAAGATTCCTGTAAAGCTGACATATACTATCGTATAACAAATATATAGTGTAGTGGAATTCTCCCCTACAAACGCTGTTTGTCGCTGCCTAGCCGACCCCACCTATTCCCCAGTGTATGCCTCGTGGTCTAGGTCAACCAGCGCCGCCATACACCACGGAGCGGGGGTCAACTGCTAAGCCACGCCTACTCCCGCTATTTAAGACCTGACCTCGTGGTGATCTGCCTCTCTCGCTCTCTCTCTACATACAGCCACAGCCAGCAACACCACCTCCTCCGCCGCTGCCCGGCGGGCCTCGCTCCTCCGCCTGCCTGGCGGTCCTCTCTCCCGCTGGCGAGCATGGCGACCCACAAGCTGTCCTCCTGTGAGCATCCTCACCAACCAGCTCTCTCTACATCACGCTTGTAACCACGCTGCCTTCCCAGCACCAAGCTGCATTGTACATTCAATACAACATGTATATAGAGAGCACATTGTGAGTTTCCTTTCTCCATTCCATCCTGAGTGTGAACCAAACAATTTCATACCCCACAATAGCTTATGACTCTCTCTGAAACAGTAGATTTAACTTGTTACATTTGGGCAATATGAAATTAAGTAAAATTGTAGTACAATAAAAGTGAAGGGTCCCTAAGACTTTCTGCTATTTGTTGTACGGCCACCAATCTTTCCTCTGATTCTTTTAAAGTAAAAAACATTTCTAGGGGCTGCCACTGCTCTAATACTCTTTCAACTGCTTGGTGGAATGATAACCAGCGGGTCTGATTAACATGCAGAACTATGCGTGGTTTGACGGTACAGAATGATTGAAATTCCTTTAATTCATGTTGTCGTTTAGCACTGTGGAAAAAATAGGTATATATAAGTCTTATCCGAAGCGCATAAGTGAATAGAATGGCATATACATTTCAATATGGTTATACCAGGAATAGTGATAAGTAGTCTGCTGCTTACAGAATTGTGTACTCCCATAATGTTTGTAGCGCCATCAGCAGCAAAGCCAATCAGGTTCCCAGGTTTTCCTTGTTGACCCTGTAGATGATTCATCACCATATACATTGATCACCTCTTATAACCCAGATGTAATGCTGTTTGTGGTTGAATCCCCAAATCTTACAAGAACAGAGCATGCTTTCATCTGTTGTTTCGTCACCAATAATGGAAAATTTATTTTCTCTAAGTTTATCTACTAAATCCTCGGTGACACACCGTCCTAACGTCCTCACAACCTCTGTGCATTTTGTTCTTTTCATGTTCATGCCTTGAGCAATTACAGAATCAGGAAATATCCTCTTCATGAGGTCTACTAAATGATCTACAGTGGTAAATGGCAAGTTGTGCTCGGCTATAAAGCAAGCAAAAAGAATTGTTGCTACGGCTACTCCATTTGCTGCATAGTTCCCATGATGGACCGGGATCCTCTCCTGCTGGACCTCCTGTTGTTCCACGGCCTCATAAACTGAATGCATCTTTGTCGTTTTGTGACGCTTGATGGCTGTCAACTGTGCACTCACTTCCCTCTTGCATATTTTGCAAAAGGCCCTAGATGGATTGCCCTCAATGCGGGACAACCCGGGCTGGAAATCTTCATTGCTCAGCCATGCATCTCTGAAGCTCCACTTCGCAGCCATCACCACCTGCAATAGGAGAATAACTAAATCAGTCAATAATTGCCATGATCGTTCTCGGCTACTTGCATAGTCCTTTATAAATGCACAGGAAAATAATGTATATTTGGCCCTTTGGAATAATAAAAGCAACAAATGATAAAAGAAACGGTTAAGGTATAAGTAATTGCTACATAGGTGATGAAAGCTGTGATTAATTACTTGCCAATTACATAAATAAATATATCCTTATCGGCTTAGAGATAGAGTTCTGTGAGTACGCCCAGCTGATGATACTTCGCTGATGATGAGAACTCTTACCATGTCCACGGACGAGAACAAAATGGGGTTTCCACAGCAATCGAGGGTCCCATTTTGATTTCCCACGTCATTTATTACCCACAATCCATTTATACTATACATTATCTGTTAATATATACTAAAGCAGTTGATAAAAAAAAGTCATATATATTACTGAAGAAAAAATTATTAAATCCTTTACATTTTGTATGGATTTCTAGAACAATGAGGAATATATTCCTCCTGGCGACTCGGTGACGTAGAATGTGGACGGTCTCTTCTCATGACGTCACCAACTGTCATATGTTTTCCATCGTTAGCAGACGATATTCCTCAAAACGGCAGCACTGGATTCTGAAATATGCAATATGTTTTTGTGACTTAGCTTTTTACTTTTACTTTTATCCTCTTCACCACTGATTGGCTCGTTAGTCGCTTGGGCGATCGGTCACGACTCTATTACTTTTCTTTTTCTTTTATCCTCTTCACCAATTGATAGGCTCGTTAGCCGCTTGGGGCGATCGGTCATGTCTCTGTTACGCACTGTTGGCAAGTACTGGGCATGCACCGGCTCCTGAATGTACCTGAACCTGTTCCAGTGTTGGTCAAGTCTGGTCTTGAAAGAGCTCACACTCGGTGTCATCACAACATTTTCTGGTAGATTGTTCCAAGAGTTCACAACTCTCACTCCGAACAAGTTTGCTCTCACAGTTTTCTGGACCTGCGGCTTCTTCAATCTTGAGTTGTGACCCCTTGTGGGGCGAGCGTCCGCCAGCTCCAAGTAAGGACACTCAACTGAGTTGTGCCCCTTGAGATGCTTATATACTTCAATTAGGTCGTCACTTGCCCGTCTGTAGTATAAGCTAGGCTAGGCAGGTTCAGGCGCTCCAATCTCTCAGGATAGTTGAGGTTCCGAAGTGCAGGCACCAGTCTGGTGGCCCTCCTTTGAACATTTTCAACCAACTGACAGTCCTTAGCATATCTCGGGGACCAGATGGGGTGACAGTACTCCAGATGGGGAAGCACTTTACTCTTGAAGATCGCTACGAGTGACGGACCTTCTTATAAAACCCAATAATATATTTGCATGATTTACCTTCTTCTCGCAATGGCCCGAAAACTTCAGCTCATTGTCAACATACACACCTAGGTCCTTCTCACATTCAGTCTCAAATGGTGCAGTTTCTTCACCCCGTTGGGACATATGATACGCCTCCTTACCGTTGGTACGCCCCAGGTGCATCCTCTAACACTTCGTGACATTGAATCTCAGAAGTCACTTCTTTGATCATTCTTGGAGCTCACAGAGATCCTTCTGAAGCTCTTCACAGTCCGCTTGGTTCTCAAATTCCCGAAATAACTTGGCGTCATCGGCAAACATTTGTATGGAGGAGTGTACAACCTCAGGCATGTCATTTATAAAACAAACAAACAGCGGGCCCAATACACTGCATTGTGGTACCCCGCTTGTGATGTAAGGGGCACGTTTTCCCTTTATCTCCTATTTCATCTTTTTATTGTCTTCAATACTTATATACTTATATTCTTGTCTATATTTTCTATTCATCTTTTATTGGGTATATATAATAATAATTCTATATTCTGAGTCTTTCTCTATATAAGTATCTATATTATATTTCTTTGCTTATATTTTCAAAGTCAATATTCTTTTCTTTACTTCATTCTCCTTTCATATATATTATTATATTTTCTGAATTTTATGACCTTACTTTTTCTCAATTATATCCTGTTTTAGTTATATTCTAAACCATGGATTAATCTGGGAAACCATGTCATTCTTACTATAGCACTTATTATATTTACAACGGTAGCCTGCCACCACCCAGACTTTTCTTAGAATATAACATATCTCGAGGAACTAATCGGTAGCGTGCTAGCGAGTTTCTAGGCACGTGAGTTACAATAGTTCTTTTCTGAGAACCAATGGGTAGAAGGAATAGAGCGGTGATACTCGTTGTTTACTAATTCAATATTTATTAACATAAGGAGTAAACACGATGTTAATCAAGTACACTCAGACCAGACTGGACCACTTAGGTCTTCTTTACCATTCATAAAATTGATCTTCAATTACTTATTACATCATTAAACAACTGTTGTATTATTTCTTTGACAAATCAGATGGTTATTTTAACGTTCAGATAGGACTGGACCCTCAGGTCTTACTTTTACAAGTAGCAAAATAGATCTTAAATTCTTGGTTACAACATTAAACAATCATTATATTATTTCATTGTCAATAAAGATGGTTCTATGACACACTTGACAATATCCCAAATTAACTTATTATTTATAATATCATGTTAGTTCGGAATGAACAACATTGCACTTTTCCCTCAATTGATTGATGTACTCAACTCGCATAACATATTTACTGATACTATCCATATTTATGGATTCACTACTCAACATGGGATAACTATATTTCTGCTAATTATCCCCAGTCATATACAACAATAATACTTTGGCCTATATAACTGTAAGGAGTGGCCCTGGGAGTCACATTGGTGTCACCACAACTAACGAAGAGTGCTGTTAGGGTCGGTTGAAGTCCGATACACTGCGAGGGAGTTCGGGCCTAGTTCCCAGGGTGTGGACTCGCACAGTTTAATCCTGCCAAATTAACGACATCTTCCAATACAGCCAGCTGGTATGCAGCTATCGGTCCCCCGGTGACTGTCGGGTATTCAGCTAACACACACTGTGCCTGAGATATGATGGACAGCGTCAGAGATGTCACAAAAATACCTCAATCACCAACAATATTTCATCTAGCAACGACAGACGATGTTTACGTTACATTAATTCTTTCACTGGGTAAATGATAATTTCACTGTTACAACATGAACGACCTTCTTATAAGACCCAATAATTTATTTGCCTGATTTACCTTCTTCTCGCAATGGCCCTAGAACTTCAGCTCATTGTCAACACACACACCTAGGTCCTTCTAACATTCAGTCTCAAATAGTGTAGTTTCTTCTTCCCGTTGGGACATATGATACTCCTCTTTACTGTTGGTATGCCCCAGGTGCATCCTCTTACACTTCGTGACATTGAATCTCAGCAGCCATTTCTTCGATCATTCTTGGAGCCCACAGAGGTCCTTCTGCAGCTCTTCACAGTCCGCTTGGTTCTTTATTTCCAGAAATAACTTGGCGTCATCGGCAAGCATTTGTATGGAGGAATGTACACCATCAGGCATGTCATTTATGAAACAAACAAACAGCGGGCCCAACACACTGCCCTGTGGTACCTCGCTTGTGACAGGTAAGGATGATGAAAAAATTTGCCCTCACAGTTTTCTGGACTTGCAGCTTCTTCAATCTTGAGCTGTGATCCCTTCTGAGGCGAGCGTCCGCCAGCTCCAAGTAAGGACACCCGACTGAGTAATGCCCCTTGAGATGCTTATGCACCTCAATTATAGAAAGTAAATCGACAGACTAAGTTACTTTACACAGCGATGTTTGAAAATGAGGCTACGAACTCAAAACAATCTGCCAAGTTTTCCTTCTCATACTAAGTAGTGACTGTGCTCCAAAAGACAAGAACAAAACTGACGACAAATTCTTAGAACAGCAGTGTGCGGGGGAAAAGGTGGCAGAGGCAGATAACTTGACTTTCCGTTAAAGTCGAGCGATAAATACGTTTTGTGTTTGCATTTCAGACAATTATCTAACTTCTATAATGCAAGACTGACAACGCCTATTTTTCTATCGGATTCTCTGATGTTCATATATAAAAACAAGATGACTTTAGTTACGAACGGTACCTGTGATTTACTGCTGGTAAACAGTGTCGTGTATTCATAAAATGCAAGGTAAGCATTGCTTCCCCTATAACAATGATTCCCTTCCAAATAAAAATATTTTATTTAATTAACATATTATTTAATTCAATCGTGTATAGCATTGTGCATTTTTTTTTGTCCCAGTTAATTTGTGAAACTTGCAAGACGGGCATTTTCCGCTTGAAAATCTATCCCTCAAGTCGGCAATATTCCACTGCAGTACCCTCGTTCCCCCACGCTCACAGCGTCAATGGTATGCCATTGCCAGACGTAAGATGAGAACAAATAATTTAACTTATGTTACTCCCCTTTTTCCAAACCCATGTAAATAAGGTTCAGATCAATTTAATAAGCTGTGAAAAGCATTCTGATGCTGGAATGTCCCCTCAATAATATTTGTTATTATCAGTCAGTATAATTAATTGTGCTAGAAATTTGGACAACGTAAGCACAGCGTCCTCCCTGGTCCCCCTCCCCCACCCCCTATACTCGCTGCCAGCAGCACCGCAGCATTACCAGTTCATTAATTTTTTTTTCCATGATAAATTCGTATCCGTAAATAATAATTATCTGACCTTTTTTATGTTTCACAGTTTCGTAGACTATTGGACTCATTATCATAGTACTTGAATAATGTCATCGTCATTTTGGAATAATATAATAAATTAATAATGGCTATAAACTTTTTTCGAATTGATAGATTTTGTTTTGAAAGAGATGGTATCACTGTATGAGGCTACGGTCTATGTCAACACTCAACGTAAGAAATTCAGTTGACTTTCAGAGGTCATGATGTGTGAGTGCGACGCATTTATTTGGATTAATGTACCCCCAAACTGAAAATGCAGTCGCAGGAGGAGCAAAGTTCAGCATGTGCATGCACTGTATGTGATCTACTAAAGAATTCTTTTAGATCTCGTGACTTTACAAGTATGAAAGCGTCATTTGCTTACCCTAGCATTTTTCTCACGACACGCCACTGGTACTCAACACATAATCTCTTAACACAAAATACTCTACATATACGCGACACATATATACTCTTTCTTCTCACTGTGGGTGTACCCAATTGACTGTATAATAAATTCATTCACTCACAATTTTAAATTCCCTGAACATCCCGAGTCAATTAAAAAAAATACCCAAGTCCCTGAGCGAGTACACAAAAAGAAAACGGAGGACTATGACCTCCTGAAGTGGATAGAATAACGTACGTCTCTACTGGGGACTCAAAACGTTTCACATGTTTTGTGGGCGCTGTAGCTTAATATGAATAATTAAGTGTTGAACGGACTAACTGCACCCAACGTGACCATGACACTGTCGAAATCTTTGGCAAAACCTAGGTATATACAGTAATGTCGATATTGTTACCGCCACTGAAGCAGTAGGTACTGTACGCGACGTCTGGATAAGAAGGCCCGTGCACCTGGACTCAATTATGTTTAATGGTCAAAACCTGTTAATACATTGATAATGTTAATACATTACTCGTTATTTGTGGATTACAAGTCAGGTGACAAATAACAGTTTCATATCGTATACAATGGTAACGGCATTCACTACACACTTATGTGATAATTACAAAGACGTATACATAATAATATCTCCCAATACATAACAGTTTAGAACAATAAAGCTTCGTATGAGAATAGATTTACGTGTAACGGGTCCTATAACTAGTCTGTATGTGACACTCGTAATGCGTCCAGCTCGACAGCGTTGTCTTGAACTGCCTCACGTAGGACTATATGGAGCAGCAAACCTCTGGTGTGTTCAGAGCGATTAGTTGAGAAACACTGCCATATGTTTTCGTTCAGGCGGCCATTGCAACAACACTCTGTCAACAGCTATGTGCTGTTTAGCCTCATTCGTCAACTGTGTTCATATCAACTATTTTTTCCTGTTACCGTTATCATAACACTCACATATATTATCCTAAATTTCACCATACCGCCCATACAGTGCGGACAATAACAGCCTAAATGCACAAGAGTGCCCCTGCCGAGGCTGAGGCGTCCAGCACTTCAGGTCTACGTACCCAGAGGAAGCATACCTTCCACTGCTGTAATGCCTTCTAGGAGACAGAGTTCTACCACAGGGCGTATTAACACGTTAAATGCAGTCTTTATCTTGACGCGTCTCACAAGTCCCATAATTATCAGGTTTTGCTTCTATTATTCTGCAGAGTGGCCATTGGTTCCTAAAGCTGGCATTCCCAGCTACGATGACCATGTCAGTTTGTCGAAAGTTGCGCCGAGGTGTAAGATGGGTTTGGCGGCTTCTCAACAAAGGCAATCTGCCAGAAAGTGTTGTGATGGCACCGAGCATAAGCTCTTCCAAGACTAGACTTGAACAACACTGGAGCAGGTTCAGGTGCATTCAGGAGCCGGTGCATGCCCAGTACTTGCCAACAGTGCGTAACAGAGACGTAACCGATCTCCCAAGCGGCTAACGAGCCGATCAGTGGTGAAGTGGATAAAAGTAAATATGTTCGGTGGATTTGGCATCCTGTGCACCTTCAGCAAAGCCGTGGGCTCGTAACACACACGTCTTGCCCGCGGTGCCCACCATTTCTCTGTGGATGTCGGTCACACTAAAATAACCCGTTATAGTACACCCTTCTTTCTTCACACAGCCAAACTGTGTAATGCTCTGCCTTCTTTTGTGTTTCCATACTCATGCAATGTCTCACTTTAAAAAGCTGGTCTTCTGGCATTTTATATTTTCGCCCCCTAGGCCTCTATCTGGGTAGATGACCTGTGCCCGGGTGGGCTATTCCCACCCGCCCCCCCCACCCAAAAAAAAAAATAAAATAAAAAAATAAATAAATAAAAATAAAAATAATAATAAAAAAATAAAATGAAAATAAAATAAAATAAAATAAATCCTTCATCCAACATTTCTAGAACTGGTCCCATCTCCTGCGATACGACTGCTCCATCAGTAGGCCACCTATAGGGGAAGATTACAGGTCGTACTGTAAGGTGCCGCTTTTCCTCTTTATACTATTTCATATACTTATTCTTTTTATTCTTCAATATATTTATATACTTATATTCTTGCTCATATCTATCTTTTATATTAGTCTTTTCTGGTGTACTGTACATATGTGGTGATGGGAATAAGTTAACAAAAGTTCATATTTTTTTATTGTCTTGTTTAGGTTTTGACCTGTTAACTTGACCTTTGTTGGGAGAACTTGGGATTAAGAATATAATAATAAGCTGACATATATTAGAATGACTTAAGTGATTATGTGTTTATGTAAAGATCTACCCAAGGGCCTTATCATAAATAATGGGGGCCTGTTCGGGAGCTTAGAGGTAATTTGTCAAGTTACAGGCTGGAAACAAACACCATCATTATGTGACATTTCTATTTAATGTGTTATGACTGTGACTAATATTAATCTAGTTTTCTGTTGTTTTACTATTGTGATTTTGTGTATAACCTAGTGACGTACGTGTCATTTGATTTGATCAGTCATCATGTTTTCCCTGGAGAGATTCGTTAATGATCCCTCACTGAGACTCTTTGTCCCGATCACTTACGTAAAACAGGCTGGACTAGCATTGCTAGCTATTATGAAATTAATGTTCAAAAGGGTCAGCGTAAGTCAGCAATACAAAATGCTGTGCTTACAGAGTTGGTGCGGGAAGAAATTATTTCGGAAGATTCCCTTCACTTACGTGTAGTTGAGACTGGAGATAGTGTGGTCACTGGGAATAGTTTAGAACTACGTAAGCTGGAGATGCAACATGAGTTAGCCATGGAGGAGAAAAAGCGTGAACATGAGTTAAGGTTACATGAGGAAAGAAAAAAGGAGAGAGCAAATGAGTTAGCTATGGAGGAGAAAAAGTGTGAACGTGAACTGGCCCTGAAAGAAAATGAGTTAAGGCTATATGAGGAAAGAGAAAAAGAGTGAGCACATGGGTTAGCCATGGAGGAGGAAAAGCGAAAAACCCTTGAGGTGCAAGGTAGAGTAGGAGTAGCAAGGCCTAGCAACAATGACAGTGTTCAGGACCGTGATCAGTCATTGTTTGACATCACTAAACATTTGCGACTAGTACCTCAGTTTGACGAGGATGGCTCAGAAATTTTTTTCCAGCAGTTCGAGAAGATAGCTAAATCATGCAATTAGCCTGAAACATCCTAGGTGACAATGATTCAGACTGTGTCTAAAGGTGCAGCTAGGTCAGTCTTTTTGTCTTTATTGGCTGAAAAATGTGAAAGTTATGAAGAAGTTAAAGAGGCTATTTTGAAGGTTTATAAGTTGATTCCGGAACACTGCAGAGTTAAATTTAGGAATAAAAGGAAACTAGAGTCACAGTCATATATTGAATTTATGCACCGTTTTTGTAAGATGTTTGGAAGATGGATAAGAAATAGTGGGGTACGCTCCTATGAAGAGTTGATTGAGTTGATCATTTTAGACCAATTTAAGAGACATTCAGTTATATTTGGAAGAGAGAGAGGTTACAGAAGTGCAACGAGTATCAGCTCTGTCAGACAGTTATGGGTTGACTCATAAGAATGTTAGGTTTCAAAGTCATGTAACTAGGGACAAGGGTGGTAAGCAGGATAACTTTGAAGATGCAAAGGCATCTGTCTCAAGCAAGGTAAATGTCCGTAGTGGCTCGGAACAAAAATCTCCGAGGTTTGTGCTAACAAGTCAAATGGTCTGTTTCTACTGTAAACAGATAGGTTGCGTTATTGCTAATTGTCCTAAGCTTAAGAAGAAGGAAGGCTCTGTCCTTTCATTCGTGCAACTTGAGAAGTTAGACCCTAAGTCAGTTAGTTCTTATTCAAAGGAAGATTTACTTGAGCCCTTTATGTTTGATGGGACTGTCTCAAGTGATGAGTCCAGTGATGTTCGGTACCGTTCGGATTTTGCAAGACACCGCTGCAAACCATAGTATTGTGGTGAAATGTGCTTTTTCCCTGTGTGAAAAGTGCCTATACTGGTGAGCATGTGTTATTGAAGGGTGCTCACCCCCCAGCACCATAGACCTCAAAACCTGGGGGACCTACGAAGTTGGTGGTGTAGTCACTGTTCCTTTATGTAGGATGTTCTTGAGGAGCGACATGGTTTCTCAGTGGGTGACTGTTGGTATCCAAGACTCTCGCCCTGTATCTGATGTTGCCTTCTTGCTAGCCAATGACATTGCCGGTACTCGTGTTGTCCCGGATTCTGTAGTGACCATGACTCCTACGGTGGAAAATAGTACTAAATTGTTTGAAGATCAGTACACTGCCTATGTTGTTACCAGAAGTATGTCGCATAGAGAAGAGCAGAATACTCGTGTTGACCCTGTTCCTAATGTATCTGACACAAGTGATGCAGTTTGTGATGTAAATAACTTTGGTGTTAAGGACCTATATCTGTCGCAAGACAATTCTGTTACTGTTAATGACAGTGAGTCGTATTTGACGGAAGCCAGTGGCGACACGGCGATAATCCCCCTGAAGTCACTGGTGACGTATTTGACAACTCGCTCTCATCTAGTGTAGATTTAACTTTGAATAATAATGTAAACCCAATAGAGCACGTACCCATCAATACGAAAAGATTAATTTCTGATCAGGAAAGTGACCCAGAGTTATTAGAGCTGAGTAACAGTGCTGTAAGCAAGGAGGGAGCTGATGACTTGGCTGTTTGTTGCTATTCGGACTTTGGCCTTCTGAGGAAGAAATTTAGACCACCGTCGGTGCTTGCTGGGGAGGACTGGCATGTGAATAGGAGGAAGCTTTACTACTCTAGGGAAGCGATTGTGTGTGCGTTATGGTGATTCAGAAGCCACAGGAACAAGAGCAAGATTTCGTGGTGGAGGTTCCAGTTAAGTTATGCAATTCTCAGATTTTATTTAGTTGATCCCTTTTCTAAAGTTTTACATATTTCACAGCTGCATGTTGAAGATGTCAAGAGGGAGATTCTGAGGGAGGAAGTGATCTATTTGCCACAAACTCATCGAACCAAGCGACAGTGACTGGGCGTCACCATGTGTTTTGGTGCCCAAACCCGACGGCTCCTTCCTCATGTGTACAGACTACAGACGGGTAAATGATGTGACCAGGGCTGACTCCTACCCTCTCCCCCGTATAGACGACATCCTTGACAGCATCGGGCAGGCAAAGTTCGTCACGAAGCTCTACCTAATGAACGGGTACTATCAAGTGAGGCTGAGGGAGCAATCCAAAAGAATTACTGCCTTTGTCACTCCTGATGGGCTTTGGCAGTACAAAGTCCTTCCCTTTGGACTTCGCAGTGCCCCTGGGACATTCCAGAAGACTATGAACGTGGTGAAGTCTAGGCTTTCTGGTGTCTGTGCCTACTTGGATGACCTGCTAGTGACAGCAGCTACTTGGGAGGAACACACGGAGCGACTTCGAGCCCTTTTCACCCACCTGTCGAAGTACGACTTTACTGTAAACCTGGCTAAAAGTGAGTTTGGCCATGCAACTTTCACCTACCTTACCCATGTGGTGGGCCAAGGAAGGGTGGCTCCAGTAACCGCAAAGATAGAGGCTCTACAGCGACTCCCGCCTCCTGCAGATCGAATTGCTCTGTGTAGGTTCCTCTGTATGGCAGGATTCTATGGCAGGTTTTTGTAAGAACTTTGCACAAGTGTCGGCTCCTTTGACAGACTTAGTCAGCCAAAAAAGAAGGTATTTGTGGACAAAGGCATGTCAAGTTGCATTTGAAACCCTTAAACGCCTGTTAACTTCGAGTCCAGTGTTAAAAGTGCCAGATTTTGAAGAAAAAAAATTGTGATTCAAGTTGATGCCTGTGATGTGGGTGCGGGTGCTGTATCGCTATGGTGTGAAAACGATATCTTTTAACTTTTACTTTTATCCTCTTCGCCACTGACCGGCTTGTTAGCCGCTTGGGCGATCGGTCACGTCTCTTTTCCTTTATATTCTTCACCAAAAGGTCGGCTCGCTAGCCGCCCGGGCGATCGGTCACGGCTCTGTCACGCACTGTTGGCAAATACTGGGCATGCACCGGCTCCTGAATGTACCTGAACCCGCTCCAGTGTTGGTCAAGTCTTCTCTTGAAAGAGCTCACACTCGGTGCCGTCACAACACTCTCTGGTAGATTGTTCCAAGAGTTTACAACCCTCACTCCGAAAAAGTTTGCCCTCACGGTTTTCTGGACTTGCGGCTTCTTCAACCTTGAGCTGTGACCCCTTGTGGGGCGAGCGTCCTCCAGCTCCAAGTAAGGACACTCAACTGAGTAGTGCCCCCTGAGATGCTTATAAACCTCAACTAGGTCCCCCCTTGCCCGTCTGTAGTATGAGCTAGGCAAGTTCAGGCGCTCCAATCTCTCAGGGTAGCTGAGGTGCCGAAGTGCAGGCACCAGTTTGGTGGCCCTCCTTTGAACATTTTCAACCAACTGACAGTCCCTAGCATATCTCGGGGACCAGATGGGGTGACAGTACTCCAGATGGAGAAGCACGTCACTCCTGAAGATCGTCACGAGGGACGGACCGTCTAGATATCTGAACGACCTTCTTATAAGACCCAATAATTTATTTGCCTGATTTACCTTCTTCTCACACTGGCCCGAGAACTTCAGCTCATTGTCAACATACACACCTAGGTCCTTCTCACACACAGTCTCAACTAGTACATTTTCTTCATCCCGTTGGGACATATGGTACGCCTCCTTACCGTTGGTACGCCCCAGGTGCATCCTCTTACACTTCGTGACATTGAATCTCAGCAGCCATTCCTTCGACCATTCCTGGAGCCCACAGAGGTCCTTCTGCAGCTCTTCACAGTCCGCTTGGTTCTTAATTTCCCGAAATAACTTGGCGTCATCGGCAAACATTTGTATGGAGGAGTGTACAACGTCAGGCATATCATTTATGAAACAAACAAACAAACAACAGCGGGCCCAATACACTACCCTGCGGTACCCCACTTGTTACAGGTACAGATGACGATTTCGTGCCATTAATCACCACACATTGCTTGCGGTCATGTAGAAAGTCTTCTATCCACGCTGGGACATTTCCCCGAATTCCGTACCCTTCCAGTTTGATTTTCAGCCTTTCGTGGGGTACACTGTCGAAAGCATTGGCAAAATCTAGGTAAATATTGTCGATATTACCACCCCGTTCTAGAATATGGGTCCAAATATCCAATACCTTGAGCAATTGTGTCAAGCAAGAGCGCCCCGGCATAAAACCGTGTTGGCAATCTTTTACAAGGTTGTTTCGTAGTAGATGTTCCATCGCTGCATCTCTGATAATACTCTCAAGTACTTTACATATTATGCTGGTCAGGCTCACCGGTCTATAGTTGTTCGTGGAGTGACTATCGCCCTTCTTGAAGATAGGACTCATATAAGCCACTTTCCATTCACTGGGGACCATTTGTTCATCCAGGCATTTACAAAACAGAATCTTCAGGGGTTCTGCAAGCTCGTTGCACAGCTCCCTTAGCACTCTAGGATGCACCATGTCAGGTCCAGGACTCTTATGGACCTTTAGCCTGGACAGTTTATTTCTAATACCCTCTTCTGTGAACACAATGTGGGTCAGTGCTGTGTCGAACCGTCTGTCCTCAAACGCAGGAAGGTTAGTTGCATCCTCTCTTGTGAACACTGAGGAAAAGAAGCTGTTCAATGCCTCAGCTTTATCCTGGTCAGAATCTGCGTAACTACCATCTTCAAGCCTCAGGTCTGATACTCCTACTCGCGTTTTCAATTTCGACTTTGCATAGCGGTAAAACGCCTTTGGGTTTGACTTGACCTCGCGTGCAACCAGCCTTTGGAACTCCTTTTCAGCCCTCCTACACTCTATCTTTGCTTGGTTTCTGGCTCTTGCATACATCCTCCTGTCTTGCTCATCGTTTGACCCAACCCACGTCTTGAATTTCTGGGTTTTCTTCTTAATTTTGTCGACCGCCGCATGGTTCATGTGTAGGGATCCCCTCGTATTCCTAGAAGCACTTTGTTTGGTCTTGGGTATATATATTTATCGATCAAATGGGTCATTTTACTAGTTATGATATTCAGCGTAGTGTCTGCGTTCTTGTACCTTAATAAGTCAGGCCAGTTGATACCCCTCATCTCTTCCCTCATCCCATTGTAATTTCCCTTGTAATATTTGCACCTTGGCCTGGCCTTATCTTGAACTAGGTAACAGTTAAATCTGAATGACAACACTATATGGTGACTGGTGCCAACTGGGGCAAGGTGTTCCAGTTTGGCCACCATACCCTCCTCGTTTGTTGTGATGAGGTCAAGTGGCTTGGGTGTTTGCTCCCCTCTGTAATGTGTCGGGTCTCTCACATGCTGGAACAGAAAATTATCTCTCAGAGTTTCTACAAAAAGAGTAGCAGGATTATTCAAGTCATTCGGGGTGGACTCGTTTCTCCAGTCGATGTCGCCATAGTTAAAGTCCCCCATGATAAGGAGGTGGCTGGGGTTGAGCATCGCCGCATTGTTTATTAAGGTTCTTAAGTTCCTTTGATTTAGTGGGCCACAGTTCGGGGATCTGTAGATACACCCGACGATAAGTAAGTCCCCTCCCTTTAATATAATTTTACACCACTTGGACTCTTCAAAAACATCCTCTCCCTGTACCCTCGCCTGGCTGGCTCTAAGGTCTTGCTTAGCGTAGATAATTGCACCCCTCTTGCAGGATTCTTGAGTTAGGTTCGTAAATGAGTCATATCCAGCAATACTGAACTCACATTCCTCTGGGTCGATTCTCCTGTTCTTGTACAACAGTTCTACAACTCCTACAATATCTGGTTGGTGTACTCTTAGTAGAGTTTCAAACTCCTCTCTCTTATCAAGGAACGTGTCAGTATTAGTGTACATGACATTCAAGCCAGAATTTGTTCTCGGTAACGTCTCTGCTCTTAGTAATAAACCCGCTCCACCCACATTCTCAGAAGCTGCAGCATTTGCTAAGTACACTGTATTTTGCAGGGTGTGGTTAAAAATGTCATTGTTTACACGGTGCTCGTTCCCTCCTGTCCGGTAGGCTGAGCTGGTGCCGCCTCCCGGGTGGGGGGTTGAGTGGGTGGAGGGTGCACTGCTGCCCCCTGGCCCTGTGTCGGCACACTTGTTTCCACTACCCTCCCCCTGAGTATAACCTACGTGCACCTGTCCCCGTTCTTCCTCGACTCCTCCCTCTTCTGCTTCAAGTCCAGCAGGAGCTTCTTGTGCTGTTCCCTCTGCATTACCGTGCGGTCTGGGTGAATAAATACATCCCGAAATTTCTCGCTCCTTGCAAAGTTTTTTGCCTGCCGAATAACTTGCCATTTTTCCAACTCACTCCCTAGTGTGATCCTGAGGGGGCGAGGCTTAGCCCCCTGCTTTTGTCCCAGTCTCCTCACATCCTAAGGGGTTGCTGGAATCTTCAGAACCTCTGTGCAAATATTTTGAAACAGCACCTTGTCGTGTGTTTCCTTACTCACAGTTCCCTCTGCTTACTACACCCATTTTGCTTTCACAGTGTGAAACTAAAACCACATCAGCGTGGTTATACCACGATAGAAAAGGAGGCTTTAGGGCTTTTGCAGTATATGTTGAGGGTTCGCCATATAATATAGAAGTGTACACAGATCATAATCCCTTACAATTTGTACAGAGGATGAGAAATAAAAATCCAAGGTTACTTAGGTGGGCTTCAGCACTACAGCCCTTCAATATAGAAGTAAAACAAATTAAAGGGAAAGACAATCTCTTGCCAGACACCCTGTCCCGCGATGTATAAAAGTTTTCTCCTTTTGTTTGTAAACTTTTTTTTTAATAAGGAGGGGGATGCTACGAGTGTCCGCAGTAAGTCTTTTGTCTTAGTATGAAATATGTTGGTTCTGATGGTGTGTGGTTAGCTCTATCAGTTTCGCTCATTACTCGTCCACACTGAATGATTCGTGATTTAAGTATTAGCTTTGTTTATTACTTTGTGTAGTTAATATATTATGTTTGAGTATATTATATTTTATTGTATTAGGTTTGTATACAGGTTAGATAAGTGGAACTAGTGTCAATAGGTAATTTAGATAAATTTTATGTTTTGGCCAATCAGGATACAGTATGCCAGTATTTGGCGGTAGAGAGGTGATGTCGGTGACCTACTGGTACAGGTCAGACAAGGCACAGCTGTCTTAAGTTAATTAGTATACCCTCTCTCTGGTGTTTTGGGAGTTGGCATTTGAGTATTTAGATTTGTTTTGTTTGTTATTGATTTTGTGTGATCTTGTTGGACTTTCAATCCTTCTCAGCCACTTCCAAACATCTTGTCGTATTGTTATTGCTATTTATTTTATTTTGTGTACATATGGCGGTGGGAGTAAGTTAATAACTTGACCTTTGTTGGGAGAACTTGGGATTAAGAATATAATAATAAACTGATATATATTTGAAAGACTTAATTGATTTTGTGTTTATGTAACGAGCTACCCACTGCGTGTGTGCGTGCGTGCGTGCGTGCGTCCGTGCGCGCGTGTGTGTGTGTGTGTGTGTGTGTGTGTAGGAGTGTGAAAAATCAAAGCCTTATGGAATTCCAGCCGATGTGTATATATCAGGAGGACCTCTGTTTACCAGCCGTCTCCACTCTCTCCTGGAGAATATATGGGAAAAGGAGAACATCCCCCAAACTCTAAAAGACGCCTCCATCGTAAACATTTATAAAAACAAGGGAGAAAGATCAGACTGTGGCAACTACCGCGGGATCTAGCTGCAGTTCATAGCTGGCAAGATTATCGCTCGATTCCGCCTAAATACTGTATGCTTCTTCCTGAGGCGGAAAACTTCCTCCCAGAATCTCAATGTGTCTTTAGAAAGTTTAGACCATCACGTAGTACTACTGACATGATCTCTGCTGCCCGCCAGATACGGGAAAGTGCAGAGAACAGCGTCGTGACCTGTACAAGGCTTTCATCAACCTTACCAAGATCTTCGACTCAGTCAACATGGAAGCCCTCTGGCGGACCCTCATTCATTTTGGCTGCCCACCAAAATCCATCGCCATTGTGAGGCAACTCCACGATGGCATGAACGGCACAATGGCTCCCAGTCTGAGTTGTTCCCCATCCAAACGGAGGTGAAATAAGGATGTGTACTGGCACCAAGTCTCTTTTCCATTTCCTTGGCTGTCCTGCTTACTCGTGTCAGCGCCACTTTAGTCGGCGGGGTGGACATCTAGTACCGGATGAAAGGACTTTTCTACATAAGACGACTCCAGGCTGGAACAAAGGTGTCAGCAGCTTCCTGTATTGAACTTAAGTATGCAGACGAACTCACCCTCGTCGCTCACATTGAATGCGACCTGCAAGAGATCTTGAACACATACGCAGATGCATATGCACACTTCGGCCTTGAGGTGAATGTATGTAAGACACAGATTCTCTTTCAGTCTGCCCCTGGTTCAGCCACACCTCCACCATCCATCCAGCTTAACGGCACTACTCACTTTAATGTTACCCGCTTTCAGTACCTTGGCTCCCACCTGTCCACCACCGCGGACATCGATGAAGAGACTCAACATCGGATTAGATATGCATATCAAGTCTTTGGTTGAGTCCATACCCGTGTCTTCAGCTATAAGGAGCTTAAATTTCTACAAAGTTGCACGTATATCGAGCAGTGGTCCTCCCCACCCTGCTATATGGCATTGAGACATGGGTCACATACAGGGGTGACACCTCAAGTCGCTTGAAAACTTTCACCAACGTAGTCTACGTTCCATCCTTCAAGTACGCTGGAAAGACAAGGGAACAAATGCCAGTATTCTCGCTAACACTAACTGTAGGGGCATTGAGGCTACCATTATTCATGAACAATTACGTTGGACTGACCATGTTATTCGCATGAACGACAGTAGAATGCCGAAGCAGCTACTTTATAGTAACCTAACGTAAGGTAACGCTGGCGGGCAATAGAAAATGTTTAAGGATAGTCTTAAGACAAACCTGAAAAAAGGCCAAATCGACCCCATCACTTGGGAGACGATCACTCCACACCATTTGGGAGAGTGGACAGGGGAGAGTGAGAGAGGGCTTGCGAGTTTGGGTGGGGGAGATCACGAGTCAGGATTAGACAGTGGGGAGTTGACATGGTGGACTTGGGAGGAGGTGAGGGTCAGTTGGGGGTTTATGTGGGTGAAGGGGGAAAGGAGGTGAGTGTGGACAGAGGAGCGCTGGAAGAGTGGACAGGAGAACGGAGAGTGTGGGCTGGTAGGGGTGGGACTGTTGGCAGGGTGAACAAGAGAGCGTGAAATTTTGGACGGGGAGCGTGAACGCGGGAGCAGGGAATTATGAATGAGGGGAAGGGGGGGGGGGATGTGGGTGGGGGAGGCTAGGGCGGGTGAACTGGAGTAAACAGTAAGCGGCTGACCGCTGTGTGGTGCTGGCAGTCTAAGCGAGGGACGGCTATCATCAAGCAGGTCCCTCGCTCCCTCCTCCCAACGCAGGTATGACTGAACAAAAATTATAATTCAGTTCATTTTACAGTCGCCAGAAGTAAGATTAGTAAAGTGCAGTGCAATAACAAGTACGTTGATGCTTGTGGTTTAGTAAAGGAATGAGGAGTGTCGGCCATACAAATCATCACTATGTGGGCAACGTGTTGTTTATCATGTACTGCATACCTAACAGTCACAGTAGAGTAGCAGCCTAGCCGAGGAGAAGAACTTGGCTTGCTCCAGACTTTTCATCGTTTCAGAGCGCAGTCGATCTCGTTATTTCACAGTATTGTATCTCTAGTTTTTATTTCTTATGTTGATGTATTTAAACTCTATTATTTTCAGTTTCTAAGGCATATACTTCACCTCACTTGCATCTATTATTATTCAAAATTTCCTGAATTTAGTGTGGAAGGACAAAATTGGTTAACCCTTTATAGGGCAATGGCGTACCTAGGTACAGTATTTTATTCTGACAAACGTCAGGCTATTTTATTTAGTTGAGAGACACTCCTGCCCTAAAGAGGGTTTAACATAAAAATTATAGACTCAAGTTTAACTATGCTTTTAACATCGTCCTTTCCAACTATTTCACACGAACTATTAAAGACAGCGGATATTTTTACAAGTTAATATCACAAAAAGGGTGACAAGTGGTTAACGTGTGCGAGCCGAGAGTGTAATGAAGAGGCCGTGGTGTCAAGGTGAGGGAGAGTCTATGATATGGGCTTAGGTACAGTGCGTTTGAAGAAAGCTTATAGGGTGATATTTTTGTTGTTGTTGATGAAGAGAGGGTGAAAGAATAGTGGTCGAAGAAAAAAACATGTAACACGGAAGATAGTGTGTTTTAAAATACAGTTGTACTTTGATGAAACTATGGACCGATATTTTTTTTTTCTGGGGGGGAGGAGGAGAGGGGGGTGTATCCTTCCCTGCAAAGGTTTGTTGTGTATACTGTTTTTCTTATTTCTGGGCTAGGTCTAAATGAATAGTTTAACTATTCTCGTTGGTTGCTCACTCTTGTGTCTATAGCACTAGAGTGTCTGCCCTGTCCCATGTTTACTGAGTCTGATGCCGTGTTTTGCAATTCCCTTTCCTTGCTAGCGGTCGCTGTTCTACGGAGGTTATCTACTATATAGCCATGAAGACTGGAAGTGATGTTGGTTACATTCACTTTGATAGGTTTTAGAGAATCGTGATTATTTGGTTGCTGTCGTTTTCTGGAGGTACAGTAAACTTTGTAGTTGTTGGTTGGTTCTTCTTTCGTATCTCTGCAAAGTTTGGCCAAGGTTTTTTTAGCAGGACAACTTTCACCCTTGACAAATCTCAGGGCTTGATTCTGGACCATCTGCAGTTTCGGCATTTGGATAGTTGTTAAAAGTATGTCGAGATGAGGCTGGGTCAGATAGGATCGGTATAAGAGAATTTATTTGTCTCTGGTATGTTGCTGAGTGTAAAGGATAAGTTTATGCCCAAAAAGGTTGCATTGGGATTTATATTCTATCTAAACGTTGTTGATTACCTGTTATTTCCTTCTTTCTGTAACCTTCAGTAGACTTATTTGGATTTTTCATTTTTCTCCTTCCTTGTGCCTGTCCAACCAGGAGTTTTAGTTTTGATACTTTAAGTGACTACGCTAAGTTCTTCAGAGATGATAGGTCTGCCTATGGGTTTGCCTTCACATAGTCCCCCCAATATAATTTCAAGGATGATTGTGTGTGGTGTTGTGGTGTTTGATCCCAGACTTCCCTGCAGACGAGTCTCTCATAGGTGCCGTCAGAACTCTAGTTTTCTTCGTCAGTTTTATTGCCTGCTTTGTCTCAGGTTCCTACGTCTCAGTCTGGACTATTGGATACTGACATGGAGACCTTACCTCTGGAAAGATCTAACATCCCTAGAAAAGACTGAGGGTAGGCAAGGCACAATAGGGTAAATCTCACTAAAACTTTCAAAATCCTCTAAGGGATGGAAAACGTAGAGGGGTGGGGCTCTTTTTGTTGAGTGGATATTTTTATTACTTCTTAACTCCACATCCAATACACTGGATGCTTAGATCGATTTTGTATTTCAGGTTCTATTTCTGGCCTGATCTTGCTCTTGCTTGTTTCGGATATTTTTTTTTTATGTATGGTGACTCATAAAGATGACGCTTCTGTTAGGTGCTTGATAACTAGTTAGTTGTTCATAATGTTTTCGTCGTGTTCCTTACACCAGCTTGGGTTTACTGGATTTTCCAGGTGGGTGAGAGTTGGGCACATAATTGGTATGTCTTCTATGCGAGTATCGTGTGTTTTGGGGTCCAGGTTAAGTAGTTTTGTCGCGATGTTGGGGTTTAGGCTATTTTGTCCCTATAGAACTGTCTTGTTACTTGTCCTTCGTTTTGATGTGCCTCTTTTATTATGTATTTTCCTTGGGAAGCTTCATTGACGTAGCGCTGTGAATCCCGCCCTAGGTAAAAAAAAAGTCCTTGGGCTGTTGGTTCTATGTAGTAGAGCAGTTGTAAGAACACGAATACACTATTCCTGATTAATATTGTACGATGGAGAATATACGTGTAAATGTAAGGCGACAATTATTAAGCTGACCGCTTTCTCTGCCGTGTTTGTGTGCTTGAAGGTGATTTCTGTTTTTATTATCATCCATGGATGAATTTCAGTAAGTTTAGTCTTCAGTGATCAAATACCAGCCCGTTAGTTTAAATGCACAGGATTGTCTAATTGGCTTTTAAGGCCGGGGATGTGAACGTTGTCGGGTCAAATTTTGTATTACTTAACTAAGTTGTGCAATGTTGGAAAAAAAAGATGGTCCATACCGTGATCTCTGTCCAGGAGTAGGAATAAGCTATTATCTGTGTTGATGATCCTGTGGAGTTTCACGTTATTTTTTGAGCAAGTTTCAAAATTCGCACATTCATATATCATTAATAATGTTTGTGGTCACAGATGTTATTATATTAGCTATAGATACAATACGTGTGTTGTCAGTCACAACGACCTTTTCGGTAATTCTCAAATGTTTTTAACATATTTCATTCTTTCCCATTCATATATTTGTATATGGCTACATAATCTGTTCCGAGCATTTATATCCTTTACCTCTGAAACATTCACAATAGTGTTACACAGATAGCAAAAACTGCCTTAGATTTGTACGTGTGTCGCTAATGTCGCTTCCTAACTTAGTTGGTGAGAGCAGAAGCAAGGGCAACTATAAGGAATACGATGATGGTGCTTGTGTGAACAGTGTCTCAGCTGCCAACTCCACATCATCCATCCAGATGGAGGTGTCTGTCCGAATCCCAAATAAAACTGATGCTGTGAATGGAGTCAATGAATTCGCTATTGATAATGATAATAACTCTGATGCCATTACCACATTCTAAATCTGAGATAAAAGTTATGCATTCAAACACTCACACTTTCCTTAACAAGACAGCGAACTTTGTAACCATATTTTAGATTAATCAACCTAATGTAATTGACGTTACGTAACTGTGGCATAAAAATGGAAGGATTAATCCCGAAGAATATGGGTTTAGCATTAATGGATAAGATTCATTTACGAGCTTGTCCAAGGCAGCATGTTAAGGGGTGCAATAATTTTTGTCTTCTAATAATCACTTTAGAGTCAGTCATGTAAGAGTGAATAGGAAATGTACCTCGCATTTTATAAAACCGAAGATGTGTTGTTTATAAGGCCATGGGAGTTTGTGATCCCTAACAGATGAAATAACGTCGATCTTGGTGATGAGTGATTTAAATGAGTTGAAATCGACTGGAGCCATAAATAACGACTTTACTAATCATGAAACTGTTTTTAGAAACTCTGAGAGACAATTTCATACTTCAACATGTTAATGGTATAAATATGTCAGCACCTAAGGTAACAGAGGATCCCACAGACCGCAGAGGGGAAAATATCACCCCAAATTTAAACGCATGTACAACCATTTAAGGGTCTTAGCTTGATTTCTGACTTCTGGGTGGTGTTATATGTAGTGGTGATGGATGATGCTATATGTAGGAATGATGGATGGTGTTATATGTAGTGATGATGGGTGGTGTTATATGTAGTGATGATCTATATCTATATAAAACAAAGAAGTCTGTCTGTTTGTCTGTGTGTCCGCACGAGAATCTCGGAAACTACTTTACCGATCTGTAGTGATGATGGATGGTGTTATATGTAGTGATGATGGATGGTGTTATATGTAGTGATGATGGATGATGTTATATATAGAATATGAAAAGTATCCCTCTGTTGTCATTGGCAACATGGATAAGAAATGTGAATACTGCGGTGCAAAGAAGTACAAAGGAGAATCTGCTGGACTGTGCTGCTCTCATGGGAAAGTACGACTGCCAACTTTGGAAAAACCACCACAACCATTAAAGACTCTCATGCTGGGAACAACACCAGAGTCAAAACACTTCTTGGAAAGTGTACGGAAGTACAATTCATGCTTCCAGATGACATCCTTTGGCGCTACCAGAGTAGTTCGTGAGCACGGATACATGCCCACATTCAAAGTCCAGGGTCAAGTCTATCACAAAGCACGATCCCTCTTACCACTGGAAGATGAGCAGGCAAAGTTCCTCCAAATCTACTTCATGGGAGATCATGAAAAGCAGACTACTATCAGGTGTGGCAACATTCAAGGTGTCAGACATGACATTGTCCTATCTATCCAAGAAATACTGCATGAGTGCAACACGTATGGACAGTCATTTTAAAATGCCCTGGGAAACATGCCTTCTGACGAGTACAAAGTCAGGATCAAAGCAGACACCTTAATGCACTACAGTGAGACAATGTGGAGCCTCCCGGAGGGTGGCGTCCTACCGTGGCCTAGCGAAAGAGCCGCCCGGAGGGCGGCGATTCCGCTAATATATTCATATAAAACAAATTATAAAAAAAAATATATGAGGTACAACGAATGTTCCTTGTCTGGCCCTGAGAGAACAAGGATTGGGCAACATACACTGTCAATAGCAGCCACCAGACACCGCCAGAACATTTCAGGAAATGAAAATTAAAAATAGCAATTTCTTATGCGTTTTTTTTTTACATGTTTCATATAGGGCACTTTGTAGTTCTTATATGGACCATGTGCAATGATATATATGCATGAAATTACAGATAAAATTAATATAAAATATGTATATTGGATTGATGCATAAAAGAATGGTATTTACCTGATTTTACTGGCCCTCATGGCAGAGTAAGTAGGAGTGGCGTGCATAGACGATGTGTCTGCAGGAGATGCAGTTCTCTCTCTCCACAATATCTCAAGGATTTCATCATTACTCCAATTTTTCCGACACATTGCTCATAAAAGTCTTTGAGAATATTTCTGAAAACTATTTATAACCTGCAAAATGAAAATAAACACTTATCAATGCACGTTTGAAGCATCGCACTATTGTCTCCCTGAAAAACAAAAACAAATACGTTTCTTCCAAAACTAATATGTTCATATTTCAGCACTAAAACACTTCAAATTTACATTATTTTGTTGCAAAAACACTGTAGTTTCCAAATAATTTATCAACAAACGTCTATTAGTTTGTTTGGTTCTGTAAATCACTGTCTTTCCAACACATCTGAAAATTATATAAAAAACCCACTTGCCATCTCGTGGTCTAAGAATCGGTATCGCAGGGTTCTGTGTTACCTCAAACAAATGTCATTGGCAATGAGCGAACACCAAAACACCTTCACACTCATTCCCACTACAACCGTTCATTGTAATTCACTTTAAACCATAATATTTCGTCTAAACAATGCGAGGGAACCGCAGGTGCACTATGAGTACACTGGGATGCCAATGGACCCCAGGGTCTCTGCTATTAGGGCTTGGACCGGGAGCGACACACAACACATTTTCACTATGCGAGGGCATGAGGCAGACTGACTGCAGACCGGATCCCAAGCGCCAAGACCGCCCAGCAAATACCCTGTACATACGAGTACCAACAAGCTAAATGCTTTTTGGCTTGAGGATTTTTGGACCCCACATTACCTATCTAGGGTTAAAAACCCAACCCACTATAGAGTTGAGTGAACATAAAAACCACTGAGTCTCATCATAACCAATGATGGAAATAACTTGTCCTTATCCTCCAGATTTAATTATTTGGTATATGACTGCAGTAGCCCAAGCTTCAACTATTAAAATCGTGACTACAACGGGGTGAGGAAGGAAGTAACAAGCCTGACCTGTTGAGCATTAAAGACGCCAGAGTCATAGAAAAAAGAAGTGAAACATTTGGTATACCAAGTACCAAACTTGTTAGTTCAAGGACAACCAAGAAAGATCTTTACATGAACTACACAGCCCTTTTTAAAGTCAAGAAGAAATCTCAGTTTCAAGATAATGGTCTCCACTAATGACGAACAGGAAAGAGTAGTGTATACTAGGTTCAGAAATCAAACTAAGTCAGATTAAAAAAAAAAAAAAAAAATGGAGTTCCTGAGGCGGATGTAACCGAGGCCCAGTACGGTAAAGCCTAATTAAGATCACACGTGTGTGTATCAGATCTGAGACTTGAAGATGCTAGTTATGAGGACCCAAATCAGGACATAGCTATGGTTCTAAACGTCTTCTTGATCTCAGTGTTTATAAGAGAGGAAAGGCATTCCAGTGGAGCAGTGATATAGTGTTCTCAGAAGAATATATTCCAGTGGTTCTTAAACATGGGCACTTGCGAGAAGAATTCGGGGGGGGGGGGGGTGGAGTCAGTGCAAAATGTTGTCATGAAGGGTTTACTGAGCAAAAAGTGCACATATATAAAACTCTGTATGCATACATATGAATGAATGAATATATTAACACAGATATAAATATATATCATGAAGATAGGGAGGTTATGTGAGTGTAATAATAACAATAATAATAATAATAAAAATAATAATAATAATAATAATTAACGGTTCCTTGAAAGAACATTGCAGCCAAAAGGCTGGAGGGTTATACAGGGAATTTCAACATAGTAACAGTGCAAAAATAAGATTGGCTGGGAGTGAACACAATGATTAACTACGAGTTGTTGATAATTTTTACAATGGTTGGGACTGGGCTGTTCTTATGGCGGTCAGTACGTGCTCGAATAGGCTGGATGCGGTTGTACACTAGTGTCGAACAGCAATTCGTGGACGAGGGATCTAGGGTGGTAGTAGGAGCTGATGTCGAGGATGGTGCAGAAGCTTCTCCCCAAATTTGCGGACGAGGTCATGGTAATGATCAGAGAGAGCCGAGAGGGTCAGTGTGTTGAGCGTTTCTTGATATGTAGAGTAGGAGGAGTCGAGAATAAATTTGCACGCCCTCTTCTTCCCTTTTTCTATAATTTTCGTTGTGTGGCCTACAGGGAGGAAGGCCAAGCAAGGGAAGCATTGGTGAGCTTGAGAAGTATGAATATTCTGTAAGCACAGAGGAGCTCGGGCGCGGGAACTCCGAGGGACTTGAGACTACGGAAGAGGTGGAGGCGAAATCTGGAGAATTTGACAATTGTACTGACAAATGTTTTCAAATTTAGTTTGTTATCTATAGCGACGCCGAGGAGCTTGGTGAAGTCCACAACCTGGAGTGTGTTGGGCCCAAAGTAATGGAGGGAGGTGGGACAAGGTCAGAGTTGAGGTTGATGTGCATAACTATTGTCTTGGTATGGCTGTTGGTGGCTCAATTTTGGAGACTGTCCAATGTATACAGGTAGCAGAGGTTTCTTCTCATAGGGTATCATTGATAAGCATGAGGAAGCAGAGCGGTCTCATCTTAGTGCCTTGGAGGACGCCACACGAGAGTAACTGTGTGTGTGTGTGTGTGTGAAACAACCTTGAGGCAGCTTATGGTAACTACGAAACTCGTTTACCTACGCCTGTCATCTGTTTTTGCGTCAGGACTGTTGACATAATTTACTTTAAGCTTATGCAGTGCAAAATTTAAAGGTCTTCTTTACAATATAAGAACCGCTGTAGTGATTTTGCAAGTGATTAATTTTTTATTATTTTTATTCTTATTATAAGAATGAGTACAAATTAACAATTACTTGAGCAATATTTACACTAACACACTCAGAGCTAGTGGTTATTTATTCATTGTTAATAAAATGCACTCCAGAAAATAATTAACCAAAAGAAGAGGACGAAATACGGTAATGGTGACCTTAGAAACCTTACATCCATCATGAAGCGAGACTCAGAAGTGACCCAGTGTGTCAAAATCTGAGTAATGAGGCAATGCGTCCCACAAGAAGGAAGCGTTAGTCGATGAGTCAAAAGTCTACTCTGCACCCAAGAAAGAAAGCGTTCACAGAATGAGATTGGACAGTAGTGAAAAATTTCGACAGCAGTCGTCAAAGATTGTGGAGATATCGTATGAATCATCTCTGATGATGGCTAAGGTAAAAAACCCACATTAGTATTTCGTGTTGCAAAGTTGCTACTTCAGGAGGAGAACCACCACCAGAAGTTGGCACAGATATCACTATCCAACTTTACAGTTTAGCTTCGGAATCATGAAATGGCGAAGGACATGAAAACTTAAGAGATATAGAAGGTTTAGTCATTTCCAGTCTTTACCGTTCAGTGCCTTGAAACTAGAGACGTAGTTCAGTGGTCCCAGTTACTTGTTTACACACTATTCATAGGGAATGAGGCCGTGAATGAATATATTCGGCTTTGCTGACCAATGGAGAGAAGTGCAAAAGCTGGAGATATTTTCGCTGTGGCATCGAACATCTTCCCTCCGAATGAAATATCATGGGAGAAGTTGATTGGTGCTAGTACTGACAGAGTTCCAACCACACTTGGCTCACGTTCTGGTTTCGCCACCATGGTCAAGGAGAAGAGTCCCTCAGCTCTTGCAGCACACTGCATTATACATCATGAGGCTTTGACATAAAAGACGCTCCTTAGACAGAATAGTTATCTGAACACCTGATTGTTTGTGAAGTTGTGTCGTGATTTAAGAACAATACACGTAACATTATTATTTCATATTAACGTGCGCTACATGATATGGAGACAACTTTTGTTGGCAACTATGATATAATTTGAACATTCATTGCTAAGCTGCAGTTGTGGAAGTGTTTCATCAAACAAAATAAAACTGCATCTTTTCCTCGTCTTGACGAAGTCCTGAATGACAAAAACCTCCATGATGACCTTAAAGCTGATATCCAAAATCATCATCAAGCTCTGGAAGGTGAGTTCCATCGATATATTCCTGACATCAATGAAAGCAGTTTTGATTTCAGTCTTTCCAGGAATCCCCTTTCCATTGAAATCGTGGACGTTCCTGAAACCATGAATTGAAGTTTGATTCTGTGACAAAGGATGACTTCGCGATTCTTGCTTTGGAAAGTTTTGAGTGAAGTACCTACCAGTGAATCGAAATGTAAGCCAGCGAGCCCTTCAGATCATTATCCCTTTTTTCATTAACGTATCTGTGTAATGTAGGATTTTCAAAGGGAAACAAGTTTGATGTGGAGTTCGATCTTCGATGAGCACTCAGCCAGGAATCACCAAATACCAAAACTTGTAAGTGAAAACAGCCAGTACCAACAATCTCATTGAAGAGTGCTGGCTATATATGGGATAAGAAACAATTGTATGGAAGTAAAAGCAACCAGTACAACCCAATTTAATAATTAGTACCTATTTGTGTTACCTCTGTGAATATTTCTGCGTTTTTATACAACAGCTGGTTGCATATGGTTGATTAAATAAAATTGTAAGATGAAAATGACTCTGTTTAGTTCTAATTGATATTAAATTTAATAAATTTAAATAATATTTAACACATTCAAAGCTCAAGGGGGATGCGCTGGGTCAGACATCGTCTCGTTAGGGGGCGTGGGGCAGAAATATGTAAGAATCACTGATGTATCCGTACCAAACAAAGTATTAAACTCAAGATACCAAAAGTCTTGGCCTAGATAATATGTATCCCAGCATATTAAGAGAGTTGTGTAACGATCTCTCATAACCCCTTAGTATCTTGCTCTGCAAAGGTAGTAACAAATTAAAGGGTCCCAATGCCTGGATGCTTGCATATTTAAGTCCTTTATATCAAAAGAGCGGCCTCCAAAGAACATAAGAACTTGAGAACATAAGCAAACAAGGAGTCTGCAATAGGCCGGTTGGCCTGTGCATGGCAGCTCCTGTCGAGAGTTACTACCCCTCTCTATCATCCATGATTCTATCTAGCCTCCTTTTGAAACTTTCCAGAGTTCCCGCACTTACTACAAAGTTGCTAAGCTTGTTCCACTCGTCCACCACCCTATTTGTGAGCCAGTTTCTTCCTATCTCCCTCCTAAACCTAAACTTATCCAACTTGAATCCGTTGCTCCAAGTCCTATCCTGCTCGGATATTATAAGAACTTTATCTATATCCCCTTTATTGATTCCTTTCACCCACTTAAATACTTCTATCATATCTCCCCGCACTCTTCGTCTTTCTAGGGAATGCAAGTTAAGTTTCTTTAACCTATCCTGATATGGAAGGTTTCTAAGTCCCGGAATTATATTCGTCATTCTTCGCTGCACCGACTCTAGTGAATTTATATCCATTCTATAATAGGGGCACCAGAACTGAACCGCATAATCGAGGTGCGGCCTGACTAGCGCAAGATATAGTTGCAGTAAGACCTCTGCACTCTTGTTACTTACACTTCTAGATATAAAACCCAATACTCTGTTTGCCTTATTTCGAACATTAACGCACTGTTTTCTAGGCCGTAGGTCCGGGCTTACAAGTACCCCTAGGTCTCTTTCACAAGTCGACTTCTCTAGGTTGATATTGTAAAAATATATTTTGACTTTCTTGTCGATCGTAAACAATGTGTGGGAGATTAATGGTATGAAATTGTCATGAGTACCATTGACAAGCGCTATGCCGATATCTCCAGAAGTCGCGTAACCTGTCTCCTCTCTCACTTCCGTTATCCAACCCATATGATCCTACGTCTGGTGTCTCTTTCCCCTTCCTAAACCCTTCTAATAAAATCAAGCATCAAGATTAAATATTCTTTGGAATTCACCGAAGTTTATTTCACCCCCTTTATATAAGGTAATATGTCCTCACATTTGAAGTTCTGAGTTTATGTCAAATAATTTTAAAGCTGTATGGATTATTGTTTAGTGTCCAAACGTAATTTGCTCTAACTGTAACTGCTAGCTCTCTGTGGGACAGTACCGACAAACACAGGAGGCTTGTATGTCCCGATCTAATTGGAATGCCCACCATTATTTTTATATAGTGCTTCTTGTCCTGTCCATTCTTGTCTCTGACAAGCATAAAAAAATCAGTATAGTATGAAGCCGAACCCCTTTCCTCTTAAAGAGTACATTAGGAATTACCAAAGGCTCGGGTTGAGCTTTGCCTCACACATATCACTCCCTACCAGCTCCCTACTGTATTCACCTTATTACTTATTTATTGAAGGAAAGAGGCCAGTGGCCTGTGAAGGAACCCTTCATTGTTCTTGATAATTCTGTCAAGGGCAATTCTGAATCCTAGTACTGTTTATGGTTCCACAGATTGAGCTGGGAGACCATTACATAAGTCTATCACCCTCTGTGTGAAAGAAAGTATTTCCTTCTATTCGCTTTGCATGATAACTTGGCGGGCTTGTAGTTACAGGTATATCCTCTCGTGTTGGTGGTGTGTGACATCACAATGAAATGTCCCGGGCTCACGTTTTCCAACTCTTTCAGGATTTTTAATTTTTCAATGAAATCTGGCTTACTGTGTCTTGTCTGAAGAGTTTTTAGTCCTAAGGTCTTCAATGTACTTGCATAATCGAGATGACATAGTCCTAAAACCATCTTAGTGTTGCTCCTTTTCTAGGGATGTTAGATCTTTCTGGAGGTAGGGTTTCCATGTCAGTATACTGTACAGTAATCCAGACTGGGACGTACGTGAGATTTATACAGTTGAAAGAGCATTTTCCTTTTTATATTCAAAGGAACTGTACGCTTAATAATTCACAAATCTCTATTTGCTTTTCTCACTGCAAATCGAAAATTGGGAATTATTAAGCATACCTTTGAATACAAAATTAGGAAAATGCTCTTTCAACTGTACGATCTCACGTATTTCCCAGTCTTGATTACTATATGCAGGTATACTTTTAAGAGTATGGACCAGAAAAACAAAGGCATCAAGAAAATTAACGCTATTCTTTTTTCTTTCGCAGGTATTGAGCTAACATTGGAGTAAGAGACTGAAGAACGCATCAGTTTAAAAATAAAAGAGGAATGAAATGATAATTAATATTGTGAATAAAGGACAAGTAAGCCGTTACACTGGGACCCCTCTTAGATATTTAAAATAATTCCTGAAGTGTAACACGATATCTGGTTATATACGAACTCTGCACTAGAATTTATTTTTTACTGATAATAAAATATTTCTTAGTTAATGTATCATATCGGTGCATTTATTTATAAACTATTTCAGGATGTTTTGATATTAGCATTTAGTATTATAGAGCTAATGATAAAGATAGGCACACCTGAGATACCAGTTACTCATCATAAACATACCCAGGACACGACACTAACAGCTCTCTGATACCTACATAAAATCCAGCAACATTCATCAAGATAGTTTACGACACATGGCAACACCAGTGCTAAAATACCTCAGTGTAACTGCTTACTGTTTTTCAAAGCACTACATATGGTGTTATACTGGAAAGTAGAGAAAACATCCAAGGGAAGAGTTATGAAAAGGAAGTGCATTGCGGTGACGAGTTGAACCCCAACAGGGTGGCGGGTAACCGTCATGTGGGGAGGAATGGGCATGGACCGACACTTCTGGGAGAACAAGTTCCGTCAGCTGTTCCTGGGCGGTGGTCCACCAAACCAGCTCCTCACTAGGTAAGTTCAGCTACATTTATAGCTTATTTAACCCTCCACAGAAGACGTTAGGGTAGTAAACTGGATTTGGCCTGTCCGTCTGTCTTACTGTCTATAGTTTTCCATACTATGAATTGGTTTTTGTTTGCTAATTACGAAATTTCACTGATGCATTACTGTTAGGTAAAAGAAGAACTAGTTAATGTGGTGGTCAAGGCCTGTCTAGAAAACAAGGGCATTATCTACCAGCTCATAAAACACACACACACACACACACATACAGAGATGCCCAACTGACTGGAAGACTTCATGTGTGTCACCAGTGCCCAGGTCAACCAGCCCACAATCCTTAAATCAGCTACGACCCATTGCAATCACCCCAATACCCAGATTAATATGTGAAAGTTTTGTGTTTGACTGGGCTTATGCTGATATTGCAGGCGCCGTAGATCCTCAGCAATTTTGTAATATGAAAACTTCTTCCGCCACTCACTGTTTTGCCAGCTTTTTCGACTACATATGTCGCCATCTGGAAAAACGAAAAACGTCTTTAGCTGTCGCCTTGATTGACTTCACCAAGGCATTTGACCTAGTCTACCACAATTTAATCATCAACAAAGCTATCGACCTCGGGTTTCGAAGAAGTCTCATACCATGGCTTACAGACTTCCTGAGTAACCGATGCCAAGCTGTACGCTTCCGAGGGGCTGTCTCCACCTTTCAGTCACTCTCCTGTGGCGTCCCCTAAGGCACAAAGATGGGACCACTATGCTTCCTTATGCTTATCAATGATGCCCTAAGAGAAACCTCTGCTCGCTGGAAATATGCGACGACTCCACCATTGGGATCAGTGTCAACAATTCTGCTCCCGACTATACCGCCCTTCAGGATTTATTGAACAGTCTCCAAAACTGGGCCACCAACAACCACGTCACCATCAACCATACCAAGACCATGGTTATGCACATCAACCTCTCCTCCGACGTTGTCCCACCTCCTTCCATTACTTTAGGTCCCAACACACTCCAGGTTGTAGACATCGGCGTCACCATAGACAACAAACTAAATTGGAAACCACACGTCGGTGAAGTTGTCAAATCAGGCCCACTGTTTAACAGGTTGAAATGATCTGCATATCTGCATATTATTGGACAAAGGAAGGATATAGGTAGAAGAATAAATCGTGGTGAAGTTTACCTCGGAGATTATTATAAGGTATTGGCCAGTAGGATTAAGACCAAGATAAGAAACGCAAAGAGGAATAATGAACTGAGGGTAGCAAAGGAGGCGAAGTCAAACCCCAAGGGATTCTTTAAAATGTATCAGACTAAAACACGAGAAAAGATTAGACCAATACAGTCAGATACCGGCGAGCTAACTGATAACGACGGAGAAATGAGCAATAATCTGAATAAATATTTTTCAACAGTTTTCACCCCCGAAAATTTGAACATGATACCCGAGGCCCCGACTATATACAGAGATAGTGAAGAAATAGATTAAACGAGACAGTAGTGACTGGTCAAGACGTTAGTAAGCAAATAGACAAGTTAAAGCCTAATAAGTCGCCAGGTCCCAATGAGATATTTGCCAGAGTATTAAAGGAGTGTAACGAAGAGCTTAGTATGCCCTTAGCACAATTGTTTAACATGTCCTTAAAAACGGGTGGATCAAAGGGAAAGCAGCCACTGGTGCATGTAATCGCGGCCCAAGTCCACTGCAGGAAGCCGTTACAGAGCACCCAATCAGGGCCGCCTCTGATCAGGAATCACCCCTGATCAGTGGGGAGCCACAGAAAGGGCGTTGTCTGGAAAGAGCTTCCAAGTATTTAAGTGATGGTTAGTGAGGTGGTCGTTTGCGTTCCGGTCGTCAACTGTTAGAGACAAAGGCTAGCTGGCTTTGGCAGTGAAGGGTCTGGAGAGAGGTCCTATCACGGCGAAGGCTGACTGGAGAAATGATATCTTGGGAGTTGATGATGTTCAAGAAGCGTCTGACGAGGCATATGTAAGCGAGAGCGGGCTGCCTAAAATCAAACTTTCAACCTTTACAGTGGAGTTCCCCAAGGCAGTAATATATCGCCGACATTATACACTTTATACACAGCAGACATGTCACAACCACGGCAATCAGAATATATAGCACACGCAGATGATGTCACACAGATAGTCAGGTACCCAGGAAAATCCAAACATATGATGGCCATCAGAACAAGCAGAGAAATAGAGATAATAAATAACTATGAACGAAATTGGAATATAAAATCCAATATCCAAAAACTCAAAATAATTCACATCGCAAAAACAAATCCCTACCCCATTATTGTAAATAACCAACAAATACCATATGCTGCCAACGGAAAAATATTAGGACTCAAGATAGCCAGAAACGGAATAATCCCCCACATCAATGAAAGAATAACAATAGCAAAATCACAACTTACAAAGCTCAGAAGATTCCGCCAACTAAACACCAACACACAACTGCACCTATACAAAGCACTGATCAGACCACACTTAGAATACCCTCCGATACCTCTGAACACAATCACAAGAACAAATAAACTTAAATTTCAAGCAGTGCAAAATATAGTCCTCAGAAGAGCGGCAAAATACAGGCCACCATACACACAAACAGTACAAGACATACACACAGAACACAGCATAGCCCACTCAACACCAGAATACACACCCAAGCAAATACAATATGGGAAAAAAATCCACCAAGAACAGGATCCCATACATTTTTTTTTTTTGGGGGGGGGGGGGGGGGGCACCCCCCCTACATCCTTGTGTAAGGTGAAGCGCAGAAGCGTTTACAGCGCCCAACAGGGAAGCATGCAAAGTTCATGCTTGCCTTTATGTCTCATGAGTTAAGGGCGTAGAAGCCTGAAGAGTCAAAGGCATAGAAGCCTGAAGAGTCAATGGTTTATGTCATCAAGTTATTGGAAGCTCCAACAACTTGTCCCTGAATACGAATTCGCAACTTTCGACTTACAACAGGTACCTACTTTACTGCTAGGTGAACAGGGACTAATGGGGGCTAGGAAGTATGTCCAAACAACTTCCACCGGCCCGGGAATCGAACCCTTGACAACTCGCTTGCGAAGGCAAGAGCGGTACCACGCTACCACCAGCACCCCCAGGATCCCATACTAAACCAAGTAAATGAGGAAAACAAAAACACATGGCACAGATGGTGGCCTAAAAGCATAAAAACTGATAACGAAGAACCAGAGCCTCCATATACATAATAAAAAAAGAACCAAAAAATGGGAACAACTCTCTAGTCACACAAGGACCTGGAGGGACCCCATAAACAAAGACCTCAAAAGGTCACAAATACCCACAATAAAAGCTAGAAACAAAAAAAGATGGGGATCATCCCTCCAATGCCACAAGAACCTGGAGGGACCCCCCCCCCCCCTAACACAATATACCCCAAGAAAACATCAACTAGCTTAGCTTGGCTGAGGCGGGCCTTCCGTAGCCGCAAGAGTCCTCTAATGCAGCACTGTTGACGGAAGACAAAACCTCGTCTCCGCAAGGTGGATAGCCAAACTGCTGTCAACCTCCTCCTATATTTCCCACTTCTGAACTTTACCTTGTACTGTACCGTTCTTGCACCCTCAGAGCTAATGCTCTCTTCTCTCCGTATCATCAACCAACCAAGCACTTGTCCGTCCCCACCTGGAGTATCCACCAATACCACTCAGCACGATCAGCAAAACCAGCCAACTTAAACTTCAATCAGTACAAAACAAAGCTATCCGTAGAGCATCAAAGCAACTCCCCCCATACACCACCAAAATACAAGAACTTCACGAATTATACAATATCGAACCACTGAACACACGTACACACAGCCAAGCCCAGAGAATCTGGAGCAAACTTGAAGAGTTGGAGGACCCAATATTCTCCTGTTAAAAGAAGAAGTAACTACTAGAACACACAGCTAGTGGTCCAAGAGCCTCCATGCTAACATAGAAGAACAAGACCCAATTTATACATATAAGTGAACAAATAACACCACCATTTAACAAACATAAATTAACACCCATTACACCAATGAATGCCTAGCTAGCTTAGCTCTCTCTCTCCCCCCCCCCCCCCTGCCACCCTTGAGCGGGCGGGCGTCTGCTGTGTGTGGCCACCACCCCAACCAATCAACTCGTCTCAGCTAGGTGAACAGCCCACCTGCTATCACCCCTTACTACTTTACTTCCCGTTCCTATGCTTTCCTTCTCTCTCTCCTCTCCTCTCTCAGGGCAAAGTCATTTGCCACTTTAATTCATTATCATCATCATATTAGGGGCAGTTAGTTACTCGCCTCTGTTCATAGTGTAAAGAATAAGCCTAGCAGAACAACAGAAGATAATTGTTGTGATTAATGTAAAGTGAGAAAACTAAGGAATTGTACACTGGTGGTGTGTTAACTATACATTCGAAGTGTGGAGTCAAGCTTTGAAGACATTATTACCCTGTTAGCAGTGTTGTGAAGAATTGATGCATTAGAAGGGGGTAAAGCTCCACCCATGGCAAAATGCGTTTTTTGATGGATATCACTATTTTCAACCTTCCTCTACATATTTGCATTGGATGTAACCCCTTAGTTAGAAAATAAATATGGTTGAAAGTCCTTCAAAAATAGGGTGTCATTTCGCCTTAGGCCGGGAGCTACGTATCAGGCTGTGTGTTCAGTAAGTAAAGGTGGTCACATCCCATTCAGAGTGAGAGGAGCGCTAGCCAATGACAGCGCCTGTCCCGCGGACCATACCCCCTGAGTCAGCCAATCACAATGGACTACCCTTGCTATGTCACAGCTCCTCTGCCAATCCAAACGCCTAGATGCTCCCTCCCCGTTAGTCTTGCTACACTGTGGAGCATAAGGCGGTTCAGTGTTTCTACTACTATTTTGGATAACTTTTCGGCATAACATTGACGTTATTCGTGTTCCACGGATATGAGAAGTGCTATGCAATGTCTGGCCGATTTTAGAGCAAGATTCGAGTGAGGCCAGGCCTTCTGGTGTGGGTTCAGGAGACCTAAATCCTGAGCGTGTCTAGTGACGACAGTGCTCACTCACGTGGACACCCCAGCCATGTTTGGTGATAGTGATTTTGGTGGTGAATTTAGTGATGATTATGGTGAAGCAAGTGCTACTGGCGATGGTGATGGCCATTAAAATTATACGGACTCCTCAGGTTTTATGTAACTTCAACTTACTAAGGTCGTCAGGGATAATAAAACGAAGGAACTAAACAAAGTAAGATTGTAATACTATATTATCATAATACTGTTTTTACCCAAGATTATGCAAACTTTTTCGGCCTTTGTATTCTTATGTTAATTACGTTGGGGGGGGGGGGGGAGGTTGATGGTGGGGGGAGATGAGTGTAGTGGTGTTTCCTTATAATGCACACTATTATACTAAACAATATTATAAATCTTTGGCGAATAATAAGGAAGTAAAGATAAATACTGATAGGCAAATGATTTCTTTATTATTATTTAATTTTTTGAGGGTTTGTGGGGTTAATGGGAGGGGGGGGGGTGTAAGATGAGTGTTGTTTTTGGTGATCATTAACTTGTTTTACAATTTTAACCTACAATAATAAGAACATTTTGCAGAAAAACTCGATTATTGTTGGTTTGAAGATCAAACAACCATACTTAGTTATTTTCATTCAACTTGCGATAAAATAATAACTATTCACAATAATAATTTCTAGTTTTCACTGTTTGTTAGGAGAGGAGTTGAGCTGTACGAAAAATGAACCTTCAAGTTTAAAAACAACAAAGTTATGGTTGTTTGATCTTCGAAAAACTTTAAACGTGTTTTTTCTCCGCTTTTTAATTTTGGCGCTTCATTCCCTTGTAATGAGGTGCGCCTCAATTACTGTTTATTAAAGAAGACTACAGTGCACAAGTGTGTTTCTGTGACATGGTGGAAATCTACCTGCCTATTGTTTATCTGTATACTGATACCGATCGTCTGGAATTTACCAGAGACTGGCGGGACAGCCAGTGGTAATTCGACAACTCTTGTGAGATATCTTATGCTTCTGGACATACGACCCTAGCCGTTGGAAACCAGTGGTGGAAGGAGAAGGGTCGTAACAATATAAACCTGATTGCATATTGTCATCGGTTCCAATGTGTAGGTACAATTTAGTAGAGATATTGGTTAGGCCATTACATTTTAAGGTGGTATAAAAGTATTATCGATACAACATATTGTTATGCCGAGGCAGAATATAGCGTTATAATTTTGTGAACTAGGTGTTTTGATTATTTTCTATTCCAAGCAGCAGTTATTTTGGCAATTTCTGGTAAATTGTCTTGTATATATTGAAATATTACTTATGTAAGAATTTTATAGAATCTATTGCATCATTTTTTATGATTTCCTAACATATTGTAATGTTAGATCATTCTAGAACTTTCTGGGCATATCTCGTTCTAACCTGCAATGCCTAGATGGTGCTAGGATGCTCTGGGCGTCTGAGGAGAGGATAAAGATGATAATGAATTAAAGCGGCATATGACTTTGCCCTGGGAGAGGAGAGAGAGAGAGAGACGGACGGAAAGCATAGAAACGGGAAGTAAAGTAGTAGGGGTTGATAGCAGATAGGCTGTCCACCTAGCTGTAAAGATGTTGGGGTGGTGGCCACACGCAGCAGACGCCTGCCCGCTCAAGAGAGGCAGGTGGAGGGGGGGGGGGGGAGCTAAGCTAGCTAGGCATTCATTGGTGTAATGGGTGTTAATTTATGTTTGTTAGATGGTGGTGTTATATGTTCACATATATGTGTAAAGTGGGTCTGTGCTTCTATGTTAGCATGGAGGCTCTTGGGCCACCAGCTGTGTGTTTTAGTAGTTACTTCTTCTTTTAACTGGGAGAATATTGGGTCCTCCAACTCCTCAAGTTTGTTCCAGATTCTCTGGGCTTGGCTGTGTGTACGTGTGTTCAGTGGTTCGATATTGTATAATTCGTGAAGTTCGTGTGTTTTGGTGGTGTATGGGGGGAGTTGCTTTGATGCTCTACGGATAGCTTTGTTTTGTACTAATTGAAGTTTAAGTTGGCTGGTTTTGCTGATCGTGCTGAGTGGTATTGGTGGATACTTCAGGTGGGGGCGGACAAGTGCTTTGAATAGGTGTAGTTTAATTTTGGTGTCCATTTTGACAAATCTTCGTAGTTTTGTGAGTTGTGATTGGGCAAGCGTTTTGCGTTGTGTTATGTGTTTTGCTATCCCTGTTCTTGTTATTGTGAGTCCTAGAATTTTGCCTTCGTTGGAGTATTGTATAGGTACGTTGTTGACTGTGATTGGTCTGGGTTTATTATGGCAATGTGTATGATCTTTAGTTTCTGTGTATTGGTTTGTATTTTCTACTTTTTTTTCATATTCGGTGATTTGCTCGATGGCCTGGGCTGTTTTTCGTGCCATCATACGTTAGTCCTTGCCTGGATGCCGGATGACTTGGGTGAAGTCATCAACCTAAGCTATGTATTCTCCGTGTGTAGGAGGTGACATGTCCGCCGTGTATAATGTGTAGAGTGTTGGCGAGAGGTTTACTTCCCTGTGGTACACCGCTGCAGGGCCGGCGCTACCCACTAGGCGATCGCCTAGGGCGCCAACATCTGGGTGCGCCACAAATTCAGGGCAAACTTGGATAAAATTAAAAATGAAGGGAAAACTGTGGTGGAGGCGTGGAGGGTCGGAGCAGGATGTTAGAAGGGGGGGGGGGGAGGGAGGCGTGGGTAGGGAGACGGTAGCCGACTGTGTTTTCTTTTTTAATATTATTCGTTAACCCCCCGGAGGGACTAACCCGGGTCCTTATCTTTGGCGGCCTGGAGAACTGTCGAGCAGTGACCTGAAGGCTGACATCTGAGGAACCCTTCTCCCAACCCCACCAATACCACCCCCTCCCCTCCCCTCCCTTACTGCCTGGGCGGCTGAGCCGCCCCTTCCCTGTCTTTGTCGGGATGAGGCAAGGTTACCTGACCTCTGAAGTTTACGTCAAGAATTTATTGACTTAATGTAATAACAATAATTGGTTATTTGCATGGGTGAAGTAATAAAGCCACAAGATGAAAACAATGTAGTCATGGGTTACTGTACCTACATTAGCTTATCAAAACTTTCAAGGGGGCGCACATCTAAAGGCTTGCCTAGGGCACCAAATCATCTTGCACCGGCCTCTCTGTTGTCAAGGAAGTTACAAAGAAGGGAAGTAAAGTTGTTGGGAAGTTCTTGGGTGGTTTTTTTTTTATTTGAGCCCTAAGTGTCAAACCTTGTCGAATGCTTTAGCTACGTCCCTTAATACTACGTTACATTGCTCCTTGTTGTGCATCGCGTTTGCTATGTTTTCGTAAATTAGGGCTCAGGCTGTATGGGTTCCTCTGTGTTTTCTAAATCCGTGCTGCCTGGGGTTGTATTTCTCTTCAAGTTCTAGGTGTATTCTCAGTCGGTGGTTAATGATTTTGTCTAGGACTTTTCCCGGTGTTTCTAGAAGAGAGACTGGTCTGTAATTTGATACTTGATTGGGGGATTTATCTTGTTTTGGTATAAGTCTGATGCTTGCTGTTTTAAATTTCCTTGGGAAGTAACCAGAGGCAATTGTATTAAAAATGTTTCTGAGTTGGTGTATCATGTTGATTGGTAGATGCTGGAGTATGGGTTTGTTTATTTTACTGGTGCCCGGGGCCTTGTTCTTGAAACAGTTTATTGTTTTGTGTATTTCCTCTGCGGTGATTGGTTTGATCAGTGTGGAAAAATTTTCAAGAGTGTTTATGTCTATGTTGGGACTTGGTTGCCAGATGTGGGTTGTGTGTCATGTGATTGAGGCATATACGAGTAATAGCACCAGCGAGGTGTCTGCTTGGAGTGTGAAGTACAAGCTTGAAGATAATTGGTGTTCATGTATTGTGGAACTGTTGTGAGCGACATAAAGTGAAAAAACTAAGGATTTGTACACTGGTAGTGTGCTGACTGTATATATTCGAGGTGAGAAGTCCAGTTATAAGGTTTTGTTAAGATTTAGTGATTATTAAAGAGGACTACATTTAACAATTGCGTTTTTGTGACCTAGTGGAAATCTACCTGCCTGTTGATTGTCTGTACACTGATACCGATCGTCGGGAAACTACCTGAGACTGGCGGTACAGCTAGTGGTAATTCGACGACACTTGTGATATATCTACTGCTTCTGTATATACGACCTGGCCGTTGGTAACCAGCGGTAGACGCTGGTAAGCTGCGAAAGGGATTCGGAATATTATATTGCTAGGACGGGATTCGACGACCAGTGTCGTCCAGTAACGGTTAGTAACACGGTTTAAATCTATTATAGTCCCTTTGTTATTTGCTTATACCAGGGTATGCCATTAAATCAGTTCATAGATTACGCCCCTTTAATTATATAGCAAGCATAAGCAATTCCCAAATTTCTGACAGTAGCGTTACCCGGAAATTTGAAAAAGAAAATGGGATAAAAAAAACTGGTATCTCCACAACTGAAACTATCACAGATATGACAAAAATCAGATCAGAATCAGTTTCCCAGGGTATGATTCAAGTATAAGAGCTCCTGAAGTCAATCGTCATAACTTTTAATTCGAATTTGGCAATGAACTTTTGCATGCATCCACTCACATTTAACACTAATGCTAAACGAGCCAGATAGTTGAGCTGGACTTGAAACTGACTGTTCAAGGGTCAGTAAGCTCTGGTTTTCAGTTGGAGAACCACGCCGTCTTACCACTTAGCTCCTTCCTGAAGTAATATAATAGGAGAGATTTGTAAGCAAGTGGTTCTGGACGTTAAACCTCCATTTATGCTGCTGCCATGTCACGGAAACAACTTTCGTACTCACTGTTTTCCTCTGATAGATTCCTCTCATCTTTTTCCTCACCCCCGGGTCAAAGTACCTCTCCGCTTTCATGACCATTGGTTTATGGAAATTCGAGTTACTTCTCGGAAATTGTAACGCTTACAGACGAACAGACAGACAATGCCAATCATTATAGTCTTTACGTGGTAGTTTTCAAAGGGCTGTGGACGACAACGACAGCGACAGTGATATTTATAAACGTCTGGAAGGGAATCAAAACGAAAAAGTTATTTGGGTACAGTGGACCTAAGAACTGCATTTCTTACGTTCAAAAGTAGGTAATGAGAAACTCTCGTTTGTGTGTAAGAGGAAAAAAATGTAAAGAAAGCAAACTTGGCAAAAAATGCCTTCCGCATAATCAATCATCTCCCGCCCTCGTACTTCCACCATCAACTGAACATTATTTAGCACTCGCATTTCCCACTCCACACTACAAGAGCAAGTAGTCTTATGACATACTGTGAGTGAGAAACCATGAGTCATGTACAGTATGTCAGTAGGTCGTGGGTGACCCGGGAGCGGGCTGGTGGTGAGCTGAGTAGCTCATACATTATCCAGGTGGTAGGTAGCAGCGACTGGCAGCGGGTTGCTACGCGTCGCACAACACACAAGACGTCAGCAGTAGGGAGGGGAAAGGGGATGACGACACGCACCCGTACCACGCGCTGTGACACTACCCCCTGTATTATGTGCTTCTTGTGACCTTCCTACTACTAGTGCACTCATTTATATGTGCTTTATACAATACAGATTTAAAGGGAGAATTCCAGGAGTAAATTACTTTTCTGAGTAGCGCCAATAGCTTTTAAGTTTAATTTTAACAAATATTTTCACGACAAAATATCAGAAAACACACCACCACTGTCGTCAATATATTTGAAATGTACACACTCCCGGTACAACATCTTTTGACATCGCTCGAGTTATTAATGACGTCACTAATCTAGGCCTTAGCAGTTTTGCAACATCTTATAAAAAGGTCATTAAGCATTTATATATGTGATGCCCAGCCGTTTTACAAATTTGATATTAATGACGAAAATAATGACACCCGTAAAAACTTCTCTGAAATTTCATTAGAAAATATAAATAAGTTATTTTATAAGACCTGAGATAGATGACTAGGGGTCTGATAATGGCCCTGAGAGAGTGAAGAGGTAGTTGGCAACCTCACCTTGCTTTAAGTGACTTCATATATATATATATATATATATATATATATATATATATATATATATATATATATATATATATATATATATATATATATATATATGCAAGTAAATCACTGTAGGTGCGCGTGATCCAAGTATATACTGATAACCACAAGGAAACAAGAAAACACGAAGTTCCCAAGCGCTTTCTTGTAATTCACATCTTCAAGGGTGAGTACAGACTAAGAAGACATACTTGAGAAGGCTAATATATACAGTAGAGGAGAGTGAGATCAAGTCCCTAGGGGACAGCAGGGGTCCACAATGTTCTTAATCCAAAGAAGATTAGTAAGGGTCACTGCCTTATGACCGGAACATTGTGGACCCCTGCTGTCCTCAAGGGACATTACAAAAACTCGTTAACAGATTAATGGAAAAAGGTAAAAAATTTGGTTTAAGAGTTAATGCTGTAAAGACTAAATTAATGGTTGTTTCCAAATTGGAAATAAATCCTATAATAAAATTTATGGTAGGCAACAGGGAACAAGCGAACAATTTTGTGTATTTGGGAAGTAACATTAGCTGTGATGGTAGATGTACGGACAAAATCAAAACAATAATAGGGCAAACAAAAACAACTTTTAAGAATCTAAAATTCCTAATGAAAAGATTCATTAATTTTAATTTGAGAAAAAAGGCAACTGAAAGGGTTTTTATGACAAGGTCTATTGTATGGGTCAGGTTGCAGGCCTGTGAAAGGTGGTGTAATGGACGAATGCTAAGAATATGCTACACTGGCAGGAAAATAAATGAAGAAGCAATTAAGATCTGCAAAAAATTTAAGAGAAATACATGAAATGTACAACAAAATAAAAAAAAGATACTTTGGTCATATAATTAAGGATAAAGGGATAATAACAGAAATATTAATGGGCGAAGTTGAGGGTAGGAGGGCCAGGGGAAGGCAGAGACTGGGAGGGATGAATGAAATTGAATCTGGGTCCCCAAGATTTGTAAAAACGGCCGAAATCGTTGTTTATAGTGGAGGACTGTGGTCGCCAACCTTCAGATATGAGGTTGATGATGATGATAATGAAGTAAAGTGGCAAATGACTTTGCCCTGGGAGAGGAGAGAGAGAGAAGGAAAGCATGGAAACGGGAAGTAAAGTAGTAGGGGTTGATAGCAAGTGGGCTGTCCACCTGGCTGAGACAAGTTGATTGGTTGGGGTGGTGGCCACACGCAGCAGACGCCCGCCCGCTCAAGAGAGGCAGGTGGAGGGGGGGGGGGGGAGCTAAGCTAGCTAGGCATTCATTAGTGTAATGGGTGTTAATTTATGTTTGTTAGATGGTGGTGTTATATATTCACATATATGTGTAAAGTGGCTCTTGGACCACCAGCTGTGTGTTCTAGTAGTTACTTCTTCTTTTAACAGGAGAATATTGGGTCCTCCAACTCTTCAAGTTTGCTCCAGATTCTCTGGGCTTGGCTGTGTGTACGTATGTTCAGTGGTTCGATATTGTATAATTCGTGAAGTTCATGTATTTTGGTGGTGTATGGGGGGAGTTGCTTTGATGCTCTACGGATAGCTTTGTTTTGTACTAATTGAAGTTTAAGTTGGCTGGTTTTGCTGATCGTGCTGAGTGGTATTGGTGGATACTTCAGGTGGGGGCGGACAAGTGCTTTGAATAGGTGTAGTTTAATTTTTGTGTCCATTTTGATAAATCTTCGTAGTTTTGTGAGTTGTGATTGGGCAAGCATTTTGCGTTGTGTTATGTGTTTTGCTATCCCTGTTCTTGATATTGTGAGTCCTAGAATTTTGCCTTCGTTGGAGTATTGTATAGGTACGTTGTTGACTGTGATTGGTCTGGGTTTATTATGGCAATGTGTATGATCTTTAGTTTCTGTGTATTGGTTTGTATTTTCCACTTTTTTTAATATTCGTTAATTTGCTCGATGGCGTGGGCTGTTTTTCGTGCCATCACCTGTTTGCCTTTGCCTGGGTGTCGGATGATTTGGGTGACGTTATCAGCATAAGCTATGTATTCTCCGTGTGTAGGAGGTGGCATGTCCGCTGTGTATATTGTGTAGAGTGTTGGCGAGAGGTTACTTCCCTGTGGTACGCCGCTGTATAACTTGATTCTTGGGCCTATGTGGTTACCAATGATAACAGATATGAGGACGGCACACTGATTGGTTAAGTATACAATATGTGGTGAATTCGTGCTTGTGGCCCAGCTCATTGTTCCTCCAGATTTTCTTTAAAGGAGTTTTATGTTAAAGGTATACCACGATAAGAAATAATGTCATAAAGTCTATATTTTATTTTACTGACTCTGGACATTGAACGTTAAGTAACAAAAACAGACCAAGAAAATATAATCACGTTATGGAAAGCACCAACATTAGCAATTAAAAATATATATGTATGAAAAATGGGTATTTATTTTATGTCTACAAAACAATCACGATTTCTATAATCAACAGAACAATATAATGACTGGAACAAATAATAAACAAGAAATCATCTGATGTTTCAGCTACGGTGGGAGAGAGGATACAGGTCCCTGTGGTATAGCGACAGCTGTTGTAAATATTGCAACTCAGGAGAAAATCGATTTTCGGGGAAACAACGCAACACAGCTCATAGCCTGACCTTGCCTGTTCCTCCAGCTAACGCAAATACCTGAACACTAACATAATTCTCAACACGCACTTGGTGCACCTCCACGTGTTTTGTAGCGCATCTTTGTTGGCGACTGTATTACTATATCCCTTTTTTGGAGGGGTGATTGAGGAGTCTTTTGTCTAACGTTGACCGTGGTGCTGTGGTCACATTGCTTTGAATGGGACTTAAAAGTTATAGGGAAAATGTATATAGTATAATTAAATACCCATAAATCTGTCTGGTGCCCTTCTAACCTTTGGTGAACGTGCGCACGTTCTGCTTCAGTTACCTGTGAGTTGGATATTCCATTGCCTTATTTTGATATTGCTTTCCTAATCTTAAGCAATTAATGAACCAAATTTCTACCCATAAAATAACAGGGATAATTATATGAAAATACATAAACTTTTGCACAGTGTGATGTCAGCAGTGATGTTCGGGAAATCACATTGCCTCATACAATACAGGTATTTAACAAAACAAACTCTTATAAGAATCATTAGTTTATGGCACAATTTTCTGCTGTGCTAACAGTTCTAGCAACAACCCTGCTTTAGCAAAATTCTGATGCATATCAGTTTATCAGTGGAAGAACCCAAAAGAATCATATTCCTTTACGTCCTTCCTCGTTCCGAGTGCAACATCTAATGCGTTACTCCTGTCGAGTCATTAAGTATTTCAGTGGACAATTGAACTTGCAAATCATCGCAAGCAAAGCTGTTACACTTACCATTAACATACTGTACAGTGCACCATCATTTGTGTGACGAGATACATTTTACACCCTCGATAGGTTCTCTTTTTTTTTGTACCACAAACTATATAAAAAGAAGGAATTCAAGTAACAACCCCGTGAAAAAGAATTGCATATATATTTCGAAAATTCAACCATAGAAACATTTTGGATACAGTGCTAACCATTTGAACAGTTAATGTACAAAATTGACACACTTAGGATTAAACTAATATGAAAAACATAAGAAATGAAAAAACTTTACAGACTTTAAAGATGAACTAATTTTCAATTGACAGGCCAACTACACCAGCGAGGAAGTTCCTTTGAACTACACACACGAAAATAACCAAACTTTTATAAAGTTAAAATTTGAGTTATTTTAATATATGGACATGTTTATGGCCAAGAAACCATCTAAATACCAATAAACATACCCGTATATGTTCATACACACACACACACACACACACCACCAAGCACTAGCAAGGTTTGGCAGTGGACTACTGCACCATCCTCGTCATCGCCACCTCCTGCCACCGGTAGTCCCCTCCCACCTCGTGCAGTCCGCCACTACAACAAAATTCAGCCCATAAGAGCCCTCACTGATAGATATAGGAATAGTACCATCCCATCTATTGTCAAAATAATAAATAACTCCTGATTTATGTACTGTACAGCCCTGTAACTTTATTGAATGCATATCATTATGACTAAATCACATGTAAGTTTGTATATTTTCAGCCACCGGCTGCAACTCTATTAATAAACCGTTTAATACTATTATTATTATTATTATTATTATTACACACACACACACACACACACACACACACACACACTGTATAAAAATATAAAAATTTCAAGATTGCAATTAATAATATTCTTGCTGTTAACTGCCTTTTATATAATGTCACTGTCGTTACTTGGTTCTACTTTTACACTGTTCTCGTCAGAGTCAGAGAAGTCAACTTCAAGCTCTTTTAGAAACTGTTCCTACAATAATGCTTTGAAAGACTTGGCAATTGTTATGTGCTAAAATCCATATTTAAATTGCTTGAAAATATATAAAATAGAAGAAAAGACAAGAGAAAATATGTTTTACTGGTGAATATCACTTTATAGGTGTTCATCCACACTTATCCCAATAATTTATACGAAAACAGTGCGTAGTCATAAAACATGACGTCACTGTCTATCACAAACCCATAGGCTGACAGGGGGACGGGCTACCCATTAAAGTACAGCCTCACTACAATTAATTAAATTTGACTCTGTATTCTTGAAACTATTTATAAATGTTGTTTTCAAACTACATATAACTTCGTAGTTCAATATTTCTCAGGTCATGATTAGGATGACATCATCTTATTTGTTGGTTGTTTTAATCTTGACGATTGTCAGTATATTATACACACTATAATGCACACACATTAGTTTTGTTGTATATTTATCTCGATTGTTCTGATGATGGTCATTGCAATTACCGAAAGGTTAGTTAAAAAGATAAATGTGCGTCAAAATGCACACACACACACACACACACACACACACACACACACACACACACACACACACACACACACTACTACTGCTACTATTTTTTTTTTTTGACAATGGTATCCAGCCTCCCCCAATAACCATTCCTTTGCCACCATTTTATTACCTTAATATTAAATATCCTAAGACATAAGTAGCTATCCTAGCTGTGTTGAGCTAGCTGAGCGGCAGAACTATGCGGCATTCAGTGACTGTAGCCTCATAGTTAATATCTGCAACTGTTGACGGCTTTGGGGCCGATGCTCTCGTTCCCCTGAGGCCGAGCAAAGCCGATCTAAGGAGAGAGAAGGACAGTCGACATCTCATCCAGGCTGTAACATAACTTCTGGGCTACTGCTTCTGTTCGGATATCACCTCCGCGAGTCTGGCGTAGAAGAATCTTGCACTTGGTCCCATCCCACCAGAGGTTGTGAACACCATAGAGGAGTGAAGCTGCCTTGAACAACCTTCTGAATTCTCTCTCCGTATGCCCTTACCTTGTCGTTCTCGTTCCAACTGTGTGCAGCATCGAGAGCTAAGTTACGGTGACATGCGGCCATGGAATAAAAAATCCTGATGTCGAAGAAGGCTCGCTGTCCCCGCGTCCAGAATCCTCGAGCACTGACATCAACACGGGCTCTGTTGGATGCGTTTGAAGTCCTATGTTGGAAAATCTCACCGTTCAATGGAAGGAGGGTCGGTTCTACCCTGACATCACGGTAGATTTCCTACAACATATTTGCTGTGAGATCCCTTACTTTTTCATGTCTCATGCATATGAAGCCCCCTTTCTTGCACACCATGGCGTGATCGACGTCATAGGAAGAGCCACACACGCATTGGGAGGACAAACCTTCTACTGGCCTACCGTACCTTAGAGCATTGGCATCTGTAAATTCTTGTTTATTGAGACTGAAACCATTTGCCCTTATCGGTAACGTAGTTAACCAGCTCGAGGCGCCCACTTCCTGCGCTATAGCTACTTTTTTCTTAAAATTCTCTGGTACTTGCGGCAACAGTTGCTGCAACTTATCACTTTGGCCGTGCTGTCGTTCTGTTGTAATGGACCTTCGAATCTTGTTTACTTCACTGGTGTCCACCTCCCCTGTTGCGTTCTGAGCTATCATGTGGTTCGTGAGAGCTGCCGTGAGCTTAACTGAGTTTTGATGTTCGGTGGCAGCAACCTCCTCTGGATTGGTCAATCCCATTCCTCCCAGTCTCGGTGGTAGTGCAAGGAGTGATCTTTCTGCTGGGACTAAGTGAGGGTGTTTCACTAATTTGGGAATGAAATTGATGCTGATAGCTTCTTCCAGAGGGTGGAGGAGGGATCCGATATCAGGGATAGTGCACATCAGGTAGTTCCAGCGATGCTTGACTCTATGAGTGAATGCCGCAAAAGCCACATGTGGCTCTGTGTTAGCCATCTCAGACAGAGTTTGGATTTCCCTAACCCACTCATTCACCTTTCCCGTTACTTACTCGGTCTTGAAGTCCGTTCTACCGATTACTGCGCCTTGGTGTCTTTGAACATCCTTTGTTATTTTGACCTCACTTCCACCGAACGCCTCCATTGCCCGTTCATAGTGTTCTGGCTTCACAATGAGGAAGGACTTGCTGGCATTTGGATGGTACCCTTTTTGTAGACCTCGTGATGTTACCAGGTCCCACCACTTTTTGATGTCCTCCACTTTTCCTGCTCCTGTTAGGTCATCAGCATATGCCACTTGCTTGACCTCGGTTGTTTCATATTTTATTGTATGTTGGAACACAGACAGGCCTACTGCGTACATTGCCACGGGGACAGGGTCCCTCTGCGTTGTTCCCTCAGTTGACTGTATGGTGGTATCTCCTCTTAGGGCCTTGAAGCTTGTTATAAAGAGGTCTGATGGATTCCTTTAGGAGTTTTCAACATACATTGCAGAGCTTGGACACTTGATCTTGATCTTGTGCAGTGTAGCCTTTCGGTTGAGTATGTTGAATGCGTTGGAAGCGTCGACCAGAAGTACTGCCTCACAATCACGCTGCTCAAATAGCTTTCTCATGGCGTGAATGGCAGCTTCTTCTCCAGCCTGGTGGACAGCACATACTTGCAGGTTCCCTGCAGCTGCCCTGACATCATCAGTTACCACCTCCATTATGCATTTTCCAATGATCCGCCTCAGCACTTCCCTCACCCCTATAGGCATAAATCCTTGATTTTTATCCAGGGAAATGAGGCGGCAGGCCGTCAGAGCACGGAGGTGGTGGTACACGAGGTTGTTAGCTTTCTTGCAAGGGCGACGATGGCATTGCAGAGACCAACTTGCTTTGGCACCAAACTTGTTAGTGCTGAGGATGACTCTCCAACTGTTTGCATCCAGGTCTGAAGGGCCAGCCCCTCCCTGAGTTTACAGTGTTTTTTTCCACACCATCCCTCCTGTTATTTTCTCGAAAATGATAGCATTAGGAGGAATATAGGCTCCCTGGAACCTGATACCTTCCTCTTCACTTGCAGGGGTATGTTTTTCCTTCAGTTGTTGTAATGTCTCTCTGTTTATTGGCAGAACACCACCGGAAAATTCTTCTGTGGGAGATGTTACCGCCAAGGACTCTTTTCCCTCACGCATCTTGTTACCAAATTTTCTGGCAACATCCTCGGTGCTTTGCTTTCCGTCTCCTATGAATTTTAGACTCTCCTGCAGTGTTCGTGCTTCGCGTAGGAGATCATCAAGGGCCCCTTTCTGCCACATTGTCAATCTCCTTTTAATTGCTGCCACGTTTACTTTGCACTTAGACCTTGCGTGTGTCCTCTGACAGAATGGATGGGGTATTATGGACAGTATTTGAAAAGCTAATGGGGCTTAGGGGCTGTCATGGTTGTAATTGATTATGACGATCATCCAGCTATGATACAATGAATTGGTGAGCTATGAGGTAACTCGAGAGGGCGATACGGGATCGGCAGGGTCGTCCACACATGTCACATGTGTGGAGGGTTACATGGGTTCCCATGTTGGTCACCTCTTCCACCTATACCGCCGTTCGGGTCTTACTGGAGTTCTGTAAGCGTGTCTGCCTGCTGCGGGGATCCACTGCAGATTTTTCGTTTGGGGTTTATTGCCATATCCTTATAGTGTACCTACCAGGTTAATCCGCAAGGCAGCGGGGCAGTAGTTGGTTAGTTGGTAGGCACCAGGACGCCACTGCTACTCCGAGATCTCCTGCTAGTCTAGCCTGGTCCCACGACGTACCTGGTTACCGTGTGTTGCACGATGAGGCACTACAAGACTCTTAATGGCGAAGAGGCTGTGTATACTGGCAGGTGAAGACTTGTGCAAGTTGCTTCTCTGTTCGCTACGAGGGCTAGCCAGTGGCGGTAGCTAAAAGTGAGAGGGAGCAAGCAGTGCTTGCACCTTAACACTAACATAATGCTGCCACTCTAGATGCATTACACCACATTGTTTGAGCACACACACACACACACACACATAAGTGACCCAATCCCCCATTCTCCTTTTATGTAACCTTTATCATCTCTATTTATTGTATATTTTCAGCCTTTTGGCTGCCGTATCCTCTCAATAAACCGTTAATTAATATTATTATTAGTAGTAGTAGTAGTAGGAGAAGTAGTAGGGTACTTAAACAATCTGGAATTAGCATTTCCTCCGGTAGAAAGCGTAAAACCATTTAATTGTTGTTAGTGGATTCATGGCGGTCGTGCAGGCGCGATCAATAAGTACTGTGGCGACTATGAGACACGGCGACACCTGCCACCTCGTTCGTGGTTTATTGGTCGCCACGGACACCACAGTGATGGGTGGTACACATACCTACCACACCCTTCACTACAGTTCACCCCCCCCCCCCCTGTCAATAAGTCACTCACCTCTCACTTCTCCCTCATTTCTCATTTCTCACTTCTCCTTCACTACTTCACCTACGTCTTACCCCTTCCTCACGTGCCTCTCATTGCTACCTCACTGTCCCATCTACCTCTCACTCCTCCCTCACCACCTCACTTAATCCTTGCCTTCCCCCATTAATCCACTTACTTCACATCCCTCCCTCACTACGTTTCCTGTCTCTCCACCCTCCCTCACTACCTCACCTACCTCTCCCCCATCCCTTTCTACCTTACCTACCTCTCCCCCTCACTAACTCACCTACCTCTCACCCCTCCCTCACTACCTCACCTACCACTCATCCCTCCTGTACTCCAGTCCTACCTCACCTACCTCTCACCCCTCCCTCACTCCCGCATCTACCTCTCATACCTCCCGCACTACCTCACCTCTCTCCCCCCTTATCTCCATCATTATAGTCTGGTCCAGTTGCGATTTAACCCAAAGAATTTTGTCTAAAAACGATATTTTTTTTTCAAGCAAAGGAAGCCCTCTAGTATGCTTGGGAAAAAACTACAATAATATATTCATTGAAAAAAGGGTTATGGGTAGAAATACATTATAAATAAAAATACAAAAAAAAAAAATGCCCTAAAAGAATATTATCATACACTACAGTAGGTCACCACACCTTTTTCACCTGCCTTTTCCGGATTTCTTTTTTACGGGAAGCCTTATACTTAATATATAAGGAATTTAATGGAATTACAAAATATGAATAAAAAATTTGTTTTGTAATTTTTTATTTTGTTATTTTTACATGTGTACTGTTACTATCATATTATAAATTGTCTTTGAGCTTGATGAAGTCCCAGAAGACTGTGAGGCCTTTTTTTTTTATTTATGTATTTTTTTTCTTTTCTTAAGGTTAAATTGGAGAAAGGACGGAAAACATGCTGGGGCTGAAGGCACAGCCAGACATGAATGATAGAGAAGTCACAACATATAGTCGTGGGGGGAAAGGTTGGAAACGAAGTTAATGAATTAAACAGAGGGGGACGACACCCCATGTTTTACATATTACAGAGTTTGTTGACTAACTAAGCAAACCTAGGATTTAGGATGAGGTTGGACAATGGTTACTTTGGTTGATAATGTCGAGTTTGATTTAACAATTACATGTTTATTAAAATCTTATTACGGCATTACGTTATGGACTCACTAGATTGTGACTTGTTAAATGTGATTTTATATCATCTAAGTTTTAATCTAAGGTGGATCACTGTGGCGGATATAGATGGATCGTGGGTTGGGTTGTAGTAGTGCTGGCAGACTCCGGGGCCACCAGGCGTGGGGTCGCCCTCTGTCGATGTCATCCCCGCGTAGTAGGTGGTCTGGGCTGTGAGGCGTCCAGGAGCTTGTCCCAAACCTTCTTCCATAGGCAATGGAACCCGACCTTAAGGGCCTCCATTTTATTTCTCAGGTGGGTGGTTTCCACTGTCTCCTGGTCAGGGGTCGCTTGGCCACTGGCTGATCTCGGACACTTGTTCTGGAAGCTCTGTAGTTGTTGTAGTCTGGTCTTCCTGAGTGTGAAGAGTGGGACGTGTAAGTACTCCAACACAGGCCTCACCAACGCCTTGTACAGGTGGACTTGTATCTTCTCAGGCATCAGTTTAAGCTGTTTTAATTTGGCGGTGGCTACTTTGGCTTTCTTTATTCTATCCCTCAGGACTCATTTAGTATAAAACTCGGGTTGAAACACGACGACCCTCTTCAAGGGAAGATGTTGTTTAATAATACAGGCGTTAGTCTCTTCGGAGTCGATCATCAATGGGGTCGGCTTGAATTTGGCTATGGGTATGACCTCGAATTTCGTTTTATTTGTTTTTATATTCCATTTCTTTTCATACCCCGAGATATCCTCTTTTGCTCAAGTAGTGAGCCGTGCCATCCTTGTCGTGGACCTTCCTGGACAAGTGACGATCTGTGTCACATCAACATACATGACGTACTCGCTGCTGACGATTCGGGGTGGCAGATCAGTCGTGTAACGTGTGCTGGTGAGAGATAAAAGCCCTGCGGCACGCCGCTCGAGAGTGAGAATTCCTCCCAACAATGTTCTTGTATCTTGATTTTGGTTCTGTGGTCCATAATGAAATTGCAGAGCAGGCGCGTCAGGATTTCGGGTAGCCCTAATTGTATGATCTTATACTGCAGCCCTGCCTGTCAAACCTTGTCAGACGCCTTGCTGACGTTTCTCAGCACTGCAGGCGGCCAATCATGGCGTTGGCACTCTGCTCGTATGCCTGGGCTTTGGCGGTGGATGTGCCTCGGTACAGGCGGAAGCCGAACTGGCGGGGGCTATGCTCGTCTTCGTCCTCCAGATACACCCGTAACCGCTTGTTTACTATTTTTTCGAGGATTTTAGCTGTTACCTCCAGTAGCGATATCGGTCGAAAGTTTTCGGTTTTCGGTTTCGGTTCCCTGTTTTTGGTATGAGGCGGATAACGGCGATTTTGCACATCTTAGGGAAGTATCTTGAGGCGAGGCAGGCTTTGCATATATGAGCGAGCCTCTCTATCATGTTGTCGGGATTTGGGCAAGGATCTTCTTGTTAATATGGCTTGGCGGATGACATATCTGCAGGGTCTATGCAATCTAGTGAAGTCAGTCATTACGAGTGGCTGGAGAAGGTGCTGATGGCCCTGCCGAAGCCCTCGTTCTCTTGTTCACTTATGGTAAAGATCTTTCTCAAATATGGCCGAAGTAATTGTTCTTGGTTTTCCTCCTCGAATATTTTCTCGTTGCTTTGGTCGAACAGGTAAGGGACCGTGTTAGAGGTGGAACCGATCAGTAGCTTGATCCTCTTCCAGAAGGCAGCAGAGTCGCGGTAGTTGTTGGCTGCCTCCCACACCATGGCGGCCCACTTTTGTTCATGTAGACGTTTGCATCCACTCGCGGATACTAGCCAGCTGTCTCATGTGATCATACTGAACACTGAGCTGCCTCAGCTGGAGACTTGTGTGAGTGATGGGGAAATGGTTTCGTAGGTGATGTTCGGGATGTTGTTATCCATCTTCGTCTTCACATCAGTGTACCATTGTTCAACCGCGTCGTCGATGTCATTAGGACTGGCCTTTTCTAGATTCCTCCTCTGCTTGAGACTGAGAGACTCCTTGAAGGAGTCCCAGTCTGCCCGTTTGAGGTTTGACCTGATGTTGGCGGGGATCATAATGGGATTGGATGAGAGCGTCACGACGACTGGCAGGTGATCGCTGGTACTGATGGGTCCGGCGGTAACGTGCCTGTTCAGGACGGCCTCGTTGTTAAAGAGGATTATGTTGGGTGTTGTGGCACTGGCCCGTTTGATCAGTGTCTGAAAATCTGGCCCGAGGTGTTGCATTTTTCCCCTGTTGATGTTATCAAACAGTGCAACACCGACGTTATTCTCATTACCGTGTCCTAGTATGGCGTGGCGCTCATTTAAGTCCCCTATGATGTATGTTGGTTTTCTGTGGCGCAGCGGCTGGTAAAGGTCTTGTTCGGGTAAATAAGGACGTCTGGGAAATAGGAACACTCGGTAAAAAAAAGTACCTTTTCAGAGGGGTCCGATGATTTTCAAACTGAACAACCCTGCTGTCTCGCTAAGTTTGGTAGGTGTGTATGTGGATGAGTTGCCGTACAAGGATAGAATATACGGTTGGGAGAATTAATGAATATAGAAAGGGCATAATATTATTTTGCAACCGAGTTTTGAATTGGTATCTGTATTGCTGCTACACTTTGGGATAATGACGCAATATGAAATTCTTTCTTTATGATTCTTATTGGAAATTTACCACGCTTGTTTCGAAACATCTGATTAGCTCCTCAGTTTCGAATGCCGTCATAATGGAATATGGCCCAGCGACGTTTTACCATTGAGTCGATAATTCCAGAAAATCTAGTATTGGGATTATGTTTGTTTTAAGTGGCTATGCATGAATGAACCTATCAGAGTTGAAGTGTTGCATTCCTGGCGTGATCGTCTCATACAGCATGGAAACCTCACAGGCTACGCGAGGAGCTATAGCTTGGCGGACTGGCGTTACAAGACCTACCGTCTATCTATGAATTAAGTGACATGAGGAGACTGGCGCTTCGGATGGCACGCCTCGGAGCGGCCGTCCTCGATCTCTGCACAACTCGTGAGGAGGACCAGGTGATGGATTTATCTTGAAATAAAAAAGTTGCTGAAATAACTGGAGTGTGTATATGTAAATCGCCGTAATTACTTTATATGACATGCATTTTTTACCTCTCTCACCCAGATCATTGCATCTATCATTACTGCTGATCCATTCAAACCTGCAGTCAGCATTAGCAATGACCTTGGTCTTGTATGCACCCCTCAAACTGTTCGCAACAGGCATTTCTCCAATGTGATGCATGGCCGCATACCAGTAACTAAGCCAGAGTTGACCGAGTTGCGCAGGGAGGCCAGAATGGAGTATGCATTGACGAATGCCGACAATTCAAGTAGCTTTTGGAACCAAATAGTCTTCTGCGATGAGATGACATTATGCACTGATGGTTCCAGTGTTACAAAATACGTTTGGCGGTGAAGAAACACCAGATTAGCCTTAAGCCTATCTCTGTCTCTCGTTCATATGTGATGTGTGTGTGTGTGTGTGTGTGTGTGTGTGTGTGTGTGTGTGTGTGTGTGTGTGTGTGTGTGTCTCATGACAAAAACCTGCAGAGACCCTCGGCCAGATCGAAAGAATACACCAGGACTGGTTTAATGAAAATGACCCGGAAATCAATGTACTCGTTGATGATAAATGTGCTGCTTTAACTGACTGGCAGAACAACCCTCAGTCTCAGACCAAAGCTGATGCCTTTTAAAAGAAGAAAGCGGTGACCCAGCTCAAACTTCACAAACTAAAGAATGACTGGCTTAAAAATAAAGCATGTGAAACACAAAAACTTGCAGATGCACGAATTTTTCAATTCCACTAAATCATCTTATGGGCCAACCACTCATGGCGAAACCCCCCTCTGTTCATCTGAAGGTAACTCTTTAATTAAAGATGATTAAGGCATCTTTAAGCGCTGGAAAGAGCACTACCATTCGCTGCTCAACCGAAACACCCATGTGGATGTCCTGTCTACCCAATAGGTCCCTCAGCATCCAGAGCTGACCTATTTCAGCTATCCTCCATCCCTGGATGAGGTAGCTACTGCCATCAAACAGATGAAGAATAACTAAGCCTCAGGACCTGATGGAATCCCAGCCAAGGTGTATAAAGCGGGAGAACCTCTGCTTTCCAGCCGTCTCCACTCTCTCCTGGAGAATATATGAGCAAAGAAGGAAATTCTCCAAGCTCTTAAAGATACCTCCATCATCAATATTTATAAGAACAAGGGAGGCCTGTCAGACTGTGGCAAATACTGCGGGATCTCGCCGCTGTCCTTCTTAACTTTGCCGACCGTCGCATGGTATTCCTCGAGGCACTGGTTTGGTCTTGGGTATATAGTTATCGATCGAATGGTTAACTTTACTGGCTATGAAATTCAGCGTACCATCTGCGTTCTTATTCCTCAGTAAGTCAGGCCAGTGCAGACTCCTCATCTTCTCCTTCATCCCGTTGTAATTTCCTTCGTAATATATGAATCTGGACCTCGTTTTGTCAGGAACCAAGTAACATTTTAATCTGAAGGACAGCGTTACGAGGTGACTGGTACCAACTGGGGCTAGGTGCTCCGGATTTGCCACCATGCCCTCCTCGTCAGTTATGATAAGGTCCAGCAGTTTAGGTGTTTGCTCCCCCCTGTTAAGTAAGAGACTTACTCATAGTCGGGTGTATCTACAGATCCCAAAACTGTAGCACATTAAACCAAAGGAACCAGAGCCTTAATTGACGACGTAACGGAGCCAAACCCTAGCCATCTATATTGAACTCACATTCCTCCTGGTCGATTCTCCTGTTCTTGTACAACAATTCTACAGCACCTGCTATATCGGGGTGATGCACAGTAGTGTTTGAGTAGTGTTTCAAACTCTGTTCTCTTATCAAGGAACATGTCATGCTAGTGGACATTACTTTAAAACTGGAATTTGTCGTCGGTAACGTCTCTATTTACTTTTTAGTTTTTGCTTTTATCTTCTTCCCCACTGATCGGCTCGTTAGCTGCCTGGGCATACTACACCTACACCTCTCTATTAAACCAAGATGGCTGCCTATTGGTGGAAACACATCACCAACTGTTATGAGCGCTCTCTAGGGCAGGTGAAGTCTACCCTAACCCTGGGTTCTGTGACAGTCTCTCCCTGACATTCACGGCTCTCGCCCTGCCGATTCTGTGTGCGTGGTGAACATACTGCCGACGCGCTTTCAGGATCTACCGGCCACCGTAATTTGATGATTGATAACCGAATGTTAGTGGTAACAGCCATATATGTTCATGGGTTTAGTGATAATTTTGTGTTAATAATTTTTATTTAAAAATGCTTGCATATTTTTTCCTTACTACCATTTATACTGTGGTGAGTGTAGTCATGTTTACTGTGTTAGTGTTGTCAAATACAAACAGATTGGCTTTTGTTATGTAATTGGCATGAGTATTACAAGGTATTATAGTCATATAAATTCTCTCAAAAATTCCCTAGTCACAAACTAGTAAAGAAAACCTTTAAATTTTAAGATTAAAGTAAACTAAGAATAAAATTATAGGATTTGACATTCGCTTTGTCTATTGCTTTTTTCAGTAACTATATATATATATATATATATATATATATATATATATATATATATATATATATATATATATATATATATATATATATGTATATATATATATATATATATATGCAAGTAAATCACTGTAGGTGCATGTGATCCAGGTATATGCTGATAACCACCAGGAAAGAAGAAAACACGAAGTTCCCAAGCGCTTTCGTGGAATTCACATCTTCAGGGGTGAGTACAGACTAAGGAGAAGTACATAACAAGGTATAATATATCTATAATATTGGCTTGAACCTTAAGTACCCTAGATCTTTCATAGACAAATGCCTGAACATTACAAAGAAATCTTTCTAAAGAACCGATCCCAAGCCCAGCCATGACCATAAGAATCTCTTAGTATTACCATTTCACAAAAAATTCTCTGAAATTCCTTTACAACTAAAAGCCTTGAACGTCAATGTGGCATCAAAAACTCATGCACTGTTAAACAAATGTTAATCAAGAACTCCCCCAACAATACAGGTGGCTGCATTTATAAGGTTCCTTGCAAGGAATGTAATATGTTTTACTTAGGCCAGATAGGTAAAGCTCTTGTAACTAGACTCAAACAACATAAATATAGTGTTAGGACAGGCCAGAAATCCGATGCTCTGTTTGTTCATTTGAGGGATAATAAGCATTGCATTGACTGGGATAATGCCTCCTCAATATTACCTTGTAATTCAATTGACAGTAGGAACATTATAGAAACCAGTCTCATGAAACGAATCCCGGTAAAAAAGTCACAGAAAAAAAGTCACAGGAAAAAAAGTCACAGGAAAAAAAGAAAAGTTAACTATCGAATTCTCACAATTTTTTAAGGTTAATATGTCAATCAGTTTCAGTAAAGGAATATGCAGAACCTAACCTAACCTAACCTTACCGGCCACCATAAATTAATTATGACTTTTTTTCCTAGCCAAAATTGTGACTTTTTTTTCTGTGACTTTTTTTCCTGTGACTTTATTACCGGCCTCCCATGAAACATACCGAATCCGTCAACATGAATTTGAGTAATGGTATGTACAAACTGGATAATTTCGTAATTAAGAAGGTTTGTAACCAGGTGAGAAATTGGGTCATCTTAACCTCTGACCTGACTACCGACTGCTGCGGTGCTTTTTGAAGATTACTAGGGTCATTACCTAATACCTGACCATTATGAACTTGATCTCACCCTCCTCTGTATATATATATACCTTGTTATGTACTTCTCCTTAGTCTGTACTCACCCCTGAAGATGTGAATTACACGAAAGCGCTTGGGAACTTCGTATTTTCTTCTTTCCTTGTGGTTATCAGCATATATATATTTTATGAAAATCCACAATGAAAACGTGGATAAGATAAATCTTGATAAAATCACACGGGAAAATGGAAACAACGGAGTACCTTAGCTTTCGTCTTTATTCAAGACATCTTCAGAGGCAAGCTAAGGTACTCCGTTGTTTCCATTTTCCCGTGTGATTTTATCAAGATATATATATATATATATATATATATATATATATATATATATATATATATATATATATATATATATATATAATCTGGCATTATAATTATCACTCAATAATAATAATAATAATAATGGATGCCCCTCGAGATCGAGCATAGCCGGCCCTAGAGGGCCACCTAAGCGTGAATTTGTTCAAGGTGTAGAAGCTGTCACCAACACAACAACCACACCCTAAGTTAACGAGCTGCATGATCCAAGGAACAATCTGAGAAGATCGAGCAACTCGCCAACAGCACTGGCTAACCACGGAAAATAACTTACTTATTTATGAGGTACAATTTGTACTGATTGGCATATACTTACATCAGTACTAACGATTTGTTGTTGCTACTATGTATTATTACTTCAGTAATTTAGATATCATTAATATTTCTAAAATCTAAGACCTAGAATTTTTGCTTCCTGGCTTTCTTTGAAGCAAAATCGTCTGTAATGTCATCATATGACACTTGTTACCCGACAGCATTGTTTATGCTAAGGACAGCAAGCCCAATATGCTTATCGTGAGCCATCGTAGACCTTAGGCATGTTTTGATATAGTGCAGCAGCTAACAGGAAAAATCGTTCAAATGGTGGTACAAGCATGAAATTTGCCATGAATACTCTCCTGTGGTAACTTTATAAGGAAAAAGTGCTAGCCAAGCGAAATTTCAACATGGCGGCCATTTTCCAAGATGGCCGCCATCCTGATCATAATTTCCAACTTTTTGTCATAAATATTGGTATATATGTCCAATATAAGTGGTTGTAGTGTCATTTTATATGTCTTAGACTATATTGAAACCAACTCTGCGATGTAAAAACACTATACGATGTTCTTTTGTTAGTAAATCAACATACCTGTGGCAATTTCTTTCAATTAGAGCTCGCGAGAAGATGTCTCATTCAAACGGAAGGCTGTAGCTGAATCCGTCATTTACTGAGAATGTCATAATATAGTCCTGATGAGGACAGTCTCTGCTGTTTTGATTTCCTCATTAAGCCTGGCAAGTACAGTTACAAGGAGCTGTGCAAGGAATTCCAAAGCTGAAGCACCTGCACCGTCCGCTCGTACATTCGTAGTTGCAACAGCATTTGGCTAACTCCTGACAGTCTTTCGAAACGGATGGAAGAGCACTGAGAGCAGTCCAAAAGACTTTCCACATACCGTCGTGTTTGACCCATCCCCAGCCAGATGGGCAAGGCAGGTCTGGCTGTTTCACTAATGCCTGTCCCCATATGTGTCCAGCCTGATAAGCAGCACGTTTGGCATGCTCTTTCAGTGCAACTCGGGTTGGCGGAATAGCATCGTAAGCTCTCTGTTTTTTGGCAAATAGATCAAGTCTTGCTTCGTCAACATTTGTAGCTTCACTGGACCTGTCGTACATGAGGACTACGAACCTCTCCAATGCTTGAAGGTCACTCTCAACCATCTCTGTTGGGCACTGGCTGAGTTTTGCGAATGTGTCAGAGATTTCATCACACACGTTCCATGTTTGCCAGGCGGACTTCTTTGCTTTTCCGTGGAAGGCTGGCACAACATCATAGCCGTTGAATGCATGAAAAAATAGGATACCACATATTTTCTCAGGTCCTATGGCCAAAACTACCTGATGTATTGGAATCCACCGAGTGCTGAGCCCTTTGCCAAACGCAACCCACATTTTTTCCAGACCCAATTGCATCAAAGAGGACATTACCACGTGGCTATGACAACGATGTCTGTGTCGTTCGCTTCAACCACCAGTGACTTGTATCCCTCAATCGTTGCACGCCGTGCATGCAGAAATATCCGTGTGTCAGCCTCTTCTTGGCTACATGGGGCTAGTTCATCCAGGTTGGCTTCTTTGTTTCTGATAACATTTTTACCATTTGTCACGATAATAATAATATTAATTGCAGTCATTTGCGACACTTTTTCTGCAAGATAGTTGATCAGTTCTCTATTGTTCTTGTTGTCACGTCGACAGCTTTGCCAGTTTGAGGGTGTTTTTCCCGTGGCTGTCACTCTATTTCTAACCTCTTTCCCCCGTTTTGACCTTGACTCAGACTTCAAGCTGTTCTGCCAGTAAACATCAAACACAATATTAGTCCTCTTGTGATTGATACCGAATGCCTCTATCTTAGGAAGAAAGTTTGTAGTGGCATATTCTTCAAATGACTTGGGTAAATGTGGCGCTAGTGTGTTCACCAATGCAGATCCGTCCACAATGAGAACCTCTGAATCTGGCTTTGTCTCTAGCAATGTCACTTTGTCTTGAAGCATATCAATGAGCTGAGACTTTGTACACGTGCGGAGTTTTCCTCTGTCACTCAGGGAAACAGGAACAGACTGGTTCTCATGATTGAAGAATTCTGTAAAGTCGCATTGCCTGTTCTGGCATGAGATGAAAAGTCTAGAGAACAGCTGGTAGTCATCCTTTTCTACCTTCATCTTTGATTTAGATCTGCTCTTAGTGGGCTCTTCTTTGAAAAAAGCTGTATCGCTCTTCTTGATGGGCTTGTAGAAGGAACCATGACCATCACCCTGTAGATCTGCTATAAATGACTTGAATCGTTCTCTGTCTTGTTCGTGATGTGCTGCTATCAAATTTGCCCCACTAGCATCAGCAATGTCTTTCGTGTCCAACACCAGTAGATCATCTGACTCTTTTGTCAAAGGATTGCCCATGTCCTGTATCACTGATGTAAGTCGATTCACCTTTTCAAAAAATGTTTTTTTGAGTAGCATTACTTTGTTCATGGTGATTAATACCTAGTCTCACTTCTTTGGCTCCTGACCAAGCTTCGTAACTTGCAACTAGACGGCTCACTTCCTGACCTGCGATCATCCATCTTCTGAGGGCAGAAGGATCCTCTGTCAGACTGATAGCTCCTCCATCACCTTTCACAATCGCATTATTCTGTTCATGAGCTTGGTCGATTGCCATTGCAGAGAACTCTTTTTTCGGATTTATGGACAAAAAAGTTTTCCCTGTGAAACTCTCTGGTTACTTCTGAATGTTGCTCCTCAATGCACATCATGTCCCGAAGGTGAATCAGAAGCCACTGCACATTGTTGTCCGCAAAGAAGTGTGGTATCAACTGTGCAAGTGATTCACAATGCAGTCTGAAGTTGGCTTCTCAAAATAATCAAATCAATGTTAGTATGATCAACTCCATCTGATATATGAAAAACCAGAACCTGAACTGTGGGCACACCATTTTCTAATTTTTTCTAAAATGGTACGAGTGTGGATAGAAGACATCCAGGGATGACAAAATCAGTTTCAATGTGGTTTAAAACATAGGAATCGACACTAATATCACTTAAATCGGACATCTCCTTGACGAAAAGGTACATTTTCAAGTCAGATGGCGGCCATTTTGAAAAATAGACTCCAAGTTGGATTTTCAAGTGGCGAGCACTTTTTTTTCATAAAAGGCCACCCAAGGAGAGTATTCAAGCCAACTTTCATGCTTTTATCACTATTTGAATGATTCTGCCCAAAAACTACTCTTAGCTGCTGCACTAATAAGCTTAAGCTTTGAGAAGCTCCTCTATGCTGTAGCTACAGTTACAGGCAGAGTGACTGCTATCCTCAGGGCTGTCCGCATGTTTGGATAAAGCTCTTTAATCTGCTTTTCATGTATATATTTAAGAAGTTCCAATGCTGTCAGAGGGTAAGTCTGGTAGATTTCTCATCTCAAAGTCCAGTTCTTTTCCATCAATATCTGACTCTCCACCATAGCTCATGGCGTCACTCAGCTCCCGACATTGTGTTGTGAGTAGATCAATGGACTTCTTTGAAGTGAAAGAGAACTCCAAATTTGTCTCTAACTACTCCCAGGCTCTGGAACCTTTCATTGAGTGATGTGATGGCAGAGTCATTCACCGCATTGACAAAAGACGCTTATAAACTTTTCAAAGCATCAGAAATTGACTCATCTGGAGCTTCATATCCAAAATGTTTCTTCGTCATTCAAAGTCTCTTTTCCTTTAACACAGCCTCCACATTCATTTCCTTGCTCATGTCCTTAGCTGATGCTTGTGCTGAGACAAATCCATTCTCACGGTAGTTAACCAGGGAGGCTTTAGTGTTCTTGAGTAAGCTGCATTGAAGTAGACTGCAAGAGTTTGCTCATTTGTTGCATTTGTTGCAGATGTCATACCCTACCACGGTGCATATAAAAAAACGGTAAGACCCAACTTCCTCCGCCAGTGACTGGGCCTCTATCCTTGTCACAGGGTCTGTGACTTGTTCCTCATATCCAGCAGGGCCTCTCTTACTTGTTTAGTTTGATAACACACAGCCTCTAATAGCATTGATACGGCTTTTCCACCTTGTATCTGACCATGATTTCGGGGAGATGTCTACCCTGTTCTTCAGCATTGCCCATCGCTGTGTTGCAGCTGAAAACATAGAAAACAGCTTCTGAAGAATTCCAAAGTACCCTAATGCATCTTAGGAGCTTTTAGCTGCATCAGCCACCACCAAGTTCAGGGTATGTGCACCACAAGGCACAAAGGGTGCACAGGGATTTATAGCCAAAACCCGTGCTTGCACTCCCTTGTTTTTACCTTTCATATTTGATCCATTATCATGGGACTGACCCCTACAATCAGCAAATATTATGTTCAAGTTCATGAGTTTCTCCAGAATAATGTCTGCTAATCTAGACCTGTTGTCTCTGTTGCTTCTGAAACGTCAATAAAATGTTCTTTGACCTCCGGGGTGTCTTCCAGCGTTACAGTCCTCAAGATGACTGACATTTCTTGATGGCTGATATCAAGTGTGCAATCCAGTATAATTGAATAGTCCCTAGACGTTTTTACCTGTGTAAAGATTTTCTCCAGGATTTTGCCACTGATGGACACGATGAGCTCATTTTGAATTATTTTACCAAGATAGGTGACATGTCTTCCTACTCCACTCTCAATTCGTTCAATGTGTTGTTTCAAAATAGGATCAAATTTAGCTATAAGCTCAACTTCTTTCAGGAAGTTCCCATTGTCTGGCTAATATTGTGTGTCAGTGGACCCCTCAAGGCAAGATTTCTCTCAGCTAATGATTGTATGATACACACTAATTTCTGTTTTGTCAATCGTTTTCCCCATTTTAGGGCACTGGTCCAAATCTCTCCACATTATCATGTGTTTAATGTGCTCTGGACTATTTTCGTGTCCTTTAAGTAATTAGCCATATTCTTCCAATCAGTTACTCCCTCTTTTATTAACTTGTAATCTTTCACCGAAAACAGTTTACAACAAATGCAGTAGGTGCCATTGTTTTGCTTTGAGTAACCTGACCAGCTTTGCTTAATCTTTTTTTCCATTCACTAAAATTAACTTTTTGGAAAAGGAAAATCTGGTCTATCTGAAATGGACCTCGCATAATCAGATCTGTTCTGATAGAAGCACTAATTACAAATGGCCAGTCAGTTGGATCCAGTGGCTGTGCATAACTTGTGTCTGGCGAGGGCCTTTCCTCTTGTGTGGGCTGAGCTGTCCCTGTGGGTCCTTCCTCTTGTGTGGGCTGAGCTGTCCCTGTGGGTCCTTCCTCTTGTGTGGACTGAGCTGTCCTTGTGGGTCCTTCCTCTTGTGCGGACTGATCTGTCCCTGTGGGTCCTTCCTCTTGTGTGGACTGAGCTGTCCCTGTGGGTCCTTTCTCTTGTGTGGACTGAGCTGTCCCTGTGGGTCCTTCCTCTTGTATGGGCTGAACTGTCCCTGTGGGTCCTTCCTCTTGTGTGGACTGAGCTGTACCTGTGGGTCCTTCCTCTTGTGTGGACTGAGCTGTCCCTGTGGGTCCTTCCTCTTGTATGGGCTGAGCTGTCCCTGTGGGTCCTTCCTCTTGTGTGGACTGAGCTGTCCCTGTGGGTCCTTTCTCTTGTATGGGCTGAGCTGTCCCTGTGGGTCCTTCCTCTTGTGTGGGCTGAGCTGTCCCTGTGGGTCCTTCCTCTTGTGTGGGCTGAGCTGTCCCTGTGGGTCCTTCCTCTTGTGTGGACTGAGCTGTCCCTGTGGGTCCTTCCTCTTGTGTGGGCTGAGCTGTCCCTGTGGGTCCTTCCTCTTGTGTGGGCTTAGCTGTCCCTGTGGTGGGAAAAACTGTCCTTGAAGATCATGAAAAAAAAATGTAATGAGTACCCACAAGCACAGCCGCATCGTCAGGTCCCTCATAACACCATCTGAGGGAACCACTACATCACGTGAGGTCCCTCCTAACACCATCTGGGAGGGAGTTACTGCACTACGTGTTTGCTGTTCAACACGTACAATCCTACATTAATCTGTATGTTCACTGTATGTTCCTTTACCTTTCTCTAATGAAGGCTTTTGTTAAACCACCAATGTATGTAATAAGTCATTTATGTCCAATGTATATTTTCAGCCTTCGGGCTGCAGAACTTTTTCAATAAACCGTTAATTATTATTATTATTATTATTATTATTATTATTACTAAAACATCTTTAAATTTGAAATTATATCTTGAACATAATAAACAACTAAGGGGCTTGTGTGTTGAAAAGCAATTAAATTTAAGTGGAATTGTAGTAGAAGGATAGAAAAGAGGGCTGAGATCTCTAAGGCTGCAAGTTAAAAAAAAGCGCAATTTCACACACACACACACACACTCACACACACACACTGCTTAGTTAGTTTTCTGGATTTTCTGCACAAAAACCTGCGGCTTAAGGCCGCCTCCAGAGCACAATTGACTCTACTCAGGAAAACTTTGCAAGAATAGAGAACTAATGGAAAACTGAGCAAAATGTCCACCATTCGTAGCATCACAAATTTAGTCTGGCCAATTGAGGGAGTGTTCCTCCAGAGCTTACAGTATCATCACTTACAAGGACGATTGATTTACGATAATTCTCGTTTTCTTTTGTCCTATATATTGGTTTACAGAAAATGCACAACTGTGCACCACCAGGGACTGTTTAAAAACTGTATTCACCTTTTTTTTTTACTTAATTGCCACCCTCTCGAGGTGACTATGCTGAGAAAAGTAGGACAGTGGCCTGTGAAAGAGTCCTCCATTATTCTTAAAAAATTGTCTAGGGTTATTTTTAAGTCTAGTACTGTTCTCGAATCCAAAGCTTGGGTTGGTAGACTATTACAAAGGTCTACCACCCTCTGTGTGAAGAAGTAAATCACTATTTTCATTCTTTATGATAACTTGGCGAGCTTTAAGTTATGCCTACAAGAAGGAGTTTTATTTCATAATTTTTATTTGTTGTTGGGCAAGTGTATTGCTAACCTTGCTACGCGCTTACAGGCCTTAGTTGTTGATTCACAGTATTGATATTATAACAACAGTTCTGTTTCCTCGTGAATGTGGTGCGTGACATCACAAAAAAGGACCAGGTGTGCGTTTTCAGTCATTTTTTTAGGATTTTAAACCTCTACCCGGTGCCTTGTCTGAGGGGCTGTTATTCCTAATAAGGCCCTACATCTACTTGGTTAATAATCGAGGGGACAATTCCAGAATCATCTTGGTCGCTCTGTGTTACACCTATTCTAGGGATGTCAGGTCTTTCTGGAGGTAAGGTTTCCATGTCTGTTTACAGTAATCCAGATTGGGACGTACTCGCTCACACGATTTTGTGTGAGAAAAGATTTTGACAACCCTCCCTAAACAACAAGAGTCGCTGTGTTCATTTTGAAATTCATCGGACCCCTCCTTAATGGTACTGTAGGGTTTCGTGGTATAATGTTGTCTAGCACTCAGGATGGATGGAAACTCTAAGGTGGTTTTCTTATTTAATATAAGTTATATGATAGACAGTCTGGTGCTGGAGGTGCCGTGTGGTGAGGAGCTGCTCAGCAGACACGTTCGGTGAGTAGCGTGTTGAAGGAGGTAGATGTGCAGGAGCTTCGTTAGAGAAGATGTTGCCTGTTGCTGGCCTCCTGGTTGAATGAAAGCTGGACAGCGAGGAGCTTGCTGGGAGGAGGTGTTGCGTGTTCAGGAACCAAGAGCAGACTGAGAGCTGGTTGGTGAGGAAGCTCAGAGAAGGACAGCTGGTGAGGAAGCTCAGAGAAGGACAGCTGGTGGGTCGCCATGCTCGCTGGCGGGAGCGAGGACCGCCAGGCAGGCGGAGGAGAGGCGAGGGCCGCCAGGCAGCGGCGGAGGAGGAGGTGTTGCGTGTTCAGGAAGTGAGGCCAGAATGAATCTCAATGGAGAGACAGAGCTTATATACCCAGCAGCCGTGAGTCAGCCGTGAGTCATGTAGGGAAAACCCGAGAAAGTCGCCGGTCTTTGGCTCCGTTGCTAGGATACTGCAACTGCAACTAGGGAAGATGGTAGCAGCTGGTGGCTGCGGCTGTGCAGTTGGAGGCAGTTGTAGGGGAGACGTCCACTACAGTACCTTTCTGGAGCGAATACGTGAGATTTATACAGTTGAAGGAGCATTTTCTCATCTATAAATTCGAGCGTACACTTTATAATTCCCAGATCTCGGTTTATTTTTTCACTTACTGCTCTACCTTCAGGGACTGATCTGCCGTTGTAGCAGATCAGTGAGTCCTTATCTTTACTTCTTGCTTTTACTGTTATCGTCTTTGCCACTGATCGGCTCGTTAGCCGCTTGGGCGGTCGGTCACGTCTCTTTTACGCATTGTGGGCAAGTACTGGCTCCTGAATGTATCTGAACCTGCTCCAGTGCTGGTCAAGTTTGGTCATGAAATAACTCACACTCTGTGCAGTCACAACACTCTCCGGCAGATTGTTCCAACTCTCACTCCAAAAAAGCTAGTCCCCACAGTTTTCTGTGGGGGGGGGGGGGGGGGCGTTCGCCAGCTGCAGGCATGGACACTCGATGTTTATACACCTCAATTAGGTATTCCCTTGCCTGTCTGTAGTATAAGCTAGGTAGTTGCAGGCACTCTAATCTCTCTGGATAGTTGAGGTGCCGAAGTGCAAGCACCAGTCTGTCAATACTGAACTGCGATAAATACTCGATACATTACTGTACTCCGTATTGTGTTTTTAGTGAAACTAATTTCATTCGCACATTCTACCCATCTTCCAGCTGCAGTTAGAGTGTGTGTGTGCATATATATATATTTATATATATATATATATATATATATATATATATATATATATATATATATATATATATATAAAAGAAAGAAGTATGTCTGTGTGTTTGTGTGTGTGTGTGTGTGTCGGCACGAGAATCTCGGAAACTACTTTACCGATCTGTAGTGATGACGGATGGTGTTATATGTTGTGATGATGGATGTTGTTATTTGTAGTGATGATGGGTGGTGTTATATGTAGTGATAACATAAGAACATAAGAATGGTGGAAACTGCAGCGGGCCTATTGGCCCATACTGGGCAGTCCCGTTTATACCCAACCCCTAATGCTCATAGAAGCATCCAACCTATGTATGAAGCTATCCAGCGTATTCGAGTTAATGATGATATTTGGTAACTTGTTCCATTCATCCCCTACTCTGTTTCCAAACCAGTGTTTACCTATTTCGCGCCTAAATCTAAATTTGTCTAATTTAAATCCATTGTGTTATATGTAGTGATGATGGATGTTGTTATATGTAGTGATGATGGGTGGTGTTATATGTAGTGATGATGGATGGTGTTATATGTAGTGATGATGGATGGTGTTATATGTAGTGATGATGGATGATGTTATATGTAGTGATGATGGGTGGTGTTATATGTAGTGATGATGGATGGTGTTATATGTAGTGATAATTAGACAATGAAATAATAACAGTTTAATGCTAAAAAAATATACTTTGCTGTACCGTTGTAGTGAAAAACATGGTGGAACTTACATACACCGTTAATGAACTATTGATGGAAGAAGAAGTTTTGGGGACTGAACAGTGAAACAATGTGGAGCCTCCCGGAGGGTGGCGTCCTACCGTTGCCTAGCTGATGAGCGATTCTGCTTGTATTTATATAAAGCAAAGGTGCTGTTACTCCGCTCAACCACCACCAACCGAGTCGTCGTGGTTTAAATCCTAGGTATACCTAACCCTGTTACAATAAAGTGTGCTTTAGCTAAACTGTTGTATCTTGCTGTTATGAACTACTTCCCAGTTTGTGTAGGGAAGACTATGGTCACAAGATTGGGCTGGCCATCAGTGAGTCTGGGGTACTTGTACTTGTACTTGTTTTGGGGATTACTGGCCACTTCGCCTTTAAGCTCTTTCGGCCGAAGCTGTTTGTTTCCTGAGTCGTTTTCTTTGGACTTCTTCCAATTGTTCTTTTTGCTTTTCAATTGTCATTCTTCTTCTTGGTCTTGTTCTGGTATATTGTCGTAAAAATCTAAAAACGATGATGATTTTAATGTTAGTAAATCCTTTTCTTCGGTCTTGTATATTTCTCATACAACACCTGTTACTTAATGCGCCTCATACAACACCTGTTACTTAATGAGTTTCATACAACACTTGTTACTTAATGCGTCTCATACAACACCTGTTACTTAATACGTCTCATACAACACCTGTTATTTAATGCGTCTCACGCAACACCTGTTACTTAATGCGCCTCATACAACACCTGTTACTTAATGAGTTTCATACAACACCTGTTACTTAATGAGTCTCATACAACACCTGTTACTTAATGCGTCTCACACAACACTTGTTACTTAATGTGTCTCATACAACACCTGTTACTTAATGCATCTCATACAACACCTGTTACTTAATGCGTCTCACACAACACCTGTTACTTAATGCGTCTCATACAACACCTGTTACTTAATGCGTCTCACACAACACCTGTTACTTAATGCGTCCCATACAACACTTGTTACTTAATGCGTCTCATACAACACCTGTTACTTAATGCGTCTCATACAACACCTGTTACTTAATGCGTCTCACACAACACCTGTTACTTAATGCGTCTTATACAACACCTGTTACTTAATGCGTCTCACACAACACCTGTTACTTAATGCGTCTCATACAACACCTGTTACTTAATGCGTCTCACACAACACCTGTTACTTAATGCGTCTCATACAACACCTGTTACTTAATGCGTCTCACACAACACCTGTTACTTAATGCGTCTCATACAACACCTGTTACTTAATGCGTCTCACACAACACTTGTTACTTAATGCGTCTCACACAACACCTGTTACTTAATGCGTCTCATACAACACCTGTTACTTAATGCGTCTCACACAACACCTGTTACTTAATGCGTCTCATACAACACCTGTTACTTAATGCGTCTCACACAACACTTGTTACTTAATGCGTCTCACACAACACCTGTTACTTAATGCGTCTCATACAACACCTGTTACTTAATGCGTCTCACACAACACCTGTTACTTAATGCGTCCCATACAACACCTGTTACTTAATGCGTCTCACACAACACCTGTTACTTAATTCGTCTCACACAACACTTGTTACTTAATGCGTCTCACACAACACCTGTTACTTAATGCGTCTCACACAACACCTGTTACTTAATGCGTCTCACACAACACCTGTTACTTAATGCGTCTCACACAACACCTTTTCTCTGGTATGTTTTACCTTTTTAACTTAAACGAATTTGATAATCACATTTTCCTATTTCATGATTATCTAATATACAAATGAACCACAGAGTGCAGCGTTAGTACAGGTTATATTCGCTCGTCGACCAACACACGTAAAAGCTGTTTTAGGTTTACCACATGATGTGAGGTGTACATATCTGTGTGAGTGTTAAGGTCCTGGAGGCCGTGAGGTGACATAGCTGTGTGAGTGGTTTAGGTCCTGGAGGCCGTGAGGTTGACACAGCTGTGCGAGTGGTTAAGGTCGAAAGGCCTTCAGTAATTTATAATGGTCGACATCTCGAATTTCATTAAAAACTATGTTTATTAGGGTGTAAGTCTGCGGGGATCAAATGCTGTTTTTTTTTTTTTTTTTTAAGTATTCATAAAGTTTACTTATGAATTTTACACAACTGTTTCGTTACACTCATGATGTGAACAACATAAAATTTAGTTTTACCGGATAAAAACGACATGAGCATGTGGCGCATCTGTACTGTGTATTATCATTCAACAACATGCTAAAGATCGAATGGGCCATACAATTAACAGGACTTTTAAATTAGTATCATTAAAAATTTACTTCTGAAAATAGTGAGCGATATACGTAATGAACACTACACGAAGTTAATTACGGCGGCTAGCAAGATCCTGTTGTTCCTACACCCCCCCCCCCCCCCCCCCCCCGAAACACACTTGTTGGTGGTGCGCGTGAGGACGTCCCCAGCCACACGTCGTCAAGGTATTGAGCGTAACGGGTGCTGGTGTGGGCCACTCACCCTAACTTATTTAATCCACGGACTTCACGCTGCACGGGTTTCATTTCTTCATCACCATTAGTATAACCCATACTCAGTTTTACTAGTAATGTTAGGATAATTTTTTTTCACTATTTTTAATCAGTCGTCAAAACTGATGTCCGTATTAAATTTTCTGTTTTGCGCCTGTCATAAAATTTATACATATAACTTCCATGAGCTTGTTATATATAACAGCCATACCATAATTCGGTTAATGCTTTCTAGTTTTGTGTAGATATAAATGCATCTATAATGACCTCCTAAACTGGGAGTGCCAATGCTGTTTGTTTACTGTTCTATGCTTTAGACCCGGTCCCATGTTTCTTATAATATCTGTGTGTTATCAGAAATATCTAAGATGTGGGGAAGTTGTAATGAAACATAACATATTCATGCCGGTAATTAGGCAGACGAGAGAGTCGTGACACCACAGGCTGAAGGACGTCACCGCCACCTCGTGTAGGTTCGGTACTGCAGTCGTTATATGGCCACACTTGCAACAACTGCCTCGGCCAAAGTCTTGGACGCAAACAGGTAGGGAGGTCCACTAGAGCCAAGTTGTTCATGCAAAGGGCTACACGCGCATGGTATCATTCATTGATTGGTTGCCTTGACTACCGGAGAAAACAGTACTTGGTGCGACAAGTATCGCCTACAAAATCTTTGGGAACATAATGTAACCAAATATTTCGGCATTAGATAATGCAGAACATGAACAATCATTTACATATAATATTACTATAGTTATGGTAGGATATATAAAAACTTGACGCAGATAGCATTTCAGAAAGTGACAAGAAGTATACGGGGAAATCATGTGGTGGCAACAGAGGTGACACCTCGCGGTAGGGCCGGAGTTTGAGAGAGTGGACTAGCCCGTGGAGCTCACCTGACGTCTGCGTCTTGCACCACCTGCCTAAGGAGTGTTGTGGGGGGGTTCACTTGTGTTTCTCGGACACCCTGGCAACCATGGAGGGTCTCTGGTGTATGTGAAGGCTTGTCAAGTGTCGCACGATACAGCTGTTTACTGTTTACTGGTCCGTTTACTTTGTCCTTTTGTGCTGAGGATTATGTGGTATATGAAGTATGTAAAGACGACTCATCTGGCAGTTGTTATGTAGCTGATGCCAGCCACCTGTGAAGGGAAACATCTTGCGTGACAGGAGGGAGGTCCGGGAGAGCCTCTTTATCATAGAATGATGGGAAGGACCTGTCTGACCAAAGTACCCAAGTGTCAAATTAAAAACTCCTGAAACCACACCGCCGTCTTCGAGGATTAAGCTTCTTGAGCAAATCTGGTGAGTGTTGTGATCCTCATTGTGGTAGACGTTAATAGCTTCCTGTGCTGTGTTACCACATCTATATCTTAGATACACATTACATGTCTTAATATTCTCCATAATGAATATATATGTCGGTAACTTTTAACTTGTATTTTACAATAAGAACGTTAGGGCAATATATCAACATTTAAGCACTATATGTGATATGACAATAAACATTAGAAATAATTATTATATGTCGTGCTAGAAGAATCAATATCATTTTGTTAAGAAAGTAATACAACTGTTGACCTTTGTGACTGAAAGTACGTAAAGCTATAAGTATCAGCACAAGGTGAGACAAAGTCTCCATATTGAGTTCAATATTCCCATCCCAAATACGGATAACATTTTCATTTTATTGCTCCAGCTTAATGAAAATTAATTTGTATGGGATAAAATTTATTTTGTTTCCTTTAATAAGTAATTTACCATCATAATACTGTACACACAAATCATACCCAAAGTAGGTTAGGTTTTATGTGAAATTATTTTATTATATGTTTTACAATGATTTACATGTTTGGCTATAGCCAGTTAGACACTTCCAAAAAGAAATATATATATAATATATATATATATATATATATATATATATATATATATATATATATATATAATATATATATATATATATATATTATGTTACAATAACTTAGCAATATAAAGCCGTATTTATGCACTGGTGGTGGTTAATAAGCTTCTGATATCTTGTGTATGTTCTTGTTTGGTCAAAGAACTTAGTTGCACGAGCACAGGACTGCATTATAACAATAACATTAAAAAGTCACAAATGTTCCATAATTGCTAATAGCTTTTGTCTAGTGTTTGAACAGACATAGATTACATTCCATAGTTGTTGAAACATATACGACATAAAAAATCTACTAGATTAAGATCTAACATCCCACTATATGTTGTGTTCATTTACGGATTCTCAGGAAACTCGGCACACGTACTGTAGATTGTAGGCAGTTGGTCGGAGAGTGTCGAGTTTCTAGATTAATTAACGTTCATTTCATTTCATTTCAGGGATAGTTTTTCATATTACTTATCATTGGTAAGGCAACCGTAGTGCCACTGTACACGCAATTAGGTTGACATAGTCTGAGTTTCGTTACACATATAGGTAACGTTTGTTATGTCTTAATTATCATTATTTAAGTGCTTCCCTTACGTCTGTTCAGCTTTGTAGTCAATATTTGATGATAAATATTTTAAACCTTAATGAATGATGAAGAATTTTAATGAAGTGTGTTATATGTTTATTCGATGTTTATTAAGGTATATTATGAAGTTTAATTAGGTAAATTAGGGCGATTAATTGTTTTATAAGTTTAATTAAGTATATTCTTGAATTTTAGTGAGGTATATCATGAAGTATATTATGACTTCAGGATTATTTTTTCTCTTTTCCTGGGTCTTCCTTCAAGTCTTATGACTCTTGTTCTACTGCTGAACGTAATAATGATTTCATCAAGGTTGGGATTGAGAAATTCATGCCTAAGAAAGTTACAGAAACGTCTCCACTCGCTTAAAAGGTTCAATATTCTTGCGTCATTTCGGTGTATAATACGAAGTTTGAAAGAACATACAATTTTTTTCCATTTGTACAGACACTCACGTACAAGCATGTAAGGTGCTACGGCAAAGCAATAATTAGGTTATCCAAAGCAAACTTTCTGCATAAAAGTCCTCCAGTCAGTTGATCAAACCAAACAAGAAGTTATTCGATTTCAACTTCAGTAGTCACGCATCCATTCCTCCACTTATTCTCTAAAATGTTTCACTGAGCATCTCTTCTTTTCGTCAAAACTCTTCATATTTCCTCTTTGCACTTTAGCCTGCCACCAATCATGGAAAGACGCCAACATTCACCCAACTCCCATAAAAAGATGATAAATCCAACCGTTCAAATTAATTATATTGTCGATAAATTTCTATCATCGGTAATTAAAATTCATATCATCCAACACCGTGAAAATAACACATAATAATGCAGTCTGATGAGCGTTGTGGTGACATTTGATGAGTGCTATGGTGACGTCTGATGAGAGTTGTGGTGACATCTGATGAGTGTTGTGGTGACATCTGATGAGTGTTGATGTGACATCTGAAGAGCTTTGTGGTGACATCTGATGAGTGTTGTTGTGACGTCTGATAAGTATTGTGGTGACGTCTGATAAGTATTGTGGTGACGTCTGGTGAGTGTTTTTGGTAACGTCCGAAAAGTGTTGAGGTGACGTCTGATGAGCTTTGTGGTAACATCTGATGCGTGTTGTGTTGACTTCTGATAAGTATTGTGGTGACGACTGATGAGTTCTGGTGACTTCTGATGAGTTCTAGTGACGTCTGGTGTTTGTTGTGACGACGTGTAATGCATGTTATGGTGACGTATAGGGAGTTTTATGGTGACATCTGATTAGTGTTGTGGTGACATCTGAGAAGTTTTGGTGACATCTGATGAGTATTGTGGTGACGTCTAATGAGTGTTGTGCTGACATCTGATGAGTGTTGTGGTGACGTCTGGTGAGTGCTGTGGCGACGTCTGATGAGTGTTGTGGTGACGTCTGGTGAGTGTTGTGGTGACGTCTGGTGGGTTTTGTGGTGACGTGTGGTTAGTGATGTGACGTTTGATGAATGTTGTGGTGACGTCTGGTGAGTGTTGTGGTGACGTCTGGTGAGTGTTGTGGTGACTTCTGGTGAGTGTTGCGGTGACGTCTGGTGAGTGTTGTGGTGACGTCTGATGAGTGTTGTGGTGACGTCTGGTGAGCGTAATGGTGACATCTATGGCCTTCTGGTGAAATTTGATGAGTGTTGTGGTGACGTCTGGTTAGTGTTGTGGTGACGTCTGATGAGTGTTGTGGTGACATCTGATGAGTGTTGTGGTGACGTCTGGTGAGCGTAATGGTGACATCTATGGACTTCTGGTGAAATTTGATGAATGTTGTGGTGACGTTAGGTGAGTGTTGTAACGTCTGATGAGTGTTGCGATGACGTCTGATGAGTGTTGTGGTGACGTCTGATGAGTGTTTTGTTGCGACGTCCGATGAGAGTGTATATATATATATATATATATAATATATATATATATATATATATATATATATATATATATATATATATATATATATATATAATCAACGACCGTGTTAAATGGACTAAAAATGAAGTATATATATGTACCTCGCGTTTCATACCAGCTGGATTCGGTAAAATGCTACTGACACCACATACGAGGCACGGGCAGTTTCCCAATGAGGTTCACGGCGCCATCAGCTCGATGAACAGGCTTTGTGTGAAATATAACAGAGTCTAGAACTGCTTTTAGTGTCCTTGTGGGCTAGCCGGTAAGCGTTCCCTAGGGCCACCCAGTAGGTCGAGGGTTCGATTCCTTGCTGGTGAGGTCGTTGATTATATGTTCAAAGTCCGCGTGTTAAATGGACTAAAAATGATGGACTAAAAATGAAGTATATATATATATAGATATATATATATATATATATATATATATATATATATATATATATAATATATATATATATATATATAATAGTAACATGTGTCTCTTGATCAATCTCATGACGACAGGATTGACATTACTTTTACATTTTACCTTTATCCTCTGCTCCATTGATCGGCTCCTCAGCAGCTTGGGCGGACGGTCACGACTCTGTTACGCGCTGTCGGCAAGTACTGGGCATGTAGTGGCTCCTAACTGTGTCTGAACTAGCTTGTCAAGTCTGGTCTTGAAACAGCTCACACTCGTTGCCGTCACAACACTCTCCGGCAATGTTGTTCCAAGAGTTCACAACTCTCACCCCGAAAAAGCTTGTTCTCACACATTTCTGGACTTTGTGGGGCTGGCGTCCGCCAGCTGCAGTTATGGACACTCGACTAAGTAGTGCCTTTTGAGATGCTTATACACCTCAATTATGTCCCCTCTTGCCCGTCTGTAGTAAAAACTTGGCACTTGCAGACGCTCTAATCTCTCTGGATAGCTGGGGTGCCGAAGTGCAGGCACTAGTCTGGTGGGCTTCCTTTGGACATATTCAATCAAATGACTGTATCTAGGATATCTCGGGGACTAGGCGGGGAAGTACTTCTTTCTTGAAGATTGTTAGGTCTTTTTATCAGACCATAATAATTTAGTTGCTTGATTCACCTTCTTACAATGGCCCGAGAACTTCGGTTCATTGTCAACGTACACACCCCTTTTCGCATTCAGTCTCTATTAATGCAGTTTCTTCGTCCCGTTGGTGCGTCCGAGGTGAAACAAACAAACAACAACGGGCGCAATACACTGCCCTGTGGTACTCCGCTTTTCAAGGGCACACATGATGATTTCGTATCGTTAATCACCACACACTGCTTGCGATCATGCAGAAAGTCTACGATCCACGCTAGGACACGTCCCCGAATTCCGTACCCGTCCAGTTTATTTTTCATCCTTTCATGGGGTACACCATTGAAAGCCTTGGCAAATTTTGATATATAATGTCGATATTGCCGCCCTGTTCCAGAATTTGGGTCCAAACATCCAGTACTTTGAGTATCTGTGTTAAACAGGAGCGTCCCGGCATAAAACCGTGTCGGCAGTCCTTTACAGGGTTGTTTCATAGTAGATGAACCATCATGGCATTTCTTTTAATGCTTTCAATTACTTTACATTCTTTGTTGGTCAGGCTCACTGGTCTATAATTATTCGTGGAGTGACGATCGCACTTCTTGAAAATCGGACTCACATAAGCTAATTTCCAATCACTGGGGACCTTTTGCTCATCTAGGCATTTGCAAGCTCGTTGCACAACTCTCTTAGCCCTCTGGGATGCACCATGTCAGGGCTGGGACTCTTCTGAGAACACAATGTACCTTCAGTTATCGTGACGTCAGTTAGAGATTGAGGTGACTCCTGTTGTCACTTAAGCACTGATCACTGGAATCTATTGACCATAAGTATTTTAGCGCTATTGATGTGGGTCACGGTAACTTGACTCCCGTTGTCTACAAACGTGATCCTTATTACATGATCATTGTTGAACATTAACATGGATTCTCTGAACATGACGTCTGCAGACAGTTAAGGTGATTTCTCATTATATGAAGTTCATTGACCATCAAGATCACTCATGTATTTAAAACGTTAAGGTGACTATCGTTGGTGTGACCATGGGGTGACTTTAATATGCTGTTGGTTGAGATTGAAGTCCTTGACCGCGTTGTAAATCTCGTTAAAATGAAGTGTGTTGATGGTCGAGGCGACTGCCGAGCGTTGAGGGTGGTGGCTACTTAGGGGGGAGACATACATACCAGTATTGAGCGGTGTGAGGGCCTCCGTGGGCGTGTGGCGGGTATTGACGTTGGGCAGCTGCAACACTCGAGTGTTAGCCCATGGGACACCCTCGTCTACACCCCTGGTACACGCGCCCCAAGAGCACACATAGCCTCGTACGCTTTCCTAACCACCCAGGGATATATATCTCAAGTGTACATATAGATTCATGCACACATTCTAGTACACACACCATTCTTATACACACTGACTGGTACACACTCAAGTGTACACACTCACTAGTACACACTCACTGCTACACACTCATTGGTACACACTCACGGGTACACTCACTAGTACACACTCACTGGTACACACTCACTGGTACACACTCACTGGTACACACTCACCGGTACACACTCACCGGTACACACTCACTGATCCACACTCACCGGTTTACATCCACTGGTACACACTCACTAGTACACACTCACTGATCCACACTCACTGGTACACACTCACTAGTACACACTCACTGGTACACACACTCACTGGTACACACTCACTCATCCACACTCACTGATCCACACTCACTGATCCACACTCACTGGTACACACTCACTGGTACACACTCACTGGTATGCACTCACTGGTATGCACTCACTAGTACACACTCACTGGCACACACTCACTGGTACACACCGAAACACACTCACTGGTATACACTCACTGGAACACACCGAAACACACTCACTGGTACACACCCACTGGTACACACCCACCGGTACACACTCACCGGTACACACTCACTGGTACACACTCACTGGTACACACTCACTGGTACACACTCACTAGTACACACTCACTGGTACATGGATCAACCTGGACTCTCGTGAGTTGCCGGTCGACTCCAAATTGCGGGTTACAAATTGTTCCATACCGATAGGCAGACCACTAAAGGAGGCCGAGAAGCAATCTATGTTAGGGATAATCTGAAGTGTGAAATAAATGAGGAAATAAAAACTGAGCAGAATACAGAAATAATTTGGATAGAATTAATCGACGGTAGGGAAAAATTAATCACAGGAGTAATATATAGACCTCCCAATCTTGATAAGAGTCAATGAGCGACTTACCTGGGATGAAATGCGCAGGGCTTCCATACACAACAAAGTCTGTATAGTAGGCGACTTTAACCTTGGCCAAATAGATTGGACTGACCTTACGGGTAACTCAGAATCAGAGGATTTTCTCGAGACGATCCAGGACTGTTTCCTAAGTCAACATATAACCAAACCCACCCGGGGTAATAATATACTCGATTTAGTTCTGTTGAACAGAGAAAACCTCATAAGCAATGTCGAGGTGGGAATGGGACAACTGGCCGCCGCCATCTGGCCGCCGAGGACTGGGGATAAACTGCAAACGCCTAATTTTGCGCTCTCAAGGCAGGTTAGGTTAGGTTAGGTTAGGTTAGGTTAGGTACTTCATGGGCTGCGGCCAGATGGCGGCGGCCAGTTGTCCTAGACCCTGTCGAGGTAGGGAACGAACTTGCAAACAGCGATCACAAAGAAATTAGATTCCAGTTAGATTTTCAGGGCAGACGTAAGGAAAATTCCACTAAGGTACCAGATTTCAGAAGGGCAAACTTTGACAGTTTAAAGAGGCAGCTGAGAGAAGGGGTGTCGCGCTTGGCTGTGAACCTGACAGATGACTCCGACCTGATAACGAGATCTGAGATTGCCGATATCCACGACAATTTAAATAATGAGTTACTTAATGCACAAAGGCAGAACATACCATACAAAAAACTCAGATCAGACAACAATGACCCTAAATGGATAAATAATTATTTAAAGAACATCATTGGCCAAAGGAAGGCTATATGTAGAAGGATAAAGCGTGGCGAAATTTACCTCCAGGATTGTTATAAGATATTGACGAGTAGGGTTAAAACCGAGATAGGGAAAGCCAAGAGGAATAATGAGGTAAGGATAGCAAGGGAGACAAAGACAAACCCCAAAGCATTCTCCCAAATGTATCAAACTAAAACACGAGAAAAGATTGGACCAATACGGTCAGATACCGGCGAGCTAACTGATAACGACGGAGAAATGAGCAATAATTTGAATAAATATTTTTCAACAGTTTTCACCACCGAAAATTTGAACATGATACCCGAGGCACCGACTCTATTCAGAGATAGTGAAGAAAACAAATTAAGCGAGATAGTAAGCAAATAGACAAACTAAAGCCTAATAAGTCACCTGGTCCCGATGAGATAATTCCCAGAGTATTAAAGGAATGTAAGGAAGAGCTTAGTATGCCCTTAGCAAAGTCGTTTAACATGTCCTTAAAAACAGGTGTAGTACCAGAATCCTGGAGGATAGCGAATGTAATACCGATTTTCAAGAAGGGGGATAGATCACTATCCTCTAACTACCGCCCAATCAGTCTAACATCAATAGTAGGCAAATTACTGGAAGCAGTCATCTCAAACTCTATTTGAAATCACCTGGAGAAGCACAGATTGATCAATGATTCCCAGCATGGCTTCACAAGCGGACGTTCTTGTCTAACAAATGTAAAGTACTCAGTATAGGAGATGTTAACAGGGAAACCAGATACCAGATGAACAACGATGCCATAGAGAAATCCGACTGCGAGAGAGATTTAGGAGTAATGATAAGTAGGAACCTTAAGCCAAGTAAACAATGTGTTTTTGCTCGTAACAAGGCTAATAAAGTACTTGGGTTCATACAAAGGAGTGTAAGTTACAAGACTAGCGAGGTCATCCCAAAACTGTATCTTGCGCTTGTGAGACCACATATGGATTACGCAGTTCAGTTCTAGTCACCGTATTACAGAATGGATATAGAATCCTTGGAAAGAATTCAGAGGAGAATGACAAGACTAATTCCGCGCATTAGGAACCTTGAATATAGAGACAGGTTAAAGCATCTTATTTTGCACTCCTTCGAGAGACGCAGAGCGAGGGGCGACCTGATAGAGGTGTATAAGTGGAAGTCAGGGCTAAACAAAGGGGACATTACAAAGGTACTCAAACTATCCAACCAGGAGCGAACTCGTAACAATGGTTTTAAATTAGACAAATTTAGGTTCAGGCGTGAAATAGGTAAACACTGGTTTGGAAACAGAGTAGTGGATGAATGGAACAAGTTACCAAATATTATCATGAACTCGAATGCGCTGAATAGCTTCAAACATAGGTTGGATGCTTATATGAGCAATAGGGGTTGGGTGTAAACGGGACTGCCCGGTATGAGCCAATAGGCCCGCTGCAGTTTCCTCCATTCTTATGTTCTTACACACTCACTGGTACACATTTCTCGGAATTTCGTGAGGAGTTCCGAGACTGATTTGGTCATGCCTGATAAGTATCTCTACAGTACACAGTCCGTCGGAATTTGACTCGGTCAGTCTACAATATAACACTTAGAAGAAATGAGTTCTGGATTTCATTATACTGTAGCTGTTCTGGGGTGTATGCCAGTTGACTTATATACTATTATAATATTAATAATAATAATAAACGGTTTATTGAAAAAGTTTGCAGCCCGAAGGCTGAAAATATACATTGGACATAAATGACTTATTGCATACATTGGTGGTTTAACAAAAGCCTTCATTAGAGAAAGGTGAAGGAACATACTGTATGTATATTATGTATGCTGTATTATATATTATGTATGTGCTCCATTTATATATATTATTTATTCAGCCTAGCTAGCAGCGTGTGGCAATGTAATTACCATGTCCCACATGCTCAATTAATGTGCCTGGCGACATATGGAAGCTGTTAGTGATCACTTGCCATACGTCGCCTATAGAGCAGTTGACCAGCAGACAGGTTGAGGAGCGCTACTCCCCCTGTGTACATATCTCTTATCCAGTAAATAGAACCTACAAAATCTATCCAGGTGTTTGTGTTCGCTCCTGTTGATAGAACTTATTACCCAGAACACGAACACATACAGATTAATGTTTACACACGTAGATCATGTGAGCTGAGGTGTTGAACAGCAGACACGTAGTGTAGTAACTCCCTCACAGATGGCGTTATAAATATTAAATAATAATAATAATTAACGGTTTATTGAAAAAATTCTGCTGCCTGAAGGCTGAAAATATACATTGGACACAAATGACTTATTACATACATTGGTGGTTTAACAAAAGCCTTTATTATAGAAAGGTAAAGGAACATACAGTGAACATACAGGTTAATGTAGGTGTTGAACAACAAACTCGTAGTGTAGTAACTCCCTCCCAGATGGTGTTAGGAGGAACTCACGTGGTGTAGTAGTTCCTTCAGATGGTGTTATGAGGGACCTGGCGTGATGTAGTGATTCCCTCGCAGATGGTGTTATGAGGGGCCTCACGTGGTGTAGTAATTTCCTCACAGATGGTGTTATGAGGGACCTCACGTGGTGTAGTAATGAGGGGCATCACGTGGAGTACTAGTTCCCTCACAGGTGGTGTTATGAGGGGCTTGATGTGGTGTAGTAATTCCCTCACAGATGGTGTTACGAGGGGCCTGATGATGTAGTAATTCCCTCACAGATGGTGTTATGAGGGGCCTGATGTGGTGTAGTAATTCCCTCACAGATGGTGTATGAGGGGCCTGATGTGGAGTAATAATTCCCTCACAGATGATGTTATGAGGGGCATCACATGGCGTAGTAATTCCCTCACAGATGGTGTTATGAAGGGCATCACGTGGTGTAGTAATTCCCTCACAAATGGTGTTATGAGGAACTTCACATGATGCTGTAGCAACTCATTCACTACGTGGTGTCGTAGCATCATGGGGACACCATGTGGTCACAGGACCTCACTCACTGAGGTGTGGTCCCAGGCCTCCCCATCGTGGAGTCTCAGGGGAATTATCACTGGGTACCTGGGACCTCACTGTGTGAAGGTTAGCTTGGGTAAGACTCAACTGTAACTGCCGAGTTGTTTTTCACCACTATTCAACACTGGTTCCATTCCTTTCCCAAATGAAATAGTAACTTCTGGCGAGAACTTGTTGATATTCCGGTGGGGAGGAGGGTTCAGGGGAGGGAGTTGGTATGGGCCAACATAATAGTTGACGTGGCTGCTGCTGAGCAGCGCCAGGTGCGTCTGACCCGTCTTGACCCGTCGGTGGTCAAGGATGAAGAGCTGTTTGTGAGTTAGTTGTTCTGGTATAATCCGGTCAACTGTTTGCTTGGATAGATAAGTGATGTGATACAAGGCAAATCTAAATTTTAATAACGAATATTATATACTGAAAATCACTTCAGGAAAAGCAAAGAAACCTCTGTTTTCGTGAAATTAGGGTTGTGAACAAGGAAATCCACGCGAGCTTCTGTAGAAATAAATGTCTTTCAACATTGCTCCGCGTGTTCGATTCCTGGGTCGGATATGGAGACGGCGTTATCTAGTGTGACGACTAAACACCGCAGGTTTTCGTACGGTCCACCTGTTTCCTCTTGTACCCACGCTGGACAATGAAGGTGATCTGAAAAAACATACGACCGCTAGAATTTTGGTTAATCTTCACAAAATTTAACTTTCATGCAAGAATTTAACTTATATTTTGAATTATGCATTTTTTTAATGATCTTGTGCATAATGAGGTTTAAAAAAAATCAATATTTGGGTTTTTCATTTATGATTTGATCAATGAAAACACGAGCTCGTAGAAATACTTGCAACAACCCAATGTACAGCCTGGGAAATATTTGGAGTTTTTGCTGCTTTGATGGTTTTGCTGGGATCAAGAGTCACAGGAATAGCCAAATATCGATATTTTCTGAATTTCCTCTTGATACCAGTGTATTATGGGGCCATGAAACGAGGTACATGGGAATATATACTACAGCACATTGGCTTATGACTGACTACAATTTTAGTTGATATATGCTTCTGACTAGAGGCATGAGAATGAATAAATGTTATCATGAAACTCTAGGAACTGGGCTGCGCGATCACCTAGGTGGACAGTATTAATTCGTAAAGAGTGTGTTACAGGAAGTTCGTTGTCCTCGTGTTCAGGAGCTTGTTGTAGTCGAGTTAAAATTTGCTGGTGTAGAAGTCGAGCATCATCTTGTTAATATTTGGTCGATTCTGTCGATATTGAGGGCTGCCTTTGCTGGCGATAATTAAATCTATTTAGCCTTATCAATAACTTCTATTGGTATTATAGCATTTCTAACTTTACACAATTATTTTTTTTCCTTTTTTCGATGTCCAACCTAACATGGAATATTGCTGTCGCATGTGACGTGGCACACCACAGTCCCATTTGTTATTATTAAGCAAAATTAAATCTAAAACCATACACTTGACTCTGTTCTCCAAATCCTCCTTACCACCTCTTTATGCCTGATTAATTATTTGTCTATTCTTTGTGTCTTTTCTACTGTTATTTCCAAGGTTAGTGTACCAGCGAATTCCAGTCCATCATCCTCTGTCCTCTCAAACCGTAGTAACACATTTTATTCAGTACCATGCCTTCTCAACTCTATACCAGTTCCATTCAGTCGAACTTTATTATCTTTATCCTTCATTCTCCGCATTTCTCGTGTAACAAATTTTATCCACACATAATCTTTAAATGCAGGGCACACACTCACCTCTTATTGCATACTTAAATCATGCATATCCATATCTGTTATCCATTATGTTCGAGTATTAAGCTAGCCTACCTTGAGTATGGGGTCACTTGTCAGTTACATTGGCTTTCAGAGGACACACTGTCTTGCTCTTCTCCTTTTGTCCTGCACACAGTAAACAAAAATAACTGTCTGCCACGGCAGGTCAACCCATGGAGTAGACACTAACTTTTAATTTTCTATAAAGATCATATTTAATGATATTTGGGACTGATGACGGGGTGCATTGGTTAGGTGGAAGTAGCGTCCACCTCTCGTTTTAAGGGTCGCTGGTACTGCCAGTCCACCACTCTGTAAATGGGTAGTGTTATATGACGTATACATACAAAACTTAATATCAAAATTGTCATTCTGCCTTGATGCACGTGCGTCACACAGTATCTATGCACACACTCACTTGCAACCATTCAGATGATAAACGTACATTGGGCATGTACACATAGACGGACTCATACACGTCACATTTAATTATTATCCTCACTCACGCAAGGACAAGCACTCACGCGGGTGGGATCAATAAGAGTGACGTGCGGATAACTCGAAACACATCACGGAAGGACAGCACGAGAGACCATAGGGAGAACAGACACACTCTTATTATACAAGTTTATTAAAGTTTTGGTCATGGTCGTGGCAGCACCTCCACACAGTGACGCTCTAACACATTGTCCTTGATATTTTTCATGATTATATTTTATCAACAACACCAAACCATTAATATGCCCTCTAATTCAAATCCCTCAAGGTCACAACACCTTAACGTCACACAATTACCTGCATCAAAATATATCTACAAACTTTTATTTCTTTAGATATGTTTGTAGCTAAATTTGGCAACAAATATTGTATCGGTCTTATAGTAGCTCTGATCTATAATGTAACGTTGCTGTCAGTAAGGCAACAACATACTTGATTGTTATGCAGTGACCCATGCCTAATATATGTAACTTGTCATGCGTTGTTTGCACCCCTCCCCAACCAGCACTCCCTCGTCACCACCAGAACTTCCTCGTCCCCACCAGAACTCCTTTGTCCCCACCAGAATTCCTTTGTCCCCACCAGAACTCATGTTCCGGGCATGGATATTTGGTCATCCACCTGAGAACACTTAAATGTAACAGTGAACTAGAATGGAGGCTGGTCACTGCATTTCGGCTTCACTTTTGTTCTGTTGATTGTAGATTTTACGTCCTTTTAGCGTCACTAGAAGTAATAAGTAATATTTCTTAAATTTATCTCGGTGTTAATGCTCAAAGTGAACATTTAGCACCCTTTTCTATTTATAATAAAAAATATATATATTTATAGCATATCACAATCTGTTTTGCTTATTTACCAACACAAAGCTACGATATGATGTATAGTAGGCTCAACATGCCTAGAGCCGTTAGTCTGCCAGGTGTGCTGTCCATTCTTAATCTGGCTAGCACACCGGTGAATTAAATGCTTACTCGATAGGATTTACTAGGCCGTGGAGGTGACCTGAATATCGTCTGCAACGTGACAGGATATGCTTAGTTAAGCTATGAATTCCTGTCTAAAACACAACAGGATATGACGATAAATAGATCTCTGCCCCTGTGTTGGTGAATCCGGGTAGTGTGTTGTATATAAATAATTAGCCTACAATCCCTTCAATTATATAATTACTGACTGTCTATATGTAGACGAAGGCTATTAGTCCGGCAGTCAAACCCTAGATTTATGCTGAACCCGGATTTGTCGTCCAGACAATGTCTTCTTTTTTTTTTACTAATTATACATAATTTGAGGGTGCTGAATCCAAATCTGCCGGGTGCCACTCTGTCACCCATGGCGAAAATAGGATATTCAAAATGGCGTTCAAGATGGCCGCCGATTACATAAAGTTTGATATTTCAACCCATAATCATCATAGAACAACTATATTTTGGTTGATTTTCTTGGTCTTCACGGTCAAGGAATGAAATAAAAGTAGTTTGAAATCTGTTTCTGGAATATAAAGGCGTATTTAAGGTGGCGTCCAAAATAGCTGTCGTATATACCTTTTCTTTTTTTAAACTTCAAAGCAACATATAATGGCATTATTTTTGTTAACTGATATTCTAACTAATATTCTTCTTCTTCTTCTATATTATAGCCTATATCATAATTTAGGAATATTTGATGTCATGTATTTGAGATTTTTATGTTTGTGGCAATGGTGACTCAACAAACTAATGCATGGCTTTCATTTCGAGAGTACTGTGTCTGCAGCAAGTTTATGACATCAGTATCAAAGATGTTTTTCAGTATGAATTATCACCAGTGCCACCTTCCTTATTTGAAGACAGTGGTGACATGCGGACAGCGATGAGTAATGCCACCTTGAAGAAAAACTTGGGAGTGGAACTTTCTTCTAGTTTCGTTGAACAAGCTGAAGTAACTGTGGTAGATGGATGGGCTGTCCTATGGATCATCTCATGGCCTTCCAGGGATACAATTGAGAACTTCATCAAGAACATGATTGCATACATCAGCAACATATTGCAGAAGACTGATGTATATCTCATCTTTGACAGGTACTACCCAAACAGTATTAAAGATGCAATGAGGATGTCAAGAGCAGGAAAAAATACAAGCCTGACCCTGACCCTAAGCACACAACTACCCCCTCAGAAAGTTGTGCAGGCAGTCAAAGAGAATAAAGTGAAATTGGTAGATCTTGTCTATCAATATCTATAGGAGAATGCTGAGCTTCTTCCACAGAATGGTAGAAAGCTCATCACTACTGGCCGAGACTCAGTACCCAAAGAGATTCAGTTGGGTAATGTCATGTATAAACCAGACATGAAAATGCTTCACGAAGAAGCAGATGTGAATATAGCAAAACAGGTGTTGTTTCTTGCCTCAAGTGGTGTTGAGTGCATCTAAGTCATTTGCCATGACACAGATGTGTTTGCGCTGCTGATGCACTACTACTACTCATCACAGAAGTTAAACTGCAAGATATTCATGGAGGGGACTAGTCCTTCAAGATCTACCGTTGACATCAAGGCCACAGTTGAAAAGCACAGGGATCTTGTTGATGACATAATGGCAGCACACGCTCTTTCTAGATGTGACACCGTCTCTCCTCTCTATGGTATTGGCAAGGTTACCGCCATACAGACTTTGAAATCTGGTCGTCGTCTTGACAAACTTGGGAAAATTGTTACTGAGATAACAGAAGTTGTCTCTCAAGCCACCAGATTTGTAGCAGCATGTTATGACTCGTAGGTCATCCATGATATGTCTACTGTACGATTTGATGTTTGGACATCCAAAATGTCCAACAAAGGGCTGACTTCAGCTCCTGAGCTGAGATGCTTGCCTCCAACAACTGCAGCATTAGAACTACACGTGCTTAGGGCTCATTACCAGACCATGATTTGGAGAGCAACCTTAGAAGTTGGTCCACCAAACCATGACCCAAGGCAGTACGTATAGTCAAGTGACCAGGCGTCCAATCTTCTGCTTCCAGTTCCATTGCCTCCAGATGTGTGACCAGTACCAGACATTATCCAGAAACTGATCAAGTGCAGATGTTCAGCCGTTCGGCCATGTTCATCAGCTCGATGTAGTTGTGTTGCTGCCATGCTATCATGCTCCATGTTCAGTTGTTGTCATGCAGAAAATGTGTGCCATAATAAAATAACCATGACGACTCTTGATGTTAATGAGGAAGATGATGAAAGCAATGATGACAGTGTTGATTAATATTAAATATTTGAGGGTATAAATATATTAGAAAAATACAGTCCTATAATTTATGATATTATGGATCTTTACAGAGTCTGGAATAAGATGGAGTAACCTTTTAGTGTTTATAGATTAAGATCATATGTAAATATTTATGTTTCCAGAGTATGTATTTAGTCTTAGTCACTAAATCATCACTTTCTTTTATGAATAAAAGCAGAAATGTCTCACAATTGTTTTGGCAGCCATTTTGGACGCCATCTTAACTACAGGTATACATATTTCATATAGTGTTTTTGAAGTATCTGTGTTGCATTCTTTGACCCTGAAAACCCATGTTTCAACCAAAATATAATTGTTCTATGATGCTTGGGGTTGAAATATCAAACTTTACGTATTCGGTGGCCATCGTGGACGCCATCTTGATTATTTTATTTTCCACAAGAGTGACAAAATGGCACCCGGCAGATTTGGATTCAGCACCCTCAAATTATATAGAATGAGCATAAAACTTTGTCTGGACGACAAATCCGGGTATTCTCTGTTTCTCCCTGATCATATTACATTGCTCGGTCACTACCCACAGAGTCCCAAGCAGTGTAATATCCTTGTACAAAACCCTTGCAGTATTTATACCTAACCACCGTTATAGTGATGATGGATGATGTTATATGTAGTGATGATGGATGTTGTTATATGTAGTGATGATTAGACAATCTATCTATATAAAACAAAGAAGTCTGTCTGTTTGTGTGTGTGTGTGTGTGTGTCCGCACGAGAATCTCGGAAACTACTTTACCGATCTGTAGTGATAATGGATGGTGTGTTATATGTAGTGATGATGGATGATGTTATATGTAGTGATGATGGATGATGTTATATGTAGTGATGATGGGTGGTGTTATATGTAGTGATGATTAGACAATGAAATAATAACAGTTTAATGCTAAAAAAATATACTTTGCTGTACCGTTGTAGTGAAAAACATGGTGGAACTTAAATACACCGTTAATGAACTATTGATGGAAGAAGAAGTTTTGGGGACTGAACAGTGAGACAATGTGGAGCCTCCCGGAGGGTGGCGTCCTACCGTTGCCTAGCGGCTAGGCGATTCTGCTAGTGTACTATATATATATATATATATATATATATATATATATATATATATATATATATATATATATATATATATATTCACAGGAGTCACAGTATGGTGTACATGTCTGATTATCAGACATTAGCAAAACAAATGGTCTGTTGAGTAGCTGAGGCAATTTTGCTACAGATTATTTATAACGTCGTCACCTGTTCCTTGTGTTTATCTTGTAATTATATACATGCATTATTTTTTCTTCAGTTCTGACCGAGTTATTCCAAATATCTTTGTTTTGCCATTTTTTTAAAAATTCGTTTCATTAGTGTCCATAAATTTCATGTATGATATAAATGACATATGTTACCGCCAAAGTAATCGTGAAATGCCCAGAAAAATTCTTCAAGATTAATTTAACCGTATGTGTTTTTTTTTTTAAGGTGGGGAATGGGTGGAAGGCATGCTGGGGCTCAAGGCACAGTCAGACATAAGGGATAGAGAAGTCACAACATGTAGTCGTGGGGGGAAAGGTTGGAAAAGAAGTTTAATGAGTTAAACAGAGGGGGATGACACCCCTTGTTTTACATATTACAGAGTTTGTTGTCTAACTAAGCTAACCTAGGATTTAGGATGAGGTTGCACAATGGTTACTTTAGTAGACAGTGACTAGTTTGATTTTACAATTACAGGTTTATTAAAGTCTTATACTGTATTACGTTATGGACTCACTAGAATGTGACTTGTTAAATGTGAACTTATATTATCTAAGTTTTAATCGAAGGTGGATCACTGTGGCGGACATAGATGGGTCGTGGGTTGGGTTGTTGTAGTGCGGGCAGACTCCGGGGCAACCAGGCGTGGGGTCGCCCTCCGTTGATGTCTTCCCCGCGTAGGTGGTCTGGGCTGTGAGGGTCGTCCAGGAGCTTATCCCGAACCTCCTTCCCTAGGCGATGGAACCTGACGTTGAGGGCCTCTGTTTTATTTCTTAGATGGATGGTTTCCACTGTCTCTTGGTAGGGTGGCGCTTGGCCACTGGTTGACTTCAAACACTTGTTTTGGAAGCTCTGTAGTTGTTGTAGTCTCGTCTTCTCGAGTGTGACGAGTGGTATATGTGGGTACTCCAACACAGGCCTTACCAGCGCCTTGCACAGGTGAACTTGTATCTTCTCAAGCATCAGTTTAAAACGTTTTAATTTGACTGCGGCGACTTTGGCTTTACTTAATCTGTCCTTCACGTGGGAAATCATGCCCGTCCGAGAGATGATGAGGCCGAGCAACCTGCCTTGTTTAGAGTACTCAATCCCTTCGTCGTCGATCATCAATGGCGTCGGCTTGAATTTGGCTATGGGTATGACCTCGAATTTCGTTTTGTTTGTTTTAATTTTCCATTTATTTTCATACTCCGAGATACCCTCTATTGCCCGAGCAGTGAGTCGCGCCATCCTTGTCGTGGGCCTTCCTGGGCAGGTGACTATCTGTGTTACATCGTCGGCATACATGACGTACTCGCTGCCGACGATTGGGGGTGGCAGGTCAGCCGTGTAGAGTGTGTAAAGGGTTGGTGAGAGACAAGAGCCCTGAGGCACGTCGCTCGAGAGTGAGAATTCTTCTTCACAATGTTCTTGCATCTTGATTTTGGCTCTGCGGTCCATAATGAAGTTGCAAAGCAGGCGCGTCAGGTTTTCGGGTAGCCCCAGTTGTATGATCTTATACTGCAGCCCTGCGTGCCAAACTTTGTCAAACGCCTTGCTGACGTCCCTCGGTAATTTGTTGCACTGCAGGCGGCCAGTCATGGCGTTGGCGATCTGCTTGTAGGCCTGGGCTATGGCGGTGAATGTGCCTCGGTACTGGCGGAAGCCGAACTGGCGAGGATTATTTACGTCTTCGTCCTCCAGATACATCCGCAACCGCTTGTTTACTATTTTTTCGAAGATTTTGGCAGGTACCTCTAGCAGCGATATTGGTCGAAAATTTTCGACTTTGTTTGGAGGCTTCCTTGCTTTTGGTATGAGGCGAATAACGGCGATTTTGAACATCTTACGGAAGTATCCAGAGGCGAAGCAGGCGTTGCATATATGAGCAAGCCTCTCTATCATGTAGTCGGGGAGTTGAGCCAGGATCTTCTTGTTAATGTGGCTTTGCCCAGGTGATTTTTTTTTAAACCCTTTTATGACGGCTGACACATCTGCATGAACTATGCCCTCCGTCAGATAGCTTTCGTCCACCAGTCTTGTGAAGTCAGTCCGCGGGAGCGGCTGAAGCAGGTGCTGATGGTCCTGCAACTGACCTAAAATGTCCTCCTCAAACTCCCTGTCGAAGCCCTCGTTCTCCTGTTCACTAATGGTAAAGATCTTCCGTAAATATCGCCGATGTAGTTGTACTTGGTTCTCCTCCTCGAATATTTTCACGTTGTTTTGGTCGAGCAGGTAAGGGACCCTGCTAGAGGTGGAAGCCATCAGTCGCTTGATCCCTTTCCAGAAGGCAGCAGAATCGCGGTAATTGTTGGCTGCCTCCCACACCAAGGCGGCCCATTTTTGTTCATGTAGACGTTTGCTCTCGTGCTGGATGTCCGTCTCTAGCTCTCGGTACCGGTCTCTCAGCTCCTGCGTCCACCCGCGGATACTAGCTAGCTGTCTCACGTGATCGTACTGGACACTGAGCTGCCTCAGCTGGTGACTAGTGTGAGGATGGGGAATGGTCCTGTGAGTGGTGGTCGGGATGTTGTTGTCCATCTCCGTCTTCACATCCTTATACCATTGTTCGACCGCGTCGTCGATGTCATTGGGGCTGGCTTCTTCCAGTTTTCTCCCCTGCTGGAGAATGAGAGACTCCTTGAAGGAGTCCCAGTCTGCCCGTTTGAGGTTTAACCTGATGTTGTTGGGGATCATAATGGGATTGGATGAGAGCGTCACAACGACTGGCAGGTGATCGCTGGTACTGATGGGTCCGGTGGTAACGTGCCTGTTCAGGGCGGCCTAGTTGTTAGAGAGGATTGTGTCGGGTGTTGTGGCACTGGCAGGTCTGATCAATGTCGGGAAATTAGGCCCGAGGTATTGCAGTTTTCCGCTTCCGATGTTGTCATACAGCGCCACACTGACGTTGTTCTCATTACCGTGTCCGAGTATGGCGTGGCGCGCATTTAAGTTCCCTATGATGTATGTTGGTTTTCTGTGGCGTAGCAACTGGTTGAGGTCTTTTCCGGGTAAGTAAGGACATCTGGGAGGTAGGTACATTGTGCATATGATAATAGGTCCCCTAGTTGTCGTCACCTGCACTCTTAGAACTGAATCCTTGAAGTCTAGCAACACTGTGACTCAGCCGTGACCTGATGGCCACAGCGACACCATCGTTCAACTCACCCGTCACGTTCCTCTGGTATACAGTGTAGCCAAAATTTTTCAGCTTACTTTCGTCCTTTATGCCCGTACTGTTTAACAAAATAATGTCTGGGTCTAATTGATAGTATAAGTTAGACGGTTCGTTACGTCTATCAAGGGACCAGTGTAGGACATTATGTTGGACAATTTTCATCCTTCTAACAACTGCCATTTCGGAGACTATAGCTTGGGGCGTCGCTTAAAGTGTTTGCTCGGCTTCTGTCAGTTAATGCCGGGCCCTCGAACTTCTCGTCACCCGTGTACAGGAAGGTGTTCAGGTCCTGGGCCTGCGTGTCGAAGTAATCTGCTCACGCTGCAGCTCGAGGGTCTTGTTCCTCTGTGGAGTGAGTCGTCATCATCTGGTCGCAACCATTGACTGTGGTTGCAGTCCGATGG
>CAUDMG010000431.1:452500-575000 GCA_958450375.1 Homarus gammarus | reverse complement strand
TCACCAGTGATCATTGTTTCATGTGGAAGGAAACCGACCAGCAGCATCCCTTTGGCAATCCAGATAATAGAGTCAATGATTGACTTTGGGTGCTGTGGCTTTTTTCCGGCTACCCTCATTGTTTATTTCGTCGTCTATGATAAGCTTGTTTGTCACAATCATGCTCTAAATTTGGGCTCAAGTTACTTCTCACACCCACCTCATACACGCCCACGAAGTGTCAATGATTTTTTTGACTGTGGAATCTTCTTTTGTTAGGAACTTTATGACACTCGATGTTCAATGATGTCACAATCCGTAATTTTCTTAGACAACACATATGGAACTCTCACCCTGAAGCAAGAATTTGTATCTAATTAACTTAAACAAATACAGAGTTATCCAACTTTACATCACTACAGTAAAAGGTTAGAACCCTCTTGCAATGTAATAATTTTTTACTCCCACTCGTGGAAACAATGTGAAGTCTTCTAAACTGAATTGTATAGGTGTGATTCCAGTGCGAAGAAATAAGACTTGTTTTAACAGTTCTTGTGTAAGTGAAAGAGGGCGATAGGTATGACTGCCCGTTAGGGACGATGCGGATACAGCACAATGTATAATAAGCCTTCGGTAGGCAAGGAGGCAGCGTGGCTGAGACTTCATTCAACCGCCATCCATATGCAGCTGGGTGGACTTGGTATGCCCGGGAATGAACCAGCAATCCTTAGGAGAGGATGCTAGTGTTGTATCCACTCGGCCACCACAGTCCTGAACACTTCTTGTACAGTTGGCCAAATAGTGTCGGCATCTTTCTATGGTAAAATGTTCTTTCTCTCAGTAAAGAGTTCCATGACCTTCTATCTCATAGAGCTGAGATCAATGTTAGTCCTGGTGAGGTGAGTTTCCTGCTGAACTCAATCAGCATCATCCGTCAATTCACTGACAGCAAAAGGTGATAAACTTTTGATCAGAGAAGAAAATGGAAAGATGCAAAAAATATGAACTACCTAATGACAAAATTATCCACTGCGACAATAAACCAAAATTATTCAACAGAAGAAAAACCAAAATATTCTTTACGAGGCATATCAGTTGACCAAAGCCCTGAGTGGCCTGCGGCATGACTGAAATGAAACTGATTATTTTTTTAGAGACGACTTAGATTTAGGCGCGAGATAGGTAAACATTGGTTTGGAAGTAGAGTAGTGGATGAGTGGAACAAGTTACCGAACATCACCTTTTAACTCGAACACGTTGGGTAGCTTCAAATATAGGTTGGACGGATATATGAGCAATACGGGTTGGGTGTAAACAGGACTGCCCAGTGTGGGCTATTAGGCCCGCTGCAGTTTCCTCCATTCTTATGTTCTTAAGTGAGGACTAAACATCCTCTACAGAGGGATAAATTGAGACTCAAAATTCCCGGGGAGATAAATTCCAGTTGTCCATTATAAACGTTCATGTTGATAAAACTTGTAATTTCATCAAATCCCATGTATCTACCACTTACTCCTTGGAAGATTAAAATAAAATGTTATTAATGTCCAACTGTAAAGTTAGGGACCCATTCACAGTTAGGTGAACTGAGAATGACCAGGGCGTGAACCAGCGACACTTAGGACAGGAGGCGATCACCGTATCCACTCGGCCGTCGCACGACTATTTATGGTGTTATATGAAGTTAATAAGCATGTGGCTGGCAAGGACGCAGTAGTTTATATTGTGGTGTTCGGTGTTGCCTTAACACTTGCATGAAATAAGAAGCAGATTCTCACTGTTTCTCACCCACTGTTCTGAACCTTGGAATAATCCTTGTTTTAGTTTTATTAATAGGGAGACATCACCTATGTTATCTCGCTCTTGTTTTCCTTAGAAGCTGAATGAGAAACTTAAGCAGATAATTTATTTCATTCTTTATTTTACACACCAACACTACAGCACTCCTTCACTTTCTTCCTCTATTACCACTACTACAACTATAATTATTACTACTATTAATTAGTATTTCTACTACTTCTGCGACTAATGCTTCTACAACTATATCTCTGAAAATTTAGGGAATGGCGTGTGAAGATGGCCTGAAATAAGTCGTCCTCGCCAGATAATATAAATACTCCTATAGAGATGAGAATTTACGCTCTTATCATCCCTGTTGGCGCTATCAGAAACTAACTAATTTAACTCCATCAGCTCAAATTTATAGGTGTGTGATGACTCTGTCAAAGAAAAATTGAGAAAAATAGTGAAATAAGGATAAGGGAACAGTGTCACCAGTTGAGAATAAATCTTTTGCTTTTATGAAGGAAGTTACATAATTTTTAGACAGTTGCCAGGGGTGCCAACATAACCACAAATGTCGATCTGCATTCCAGTTCATTTCGATAATATTCCATTGTTACCTCACCAATACGTTTATGGTCCACTGTCCATTAAATGACATATTGCAGAGGTCGAGTGGACAAGGTGTTCGTTTTCTGACATAGGGATAGCTGGTTCGATCCCAGACAATCTACTCGTACACATCTGTAAAAAAGTGTCTAAGTTTGCAGATAGGGAAGAGAATGTGGCCAATTACAATACTATTCTATCATCCACGCCTGATACAGAACCCAATATTTTAACATTTATTATAAGTTTAAGATTTTAGAGATTTTTCGGATAAATTTTTTGGGAAATGTTTTTTTCGTATTTAAATAAACCTTGACACCTAAGGTACCAAATAATTTAAATGAAATCAGTAGAAGCAACTTTACAGTAACTATTAACAGAACTAATCTCTGCTGGGTCACCTTGAGGAGTGAAAGAATCCTTTGCTATGTAAGTCATATGTCAACACTGTACATAATATTATTTTTCCCCAATGTCCGCAAAATAATTATTTCATGCTGTTGTTTCCATAAGAAAATGTTTTGTGGCAAAATGTACAGATTTTTCATTCTACGATCCTAAGATTTCATCGAAAGTGTTGAATAATAACTTTACTGGGACATGAAATTTCCATAGATTTATTATACGTTTGTAATTAATATTTAGCCAAGACAACAGACACATAAAATATTGAAGGGAGTGCTTGGGGGCTAGCAGGGAGTGTGTTCAGACTAAGGTGAGTGACTTCAGACTGGCGAAAGGAGTATTTTTGGACTAGTCCCGAAACACACTAGAGTTTTTTGTGACCAGCCTGAGAACACTCATGGGGGTAATGTTGGTCTAGCCTACGATACTCCCAAATATTTTCTGAGGGGCGTGGGGTATTATCGGGCTACTTCACCGGGATCGAACTAGTGTTCCTAAGGATATTAGGTGAGCTCTGTATCCGCTCGGCTACCGCGCCACGTATGTATCACAAATTGCGTAATAGTACAAGTTGAACTAAATTTTACTGCATGTTGAATAAACTCAGTTCACATTCGATCAAACACATGTTAAACCGACTTAGACTGTACGAATAACTAAATACGGTCTTCTCAGAGTTACAAGTAAATGTAAATCAATGGGCCAAAGTAACAACCCAAGTTGTACGTTACCAACTGATGAAGCAATGAGCATTATGAAAACTAATTAATAAATAAATAGCTTTCAATACTTTATGTTGGTTCATTAGATCAATAAGCTTTTATATTCATTCAATATTCTAATCAGTGAATTGTCCTTCACTACTGTTCTCATTCTTCATTTCCTTGGAACCTTAACCACCTGTCATTTTGAGCTGCATAATGTCCTCTGGCAATTTTCACTTTCAGGCACCTTTCATGTCATCCACCTGCCATCCTTCACCATCTCTCATGCTCTTCCATCTTTCATCTTCAAACACTTTTTCATTCTCATCCACAAGTCATCCTCAACTCCCTTTCGGTCATCCACCTGCCATCCTTCACCATCTTTCATCTTTCATCTTCAAACACTTTTCATTGTCATCCTCATATCACCCTCAATCGCCTTTCTTTCTTAACCACCTGCTTCCATCAACTGTCTATAATTCTCAACCAACTGCTACTCTGACATATTTTTCACTTTCAACTACTCGATACCTTGACCCATTTTCTACCGGAATCAATTTTCAACCACATACTATCCTCCATCAACTGCTGCCCTAAACCTTACGTCACCTTTAACCAAATATTCTCACAAATACCTGATAGTCTCAATCATTTCCTAATAGTACTTGTCTCCTCAAACATATATTGTACTAATTCCCATCATCTTCACCCATTTCCCATTTCCAACCACCTACTATTACTCTCAGTTACCTGTACCCCTCAACAACTTGCCATCTCTCTCAGCTACCTGCCCTTCAATAAAATGGTCACTTTACAACCAAATGTTTCAAATATTTGTCATCCTCACTCGTATAAAGTTCTTTCTCTTTCAACTTTTACTTTCTTCAATTATATCCTGCTTTCTATCACTTATCACGCCCGACCACACGTCTCACTAAATCATCTGCCTCACTCAAACTTCTGCTCTCCTCAGTCAATTGCTTCCTTCAGTCGCTTGCCTCATTTAAGCACCTCTCTCAGTGAACCACCTAACATACTCACATATATGGCTCCTAAATCACCTGCCTCAATAAATTACCTGCTTCCTTAACTTACATGTCTCCTTCACTCATTGTCTAACTCACTCACCTGCCACTAATTGCCTACGTTCCTCAGTAACCTACCTCATATCTCACACTCCTGCCACTATCACCAATAACCATCTTCCTTCAACCATCTTTGTCCCTTTCCTTAACACCTGCTTCATCACCTTACCCTTGCTTACCTTTATCCTGTTGCATCACATGGTAACTTCTCTCCTTCAGTTGCTTGTCCCACAACCATCTGTTTCATTCTATTATCCGAAATCACATTCTTCCTCCAATAACCTGTCACTCTCAACCACCTGCCCCCTCACTCATCACCCTCCCTCATTTACCTGCAGATCTAAATCATCTACCTCTCTCACCTGTCAGGTTGTCACCACCCACCGCTCACCTTCTTAAATCACCTACGTCTATCAAACACTTTACCATTTTCTTTCCTCTGCATCCATCTGCCACATGCCTGCTCCAATTACTTACTTACTCGAATCACTGGTTCCGCCTTCAACCACCTGCTTTCCTCAGTTGCCTGTCTCCATCTATTACCTATCTCCGTCTAGTACCTATCTCCGTCAGGTACCTATTTCCGTCAAATACTTATCTCCGTCAAGTACTTATTTCCGTCAAGTACCTATTTCCGTCAAATAATTATCTCCGTCAAGTACTATCTCGTCAAGTACTTATCTCCGTCTAGTACCTATCTCCGTCAGGTACCTAACTCCGTCAAGTATGTCTCCGTCAGGTACCTATCTCCGTCAAGTATGTCTCCGTCAGGTATTTATCTTCGTCAAGTACCTAACTCCGTCAAGTATGTCTCTGTGAGGTACCTATCTCCGTCAAGTACTTAATTACGTCAAGTACCTATCTCCGTCAAGTACATATCTCAGTCAAGTACATATCTCCGTCAATTACCTATCTCCGTCAAGCACTTATCTCCGTCAAGTACCTATCTTCGTCAAGTACCTATCTTCGTCAAGTTCCTATCTCCGTCAAGTACCTATCTCCGTCAGGTACCTATATCCGTCAAGCACCTATATCCGTCAAGCACCTATCTCCGTCAAGCACCTATCTCTGTCAAGCATCTATGTCCTTCAAGTACCTATCTCCGTCAAGTACCTATCTCCGTCAAGTACACATCTCCGTCAAGTACCTATCTCCATCAAGCACCTATCTCCATCAAGCACCTATCTCCATCAAGCACCTATCTCCGTCAAGCACCTATCTCCGTCAAGTACCTATCTCCGTCAAGTACCTATCTCCGTCAAGTACCTATCTCCGTCAAGTTCCTATCTCCGTCAAGTATCTATTTCCATCAAGTTCCTATCTCCGTCAAACACCTATCTCCGTCAAACACCTATCTCCGTCAAACACCTATCTCCGTCAAGTACCTATCTCCGTCAAGTACCTATCTCCGTCAAGTACCTATCTCCGTCAAGTTCCTATCTCCGTCAAGTATCTATTTCCATCAAGTTCCTATCTCCGTCAAACACCTATCTCCGTCAAACACCTATCTCCGTCAGGTGCCTACCGTCAGGTACCTATCTCCGTCAAGTTCCTATCTCCGTCAAGTACCTATCTCCGATAAGCACCTACCTTCGTCAAGCACCTATCTCTGTCAAGTACCTATTCCCTTCATTCACCTGGTACCGCTTGCCTCCTTCAGTATGCCACCTGGGGGGCCGGTGGTAGACGCGGTATCGATCTTGCCTCGCAATCAAGATGTCACGGGTTCGATCCCCGGGCCGGTGGAAGTTGTTTGGACATACTTCCTAGCCCCCATTAGTCCCTGTTCACCTAGTAGTAAAGTAGGTACCTGTTGTAAGTCGAAAGTTGCGAATTCGTATTCAGGGTGTTGTTGGAGCTTCCAATAACTTGATGACATAAACCATCGAATCTTCAGGCTTCTACGCCCTTAACTCATGAGACATAAAGGCAAGCATGAACTTAGCATGCTTCCCTGTTGGGGCTGTAAACGCTTCTGCGCTTCACCTTGCACAAAGATGTAGGGGGGTGCCCTCCCGCCTCCCCCCAAAAAAGTATGCCACCTAACGTAACTACAGTAGTTGCTTCATTAACCACTTTCACCTTCAAACACTTATTATTATTATTATTATTATTATTATTATTATTACAATGTTATATTCAATTCATAAGTATGTGTAAGTGGTAAGAGTGAAAGTATAAATGTGTGCACAAATACATATAAGTGTGTGTGTGTGTGTTTGTGTGCGTAACTTATATATCTTCTTATTCAGTCAGTCAGTCATTTCCGTTCACTAGACACCACAGCTACAGGATACCAATAAACACTATACAAGCCTTGAGACGCTCCCAGTGCTAACTTATGACATACAACTCTCCTGATTTCAGTGTATGCGAGGAACAGTTTAAGCATTTACACTGCAATAGAGAGTTTGTGAGCCTCATGGAAGAAACAAGGAAGGAGACGCTGGGTAGGGTGCCGTCAGCCTCTGGTGGCCTCAGGCGCGGTAGTCCTTCGGGATACCATCTGATAACTGGCCTACAGTAATTTAGCTGTTATATTCTGAGTTATATCAGTAATTCCCCGTCGCTACCTGGCTAACCCTGGCTGTGTCCTCCCTTCTCCCTCCTCCTTTCCTCCCTCCACCAGGCTGACTATAGCTACATCTCCTTCCCATCTTTACCAGGCTGACTCAAGCTACGTCTCCTTCCCTCCCTCCACCAGGCTGACTCAAGCTACGTCTCCTTCCCTCCCTCCACCAGGCTGACTCTAGCTACATCTCTTTCCCTCCCTCTATCAGGCTACGTTTCCTCCCTCTTTCTTTGTCCTTCCATCACTCCACCAGGTTGACCCTAAATACGTCTCCTCCCCCCCACCAAGCAGACCTTAGCACGTCACCTCTTCCAGACGTACACCTAAAACACAGAACAAAGTTACGGCAACTGATCCTCCACATTTACATGACATAACTCCGCTTGTTAGTGAATCGTTGCTCCCGCTGGACTAGTAAAAAAAAAAATCTCCAAGACCATTCAATGAAGCAGCATGTTTATATACTGTATCTAAGCCTTCTGAAGGTAAACAATAACATATAAACAAGAGGTTGTGTGTCAGATGAGTGTAGTTGTTGCTTTTTGGTCGTGATAATTTTACCGGAATAAGATAATAAAATTTTACCGGAATAAGATATATAATTTTACCGGAATAAGCTATATAATTTTACCGGACTAAGATATATATATCCGAGAAAGATAAGGAAAACATTAAAAAAATTAGCTGGTATAAGAGGAAGAGGTTGTACCTGGGAGGGTGTGGCACCGACCCCTCCTATCTTCCCCATACATTCTCCTTGTCTCTTCTCTTCTCTGTTATCAGGGTGCAGTAACTTCTCCTGTCGTCTTTACTTCTCTCCCTCCACCCTCACCCTTAATTGTCTTCTGTTATCTGTTACTCTCTTTAGATCTTATTTTCATTCGGTATTATTGATTTTTCTTATTAATTGTTTATTTTTGTTGTTTATAATTTGGCTCTTTTATGCTATCTGTCATACTACAGTACTGTCTTTTCTTCTTCAAAAGGTATATCATCTGTGGAAACCCAACCAGTGAAACGAATTCTATATAGAAACCCAGTCAGTGAAACGACTTCTTTGTGGAAACCCAACCAATTAATCATAACGGGTACACTGGGGAATACTCATTGATTTTCGCTCGTAATCTTGACCTTTAATTTGAATACGAGAGTGGGGCGGACACAGCACACTCCCAACTATGCCTCTGGTTGACACGGAGACAGCGTGGTCGGCACTGCCTTCACTTTCGCATCTGTAAACTTGAATATCTATAGTTTAGCTGGTCGACTGTAGGTGCACTACTCGGTGGGGCAGGCCTGTCAGCTGACTGAGATAGTCAACTTGTGTTCAAATTATTTTATTTATCTATATTAACTTTAATAATATTATATATTTTCTTGTGGTCCATGTTTTGGTGCAGGCTAGTGATTTGGAGTGGGTGGTTTGAATATTTCGATAGTTAGAGTTTCTATATTATCTAATTTAAGAATGTTCAAGCCAACCTAAATAGTGTATGAACTTATGTTATGTAAACACTTATGTAAAAATATACCTGTAGTATATGGACTTTAATGTGTGTGTTAGCAATTAATGTTATGACAAAGAAAACGGGAGAGTCAACCTGGCTGGTTGACGATGTGTGGAGTGAGGAGTCGAGAGCCGACAAGCCAAGGTGAAAAACTGGACGGTTGTCTGACCCACGGGGAGAGACCCTGGATTGGGCATTGTCGAGGGTGAAGACCCAAGAACCTGTATTGTGTGGAGGAAACCACGAGGAAAATATTAAGATCGTAAATATTGTAAATGCACACATAATATTTATCACATGTTTAAAGTCTCCAATCCATGTGTGCTCAAACAGGCTACCATTGGGTCACAAGGCGACTGCTCCAACTACTCGGCCATCGCGTGCCTTTAATGTATTCTATATAACACTATTTTTCATTTTTAGCTACTGTTTAACCAACCAAACTGCCAACTTTCATTAAATTCGATTAAACAGTTCTGAGACAGTTAGTTTGCATAAAGAAACAAACACAGACAGACACGGAGACACACACGTATAAAAAAAACAATGTGACCTGCTGTCGGAGCGAGAAAAAAATAATAATTTCGACAACTAATATAACTATAATATCTGTAAACTAAAACACTCAGCCCCTATCAACACTGGGTGAATTAAAAGAATTTGTATTTTTTTGTGATACAAAGGTTTAGTTAAATATTTGTTCCCGTTGGACACCGAGATATAATTTTCATGTAAATACACAAAAACTTCCTTGTCGTCGCACGCTCCTCCAGTTCCTCTACCACCACCACGCTCCTCCAGTTCCTCTACCACCACCACGCTCCTCCATTCCCTCTACCACCATCACCCTCCCCCAGTCCCTCAACCACCACCACCCTCCCCCAGTCCCTCTACCACCACCACGCTCCTCGAGTCCCTCTACCACCACCACCCTCCCCCAGTTCCTCTACCACCACCACGCTCCTCCAATCTCACCGCCGCCTCCGCCACGCTCCTCCAGTCCCTCTACCACCACCACGCTCCTCCAACCCCCCCCCCCCCACCACCACGCTACCCCTGTCTCTTTTCCACTACACTCACCCTGACTCCTCCACTATACTCACCCTGACCCTCCTCCACTATACTCACCCTAATCCTCCTCCACTATACTCACCCTGACCCTCCTCCACTATACTCACCCTGACCCTCCTCCACTATACTCACCCTGACCCTCCTCCACTATACTCACCCTGACCCTCCTCCACTATACTCACCCTGATCCTCCTCCACTATACTCACCCTGACCCTCCTCCACTGTACTCACCCTGACCCTCCTCCACTGTACTCACCCTGACCCTCCTCCACTGTACTCACCCTGACCCTCCTCCACTGTACTCACCCTGACCCTCCTCCACTATACTCACCCTGACCCACCTCCACTATACTCACCCTGACCCTCCTCCACTATACTCACCCTGACCTTCCTCCACTATACTCACCCTGACTCCTCCACTATACTCACCCTGACCCTCCTCCACTATACTCACCCTGACTATCCTCAACTATACTCACCCTGACCCTCCTCCACTATACTCACCCTGATCCTCCTCCACTATACTCACCCTGACCCTCCTCCACTATACTCACCCTGATCCTCCTCCACTATAATCACCCTGATCCTCCTCCACTATACTCACCCTGACCCTCCTCCACTATACTCACCCTGATCCTCCTCCACTATACTCACCCTGACCCTCCTCAACTATACTCACTCTGACCCTCCTCCACTATACTCACCCTGACCCTCCTCCACTATACTCACCCTGACTCTCCTCCACTATACTCACCCTGACCCTCCTCCACTATACTCACCCTGACCCTCCTCCACTATACTCACCCTGACCCTCCTCCACTATTAAGGATCATTGTGCTGTCGTTTTAAACAAGTGGGGAAAATATGGTATGGTGCGGTCGAGATGGGTTCTTGGCTTTGGCTTATTAATGATACGCTGGAAGGACATGATAGGCAATATGAAAGCGTCATGAACACTGATAATCCTCGAAAAGCTAATACAACCCATGGCACTTCAGGCACTTGCGTGAGTCAATGAAGTCAAACATGAACTCAGCATGCTTCCCTACCCTGAGTAAACCCGAGTCTGTAATATTGGGGGTATGGGGGTGAACCTCATCACCCTTCTGCCACCTAAGGTTCGTCTCCAATGACCCATAACACACTTTAGAATCTTTAATCTGTCCCAGACACTTTTTTCAACGCCCACACTCTACATCCAGTAACACAGCACCAAACTCTACACCCAATAACACACCATACACTCCACACTCAATAATACACTACACCCAGTAACACATCACCACACACTTCATCTCAACCCCCATTATCAACATCCCATTTCCCTTCACTGTCATACACTTCCCTAGACACACCCAAACCCGCCATACACTCGACTCGTCCAAGTCATATACTTCCCTGCACTCTATACACGCTCCCCTCCCACTCTCCCCTCATCACTATGCACCGCGACACCCACCATCAAACTCACTATCGCTACAATTCATTGATGCAGGAGATAAGCATCAGGGTTGTCCTCTCCTAGAATGATATCGTCTACGGAAATATATCCCGCACCATTACCACAGCCAGGAGTGACGTGGGGCAAATTGCAATCTCTATCATTAAGGTAAGTATAATTAAGATAAGGCTGCACCACCTGCAATGACTGTACCGGAATGACAGAACAGAGAATAGTGATTAATAGCAAGATTGTTTGTCGAAGCATAAATTATACATTCGGTACGAGAGAGACGATGATATCTGACAATGGATTATAATTATAAGTACGCAAGTGTGTAAACTGTGCATGAGTGTTGGTGATGGTGCAGGTGTGTAAAGTGTGCATGAGTGTTGGTGGTGGTGCAGGTGTGTAAAGTGTGCATGAGTGTTGGTGGTGGTGCAGCTTTGTAAAATGTGTGTGTTGGAGGAGGTAGTGTATGAAAGGTGCCTGTGTTTTGGTGGTGCAGGTGTGTAAAGTGTGCACGTGTGTTGGTGGTACAGGTATGCAAAGTGTGCACGTGTGTTGGTGGTACAGGTATGCAAAGTGTGCATGTGTGTTGGTGGTGAAAATGTGTGAAGTGTTCAAGTGTATTGGTGGCGGAGGTTTGTAAAGTGTGCATGTGTGTTGTTGGTATGTAAGATGTGCATATGTGTGGGTGAGGTAAAGTATGCATGTGTTGGTGGTGCAGGTGTGTAAAGGGTACAGGTATGTAAAGTGTGCAAGTGTGTTGGTGCAGGTGTGTAAAGTGTGCATGTGTGTTGTGGGTGCTGGTGTGTAAAGTGTAAAAGTGTGTTGGGGGTTCAGGTGTGTAAAGTGTGCACGTGTGTTGGTGGTGGTGGTGGTGTGTAAAGTGTGCATGTGTGTTGGTGGTGGTGGCGTGTAAAGTGTGCATGTGTGTTGCTGGTGGTGGTGTGTAAAGTGTGCATGTGTGTTGTTGGTGGTGGTGGTGTGTAAAGTGTGTATGTGTGTTGTTGGTGATTGTGTATAAAGTGTGCCTGTGTGTTGGTGGTGGTGGTGTGTAAAGTGTGCATGTGTGTTGGTGGTGGTGGTGTGTAAAGTGTGCATGTATGTTGGTGGTGGTGGTGTGTAAAGTGTGCATGTGTGTTGGTGGTGTGTAAAGTGTGTATGTGTGTTGGGGGTGGTGGTGTGTAACGTGTGCATGTGTGGTGGTAGTGGTGTGCACGTGTGTGGCTGGTTGTGGTGTGTAAAGAGGTGCACGTGTGGTGGTGGTGTGTAAAGTGTCCATGTGTGTTGGGGGTGGTGCTGTGTAAAGTGTGCATGTGTGTTGGTAGTAGTGTGCACGTGTGTTGGTGGTGGTGGTGTGTAAAGTGTGCATGTGTGTTGGTGGTGGTAGTGTGTAAAATGTGCATGTGTGTTGCTGGTGTTGGTGTGTAAAGCGTACATGTGTGTTGGTGGTGGTGGTGTGTAAAATGTGCATATGTGCTGGTGGTGGTGGTGGTGTGTAAAGTGTGCATGTGTGTTGGTGGTGGTGGTGTGTAAAGTGTGCATGTGTGTTGGTGGTGGTGGTGGTGTGTAAAGAGTGCATGTGTGTTGTTGGTGACTGTGTGAAAAGTGTGCATGTGTGTTGGTGGTGGTGCAAGTGTGTAAAGTGTCCATGTGTGTTGGTGGTGCAGGTGTGTAAAGGGTGCATGTGTGTTGATGGTGCAAGTGTGTAAAGTGTCCATGTGTGTTGGTGGTGCAGGTGTGTAAAGGGTGCATGTGTATTGGTGGTGCAGGTGTGTAAAGGGTGCATGTGTGTTGGTGGTGTAAGTGTGTAAAGTGTCCATGTGTGTTGGTGGTGCAGGTGTGTAAAGGGTGCATGTGTGTTGGTGGTGCAAGTGTGTATAGTGTCCATGTGTGTTGGTTGTGCAGGTGTATAAGGGGTGCATGTGTGTTGGTGGCGCAGGTGTATAAAGTATGCATGTGTGTTGGTGATGCATGTGTGTCGGTTGTGTGTATAGGGTGCAAGTGTGTTGCTGTGAATGTAAAACATTAGTACGGTGGTGGTGCCTGTGTGTAAAGTGTGTATGTGTGTTATGGTGCAGGTGTGTAAACTGTGCATGTACTGAATCTTGGTGGTGTGTAAAGTGTGCATGTGTGTTGGTGGTGCAGGTGTGGAAAAGGTACATGTGTTGCTGGTGGTGGTCTGTAGAGTGTGTATGTGTTTTGGTGGTGTGTAAGGTGTGTATGTGTGTTGTTGGTGATAGTGTATAAGTGTGCATGTCTGTTGGTGGTGGTGTGAGTGTGCATGTGTTTTGGTGGTGGTGGTGTGTAAAGTGTGTATGTGTGTTGGTGGTGGTGGTGGTGTGTAAAGTGTGTATGTGTGTTGTTGGTGATTGTGTATAAAGTGTGCATGTGTGTTGGTGGTGGTGTGTAAAATGTGTATGTGTGTTGGTGGTGGTGGTGTGTAAAGTGTGCATGTGTGTTGGTGGTAGTGGTGTGTAAAGTGTGCATGTGTGTTGGTGGTGGTGTGTAAAGTGTGTATGTGTGTTGTTGGTGATTGCGTATAAAGTGTGCATGTGTGTTGGTGGTGGTGTATAAAGTGTGCATGTGTGTTGGTGGTGGTGTGTAAAGTGTGCATGTGTGGTGGTAGAGGTGTGTAAAGTATGCATGTGTGTTGGTGGTGGTGGTGTATAAAGTGTGCATGTGTGTTGGTGGTGGTGTGTAAAGTGTGCATGTGTGTTGGTGGTGGTGGTGTGTAAAGTGTGCATGTGTGTTGGTGGTGGTGGTGTGTAAAGTGTGCATGTGTGGTGGTGGGGTGTAAAGTGTGCATGTGTGGTGGTAGAGGTGTGTAAAGTGTGCATGTGTGTTGGTGGTGGTGATGTGTAAAGTGTGCATGTGTGGTGGTAGAGGTGTGTAAAGTGTGCATGTGTGTTGGTGGTGGTGGTGTGTAAATTGTGCATGTGTGTTGCTGGTGGTGGTGTGTAAAGTGTGCATGTGTGTTAGTGGTGGTGCGTAAAGTGTGCATGTTTGTAGGTGGTGGTAGTGTGTAAAATGTGCATGTGTGTTGGTGGTGGTGGTGGTGTGTAAAGTGTGCATGTGTGTTGGTGGTGGCGGTGTGTAAAGTGTGCATGTTTGTTGGTGGTGGTGGTGTGTAAAGTGTGCATGTGTGTTGGTGGTGGTGGTGTATAAAGTGTGCATGTGTGTTGGTGGTGGTGGTGTGTAAAGTGTGCATGTGTGTTGGTGGTATGTAAAGTGTGCATGTGTGTTGGTGGTGGTGGTATGTAAAGTGTGCATGTGTGTTGGTGGTGGTGGTGTGTAAAGTGTGCATGTGTGTTGGTTGTGGTGGTGTGTAAAATGTGCATGTGTGTTGGTGGTGGTGGTGTGTAAAGTGTGCATGTGTGTTGGTGGTGGTGGTATGTAAAGTGTGCATGTGTGTTGGTGGTGGTGGTGTGTAAAGTGTGCATATGTGTTGGTTGTGGTGGTGTGTAAAATGTGCATGTGTGTTGGTGGTGGTGGTATGTAAAGTGTGCATGTGTGTTGGTGGTGGTGGTGTGTAAAGTGTGCATGTGTGTTGGTGGTGTGTGCAGTGTGGTGGTGTTGGTGGTGGTATGTAAAGTGTGCATGTGTTGGTGGTGGTGGTGGTGTGCAAAGTGTGCATGTGTGTTGGTGGTGGCGGTGTGTAAAGTGTGCATGTTTGTTGGTGGTGGTGGTGTGTAAAGTGTGCATGTTTGTTGGTGGTGGTGGTGTATAAAGTGTCCATGTGTGTTGGTGGTGGTGGTGTGTAAAGTGTGCATGTGTGTTGGTGGCATGTAAGTGTGCATGTGTGTTGGTGGTGGTATGTAAAGTGTGCATGTGTGTTGGTGGTGGTGGTGTGTAAAGTGTGCATGTGTGTTGGTTGTGGTGGTGTGTAAAATGTGCATGTGTGTTGGTGGTGGTGGTGTGTAAAGTGTGCATGTGTGTTGGTGGTGGTGGTATGTAAAGTGTGCATGTGTGTTGGTGGTGGTGGTGTGTAAAGTGTGCATGTGTGTTGGTTGTGGTGGTGTGTAAAATGTGCATGTGTGTTGGTGGTGGTGGTATGTAAAGTGTGCATGTGTGTTGGTGGTGGTGGTGTGTAAAGTGTGCATGTGTGTTGGTGGTGGTAGTGTGCACGTGTGGTGGTGGTGTTGGTGGTGGTATGTAAAGTGTGCATGTGTTGGTGGTGGTGGTGTGTAAAGTGTGCATGTGTGTTGGTGGTGGCGGTGTGTAAAGTGTGCATGTTTGTTGGTGGTGGTGGTGTGTAAAGTGTGCATGTTTGTTGGTGGTGGTGGTGTATAAAGTGTCCATGTGTGTTGGTGGTGGTGGTGTGTAAAGTGTGCATGTGTGTTGGTGGCATGTAAAGTGTGCATGTGTGTTGGTGGTGGTGGTATGTAAAGTGTGCATGTGTGTTGGTGGTGGTGGTGTGTAAAGTGTGCATGTGTGTTGGTTGTGGTGGTGTGTAAAATGTGCATGTGTGTTGGTGGTGGTGGTGTGTAAAGTGTGCATGTGTGTTGGTGGTGGTGGTATGTAAAGTGTGCATGTGTGTTGGTGGTGGTGGTGTGTAAAGTGTGCATGTGTGTTGGTTGTGGTGGTGTGTAAAATGTGCATGTGTGTTGGTGGTGGTGGTATGTAAAGTGTGCATGTGTGTTGGTGGTGGTGTGTAAAGTGTGCATGTGTGTTGGTGGTGGTAGTGTGCACGTGTGGTGGTGGTGTTGGTGGTGGTATGTAAAGTGTGCATGTGTTGGTGGTGGTGGTGGTGTGTAAAGTGTGCATGTGTGTTGGTGGTGGTGGTGTGTAAAGTGTGCATGTTTGTTGGTGGTGGTGGTGTATAAAGTGTCCATGTGTGTTGGTGGTGGTGGTATGTAAAGTGTGCATGTGTGTTGGTGGTGGTGGTGTGTAAAGTGTGCATGTGTGTTGGTGGTGGTAGTGTGCACGTGTGGTGGTGGTGTTGGTGGTGGTATGTAAAGTGTGCATGTGTTGGTGGTGGTGGTGGTGTGTAAAGTGTGCATGTGTGTTGGTGGTGGTGGTGTGTAAAGTGTGCATGTGTGTTGGTAGTGGAGGACGTTGACACCAAGACGACATTTGGTGGTTATAGATTTGTGTCTCATTGCAACAATGTCTGACAGATAGTTATATACAGGTGTTGATGACACATGAAAGCACCACACGATGGCTGACGGGGACTCACAAACATGCGCTGGTGGCGCATCAGAGAGATGACTGACAGGGGGAGTTATATACTGTACACGTGTTTGTAGCACAAGGAATTGTTGAATAATTGGTAATCAAGCATACATGGTGGCGGCACACCACACTGATAACTGAAGGGGAGTTATACACACCTGTTGGGACACACCACACTTGATAACTGCTTTGTACAAACTATCCTGGCATAGGGGCTAGTATTTCATTACTTGGCCATGTTTTACTATGGTTCTACATCTATGCGACAGCTTATCTTAAACATATATTAATGTAGCTACTGATTTGAAAATAGGACAAACGTTTCAAAAACCTAATTCATCGATATCTTAATATTTGCATATGATGAGTCGCAGGTATTCGCAATTACACTAAGTGCTTTTACTTGCCTCAGGAGACAAAAGACCCTAGTTGTTCATCACGAATCACTGATGTTCTTAGTGATACCAAATGACTCACGGGTACTCACAGTGACACCTAGGGAATCACACGTGGTCATAATTACACTAGAATTTTTTTTTTAAGATACTATGTTCTCATCGTTAACTCAAAGGTGCTCACATTGACACCAAGTGACTCGAAGATGATCATAATGATGCCAAATGACTCATAAGTACAAACATTAATGCCAAATAGCTTACAGGTCCACATGATGATCCCCAGTGAATCACAAGAGCTCGTAATGATGCCACATGATTTACAGGTGTAAGTAATGATGGCAAGAGACACACAGGTGAGCATCATAAGTCGAGTTAACTGCAAGGTAATCATTATAGCTCCAGGCACTCATCACAACTGTGAATGATACCAGGACCCCAACCAGACACCTTCGAGTGGATAATACCAGGACCCCAGCCACAAACCATCAAGTGGATGATGCCAGGACCCAAACAGACACACCCTACAGTGGACGATACCAGGACCCCAGCCACACGCCCTCGAGTGGATGATACCAGGACCCCAGCCACACACCGTCGAGTGGATAATACCAGGACCCCAGCCACACACCCTCGAGGGGATAATACCAGGACCCGAGCCACAGACCATCGAGTGGATAATACCAGGACCCCAGCCACACACCCTCGAGTGGATGATACCAGGACCCCAGCCACACACCGTCGAGTGGATAATACCAGGACCCCAGCCACACACCCTCGAGGGGATAATACCAGGACCCGAGCCACAGACCATTCGAGTGGATAATACCAGGACCCCAGCCACACACCCTCGAGTGGATAATACCAGGACCCCAGCCACACACACTCGAGTGGATAATATCAGGACCCCAGTCACACACCCTCGAGTGGATAATACCAGGAGCCCAGCCACACACCCTCGAGTGGATGATACCAGGACCCCAGCCACACACCCTCGAGTGGATAATACCAGGACCCCAGCCACACACCCTCGAGTGGATAATACCAGGACCCCAGCCACAGACCATCGAGTGGATAATACCAGGACCCCAGCCACACACCCTCGAGTGGATGATACCAGGACCCCAGCCATAGAACCCTCGAGTGGATAATACCAGGACCCCAGCCACACACCCTCGAGTGGGTAATATAAGGACCCCAGCCACACACCCTCGAGTGGATGATACTAGGACCCCAGTCACACACCCTCGAGTGGATAATATCAGGGCCTGAGCCACACATCCTCAAGTGGATGATACCAGGACCCAAGCCACACACCCTCGGGTGGATGATACCAGGACCCCAGCCACACACCCTCGAGTGGATGATACCAGGACCCCAGCCACAGACAATTCAAGTGGATGATACCAGGACCCAAATCACACACCCTCGAGTGGATAATACCGGGGCCCGAGCCACACACCCTCGAGTGGATATTACCAGGAGTCCAGCCACACACCCCCGAGTGGATGATACCAGGACCCCAGCCACACACCCTCGAGTGGATAATACCAGCACCCCAGCCACACACCCTCGAGTGGATAATACCGGGACACCAGCCACACACCCTCGAGTGGATGATACCAGGACCCCAGCCACACACCCTCGAGTGGATAATACCAGGACCCCAGCCACAGGCTATCAAGTGGATGATACTAGGACCCCAGTCACACACCCTCGAGTGGATAATACCAGAGTCCGAGCTACACACCCTCAAGTGGATGATACCAGGACCCCAGCCACACACGCTCGAGTGGATGATATCAGGACCCCAGCCACACACCCTGGAGTGGATAATAACAGAACCCCAGCCACACAACCTCGAGTGGATAATACCAGGACCCCAGCCACACACCGTCGAGTGGATAATACCAGGACCCCAGCCACACACCCTCGAGTGGATAATACCAGGACCCCAGCCACACACCCTCGAGTGGATGATACCACGACCCCAGCCACACACCCTCGAGTGGATAATACCAGGACCCGAGCCACACACCCTCGAGTGGATGATACCAGGACCCCAGCCACACACCCTCGAGTGGATGATACCAGGACCCCAGCCACGGACCATCGAGTGGATAATACCAGGACCCCAGCCCCACACCGTCGAGTGGATAGTACCAGGACCCCAGCCACACACACTCGAGTGGATGTTACCAGGACTCCAGACACACACCCTCGAGTGGATAATACCAGGACCCCAGCCACAGACCATCGAGTGGACAATACCAGGACCCCAGCCCCACACCGTCGAGTGGATAATATCAGGACCCCAGTCACACACCCTCGAGTGGATAATACCTGGGTCCGAGCCTCACACCCTCGAGTGGATGATACCAGGACCCCAGCCACACACCCTCGAGTGGATAATACCAGGACCCCAGCCACACACCCTCGAGTGGATAATACCAGGACCCCAGCCACAGACCATCAAGTGGATGATACCAGGACCCCAGTCACACACCCTCGAGTGGATAATACCAGGACCCCAGCCACAAACCATTCAAGTGGATGATACCAGGACCCCAGTCACACACCCTCGAGTGGATAATACCAGGGCCCGAGCCTCACACCCTCGAGTGGATGATACTAGGACCCCAGCCACACACCCTCGAGTGGATAATACCAGGACCCCAGCCACACACCCTCGAGTGGATAATAAAAGGACCCCAGCCACAGACTATCAAGTGGATGATACTAGGACCCCAGTAACACACCCTCGAGTGGATAATAACAGGGTCCGAGCCACACACCCTCAAGTGGATGATACCAGGACCCCAGCCACACACCCTCGAGTGGATGATATCAGGACCCCAGCCACACACCCTCGAGTGGATGATACCAGGACCCCAGCCACACACCCTCGAGTGGATAATCCCAGGACCCCAGCCCCACACCGTTGTGTGGTTAATAGCAGGACCCCAGCCACACACCCTCGAGTGGATAATACCAGGACCCTAGCCACACACCTTCGAGTGGATAATTTCCAGGACCCCAGCCACAGACCATCGAGTGGATAATACCAGGACCCCAGCCCCACACCGTCGAGTGGATAATACCAGGACCACAGCCACACACCCTCGAGTGGATAATACCAGGACCCCAGTCACAAACCATTCAAGTGGATGATACCAGGACCCCAGTCACACACCCTCGAGTGGATAATACCAGGATCCCAGCCACAGACCATCAAGTGAATGAATCCAGGACCGCAGTCACGCACCCTCGAGTGGATAATACCAGGACCCCAGCCACAAACCATTCAAGTGGATGATACCAGGACCCCAGTCACACACCCTCGAGTGGATAATACCAAGGCCCGAGCCTCACACCCTCGAGTGGATGATACCAGGACCCCAGCCACACACCCTCGAGTGGATAATACCAGGACCCCAGCCACACACCCTCGAGTGGATAATACCAGGACCCCAGCCACACACCCTCGAGTGGATACTAAAAGGACCCCAGCCACAGACTATCAAGTGGATGATACTAGGACCCCAGTCACACACCCTCGAGTGGATAATACCAGAGTCCGAGCCACACACCCTCAAGTGGATGATACCAGGACCCCAGCCACACACGCTCGAGTGGATGATATCAGGTCCCCAGCCACACACCCTCGAGTAGATGATATCAGGACCCCAGCCACACACCCTCGAGTGGATAATAACAGAACCCCAGCCACACAACCTCGAGTGGATAATACCAGGACCCCAGCCACAGACCATCGAATGGATAATACCAGGACCACAGCCCCACACCGTCGAGTGGATAATATCAGGACCCCAGTCACACACCCTCGAGTGGATGATACCAGGACCCCAGCCACACACCCTCGAGTGGATGATACCAGGACCCCAGCCACAGACCTTCGAGTGGATAATACCAGGACCCCAGTCACACACTCTCGAGTGGATGATACCAGGACCCCAGTCACACACCCTCGAGTGGATGATACCAGGACCCCAGCCACACACCCTCGAGTGGATGATACCAGGACCCCAGCCACACACCCACGAGTGGATAATACCAGGAGCCCAGCCGCACACCCTCGAGTGGATAATAAAAGGACCCCAGCCACAGACCATCACGTGGATAATACCAGGACCCCAGCCACACACCCTCGAGTGGATAATACCAGAACCCCAGCCACACACCCTCGAGTGGATGATACCAGGACCCCAGCCACACACCCTCGAGTGGATTATACCAGGACCCCAGCCACACACTCTCGAGTGGATGATACCAGGACCCCAGCCACACATCCTCAAGTGGATAATACCAGGACCCCAGCCACACACCCTCGGGTGGATGATACCAGGACCCCAGCCACACACCCTCGATTGGTTAATACCAGGACCCCAACCACACACCCTCGAGTGGATAATACCAGGGCCCCAGCCACAGACCATCAAGTGAATGTTTCCAGGACCCCAGTCACGCACCCTCGAGTGGATAATACCAGGACCCCAGCCACAAACCATTCAAGTGGATGATACCAGGACCCCAGTCACACACCCTCGAGTGGATAATACCAGGGCCGGAGCCCCACACCCTCGAGTGGGTGATACTAGGACCCCGGCCACACACACTCGAGTGGAAAATACCAGGGCCCCAGTCACACACCCTCGAGTGGATAATACCAGAGTCCCAGCTACACACCCTCAAGTGGATGATACCAGGACCCCAGCCACACACGCTCGAGTGGATGATATCAGGACCCCAGCCACACACCCTGGAGTGGATGATATCAGGACCCCAGCCACACACCCTCGAGTGGATGATACCAGGACCCCAGCCACACACCCTCGAGTGGATAATCCCAGGACCCTAGCCCCACACCGTTGAGTGGTTAATAGCAGGCCCCAGCCACACACCCTCGAGTGGATAATACCAGGACCCTAGCTACACACCTTCGAGTGGATAATTTCCAGGACCCCAGCCACAGACCATCGAGTGGATAATACCAGGACCCCAGCTCCACACCGTCGAGTGGATAATACCAGGACCACAGCCACACACCCTCGAGTGGATAATACCAGGACCCCAGTCACAAACCATTCAAGTGGATGATACCAGGACCCCAGTCACACACCCTCGAGTGGATAATACCAGGACCCCAGCCACAGACCATCAAGTGAATGATTCCAGGACCGCAGTCACGCACCCTCGAGTGGATAATACCAGGACCCCAGCCACAAACCATTCAAGTGGATGATACCAGGACCCCAGTCACACACCCTCGAGTGGATAATACCAAGGCCCGAGCCCCACACCATCGAGTGGATGATACCAGGACCCCAGCCACACACCCTCGAGTGGATAATACCAGGACCCCAGCCACACACCCTCGAGTGGATACTAAAAGGACCCTAGCCACAGACTATCAAGTGGATGATACTGGGACCCCAGTCACACACCCTCGAGTGGATAATACCAGAGTCCGAGCCACACACCCTCAAGTGGATGATACCAGGACCCCAGCCACACACGCTCGAGTGGATGATATCAGGTCCCCAGCCACACACCCTCGAGTAGATGATACCAGGACCCCAGCCACACACCCTCGAGTGGATAATAACAGAACCCCAGCCACACAACCTCGAGTGGATAATACCAGGACCCCAGCCACAGACCATCGAATGGATAATACCAGGACCACAGCCCCACACCGTCGAGTGGATAATATCAGGACCCCAGTCACACACCCTCGAGTGGATGATACCAGGACCCCAGCCACACACCCTCGAGTGGGTGATACCAGGACCCCAGCCACAGACCTTCGAGTGGATAATACCAGGACCCCAGTCACACACTCTCGAGTGGATGATACCAGGACCCCAGTCACACACCCTCGAGTGGATGATACCAGGACCCCAGCCACACACCCTCGAGTGGATGATACCAGGACCCCAGCCACACACCCTCCAGTGGATGATACCAGGACCCCAGCCACGGACCATCGAGTGGATAATACCAGGACCCCAGCCCCACACCGTCGAGTGGATAGTACCAGGACCCCAGCCACACACCCTCGAGTGGATGTTACCAGGACTCCAGACACACACCCTCGAGTGGATAATACTAGGACCCCAGCCACAGACCATCGAGTGGACAATACCAGGACCCCAGCCCCACACCGTCGAGTGGATAATATCAGGACCCCAGTCACACACCCTCGAGTGGATAATAACATGGCCCGAGCCTCACACCCTCGAGTGGATGATACCAGGATCCCAGCCACACACCCTCGAGTGGATGATACCAGGATCCCAGCCACACACCCTCGAGTGGATAATACCAGGACCCCAGTCACACACCCTCGAGTGGATGATGCCAGAACCCCAGCCACACATCCTAGAGCGGATGATACCAGGACTTCAGCGACATACCCTCATTATATATATATATATATATATATATATATATATATATATATATATATATATATATATATATATATATATATATATATGCTGATAACCACCAGGAAAGAAGAAAACACGAAGTTCCCAAGCGCTTTCGTGTAGTTCACATCTTCAGGGGTGAGTACAGACTAGATAGAGTAATGCAAAACAAGATGAATATATACAGAGGAGGGTGAGACCAGGTCCACAATGGTCAGGTAATGACCCTACTAATCTTTAAATGGCACACAACGGTTGGTGGTTGGGTCAGATGGGACAGTGACCCGCCCTCTCACCTGATCACAAATCTTCTTAATTACAAAGTTGTCCAGCTTGTACATGCCGTTACTCAAATTCATGTTGAATGCTTCGGTATGTTTAATAAGACTAGATTCTATGATGTTCCTACTATCAATTGAATTACATGGTAATATTGAGGAGGCATTATCCCAGTCAATGCAATGCTTGTTATCCCTCAAATGAACAAACAGAGCATTGGATTCCTGGCCTGTCCTAACACTGTATTTGTGTTGTTTAATTCTAGTTACAAGATCTTTACCTGTCTGGCCTAAGTAAAACATATTACATTCCTTGCAAGGAACTTTATAAATGCAACCAATTGTGTTGTTGGGGGAGTTCTTGATTAACATTTGTTTAACAGTGCATGAGTTTTTAAATGCCACATTGACGTTCCAAGATTTTAGCTGTGCCGGAATGTGTGAGAAATTTTTGTGAAATGGTAATATTAAGATATTCTTATGGTCATGGGTGGGCTTGGGATCAGTTCTATAAAAAGTTTTCTTAGTAATGTTTAAGCATTTGTCTATGAAAGATCTAGGGTATTTAAGGTTTGAGCCAATATTATATATATATTTGTATTCCTCATCGATGAATTCCGGACTGCAAATTCTCAAGGCACGTAAAAACATTGTTGTAAATACTGACTGTTTGACTTTATTATGGTGGGCAGAATAATAATGAATGTATGAACACACATTGGTTGGTTTTCTATAAATACTGAACTTAAAAGTGTTACCTATTCTGTGTATCAGACAGTCTAGGAATGGCAATTTACAGTCTTGCTCTAATTCCACAGTGAATTTGATCGAGGGGGCTAAGTTGTTAAGTTGTGGTAGGAAAACTTTTAGGTCCTCATTACATGGCCAGAGACATAATACATCATCAACATATCTAAACCAGACTGCTGAGGGTGGTAAAATATTACTTAATAGTTTCTTTTCAAAGAATTCCATATATAGGTTGCTTAATACAGGTGAGAGTGGATTACCCATTGCCATACCAAATTTTTGAGCATAATATTCCCCATTGAATTCGAATTTGCAATCCTTAATACATAGTTTGATGAGTTCGATGAAGTCGTCTTTCGAGACGGGCAGTGAAATGTTATCCAGGGAATCTATGAGGAACTCTAGTAAATCATCAACTGGGACCTTTGTAAAAAGTGACGTTACATCAAAGCTGACCAGTTTAAAATCATGATTAATGTGCAAGTTATTGAGTTTATCAACCAGATCCATATTATTCTTGATATTGGAGTTAGAAATGTTGCCAACTAGGGGGTTTAGTAAGGAAACTAACCATTTAGATAGTTTATAAGAGATTGACCCAACAGAGCTAATGATGGGTCTTGCTGGGTTATTGGGCTTGTGGGTCTTGATTAAACCGTACATGTAAGGCAGTGGAGGGGACGTTGAAGTAAGATGTTTAATGAGAGTAGCTTTGCCTCTCAATAGGGACTTAAGTTTTTTGTTGAACTGGGTGTTGACAGTGTTGAGAGGATTATTTATGAGTTTAGAATATGTTGTAGTGTCACATAAAAGGTCATTCATTTTTGAGATATAGTCATCTTTGTTTAAAATCACTACTGTGTTGGCTTTATCTGCTTTAGTGACATGTAGATCCTTATTTTTCTTAAGGGCTTGGAGTGCTTTGGTGAATCTTTCTGGACAGTTTGAAACACAAGGCTTGGACATAGATGCATACACAACACCTTTACACATGTTCACTTCTTCACTTGTCAAATTACTGAATTTCTCCAAATTGCAAAATGCTCTGGCTATGTCAACACTGTCGACTCCCTTGTTGGAACCATCAAAACTTAAACCATAGCCGAGGGCACACAAGGTATCATTGTCTAGTTGTTTAGAGGAGAGATTCACTACACAGTTGTTATTGGCATCCTTCCGTATTGTAAGACAAAAAAAGCGCGCTTTTAACATGACCATACCGAGTTATTGGAAAAAGTTCATGTTGGACTACTGTTTTGATAACCTGAGACGTGAGCGTTCTGATCTTCAAGCCAAGATAGACCACAAATTGGCACTCCTTATTAGAAATAGTGATTGGACTAAGGATGCCAATAACAACTGTGTAGTGAATCTCTCCTCTAAACAACTAGACAATGATACCTTGTGTGCCCTCGGCTATGGTTTAAGTTTTGATGGTTCCAACAAGGGAGTCGACAGTGTTGACATAGCCAGAGCATTTTGCAATTTGGAGAAATTCAGTAATTTGACAAGTGAAGAAGTGAACATGTGTAAAGGTGTTGTGTATGCATCTATGTCCAAGCCTTGTGTTTCAAACTGTCCAGAAAGATTCACCAAAGCACTCCAAGCCCTTAAGAAAAATAAGGATCTACATGTCACTAAAGCAGATAAAGCCAACACAGTAGTGATTTTAAACAAAGATGACTATATCTCAAAAATGAATGACCTTTTATGTGACACTACAACATATTCTAAACTCATAAATAATCCTCTCAACACTGTCAACACCCAGTTCAACAAAAAACTTAAGTCCCTATTGAGAGGCAAAGCTACTCTCATTAAACATCTTACTTCAACGTCCCCTCCACTGCCTTACATGTACGGTTTAATCAAGACCCACAAGCCCAATAACCCAGCAAGACCCATCATTAGCTCTGTTGGGTCAATCTCTTATAAACTATCTAAATGGTTAGTTTCCTTACTAAACCCCCTAGTTGGCAACATTTCTAACTCCAATATCAAGAATAATATGGATCTGGTTGATAAACTCAATAACTTGCACATTAATCATGATTTTAAACTGGTCAGCTTTGATGTAACGTCACTTTTTACAAAGGTCCCAGTTGATGATTTACTAGAGTTCCTCATAGATTCCCTGGATAACATTTCACTGCCCGTCTCGAAAGACGACTTCATCGAACTCATCAAACTATGTATTAAGGATTGCAAATTCGAATTCAATGGGGAATATTATGCTCAAAAATTTGGTATGGCAATGGGTAATCCACTCTCACCTGTATTAAGCAACCTATATATGGAATTCTTTGAAAAGAAACTATTAAGTAATATTTTACCACCCTCAGCAGTCTGGTTTAGATATGTTGATGATGTATTATGTCTCTGGCCATGTAATGAGGACCTAAAAGTTTTCCTACCACAACTTAACAACTTAGCCCCCTCGATCAAATTCACTGTGGAATTAGAGCAAGACTGTAAATTGCCATTCCTAGACTGTCTGATACACAGAATAGGTAACACTTTTAAGTTCAGTATTTATAGAAAACCAACCAATGTGTGTTCATACATTCATTATTATTCTGCCCACCATAATAAAGTCAAACAGTCAGTATTTACAACAATGTTTTTACGTGCCTTGAGAATTTGCAGTCCGGAATTCATCGATGAGGAATACAAATATATATATAATATTGGCTCAAACCTTAAATACCCTAGATCTTTCATAGACAAATGCTTAAACATTACTAAGAAAACTTTTTATAGAACTGATCCCAAGCCCACCCATGACCATAAGAATATCTTAATATTACCATTTCACAAAAATTTCTCACACATTCCGGCACAGCTAAAATCTTGGAACGTCAATGTGGCATTTAAAAACTCATGCACTGTTAAACAAATGTTAATCAAGAACTCCCCCAACAACACAATTGGTTGCATTTATAAAGTTCCTTGCAAGGAATGTAATATGTTTTACTTAGGCCAGACAGGTAAAGATCTTGTAACTAGAATTAAACAACACAAATACAGTGTTAGGACAGGCCAGGAATCCAATGCTCTGTTTGTTCATTTGAGGGATAACAAGCATTGCATTGACTGGGATAATGCCTCCTCAATATTACCATGTAATTCAATTGATAGTAGGAACATCATAGAATCTAGTCTTATTAAACATACCGAAGCATTCAACATGAATTTGAGTAACGGCATGTACAAGCTGGACAACTTTGTAATTAAGAAGATTTGTGATCAGGTGAGAGGGCGGGTCACTGTCCCATCTGACCCAACCACCAACCGTTGTGTGCCATTTAAAGATTAGTAGGGTCATTACCTGACCATTGTGGACCTGGTCTCACCCTCCTCTGTATATATTCATCTTGTTTTGCATTACTCTATCTAGTCTGTACTCACCCCTGAAGATGTGAATTACACGAAAGCGCTTGGGAACTTCGTGTTTTCTTCTTTCCTGGTGGTTATCAGCATATACCTAGATCACGCGCACCTACAGTGATTTACTTGCATATATATATATATATATATATATATATATATATATATATATATATATATATATATATATATATATATATATATATATATATTTTTTTTTTTTTTTGTAGGCAAGTTAGCCCAACCGGGCACAGGTAGAACGACCCAGAACGGGGCTTAGGGGGCGAAAACATAAGAATAGAAAGAAATTACGAATAGAAAAGGAAACGGTTACATAAATCTACACCACGAAGATGCCGGAAAACCATTTTTTTTAAAGGGAGACATTGTATGACTATGGAAACACAGAAGAAGGCAGAGCATTGCACAGTTTGGCTGTGTAAGGAAAGAAGGATGCACTATAACGGGTTATTCTAGTGTGACCGATATCCACAGGGAAACGGTCGGCACCGAAGGCAAGACGTGTGTTACGAGCCCACAGCCTTCCCGGCGGTACACAAGATGCCAAATCCACCGAACATTGCCCGTTAAAGTACCTGTAAAAGAGAGAGAGTGAAGCAACATTGCGGTGAAGAGAAAGAGAAGAAAGATTGTCAACTAAAGGAGGGGAGTTAATAAGACGAAATGCCTTTGATTCCACCCAATCTAATAGTTGGACAGAAGAAGAGCCACCCCAGATATAAGAGCAGTACTCCAAGTTAGGACGAATGAATCCCTTATATACTTGAAGCAACTGTTCAGGAGTGAAGTAGCTACGGCACCTGTACAGCATTCCCAACTTTTGGGAGGCAGCTTTAGCTATGTTAAGGATGAGTGATTTCCAGGACTTATTGGAAGAAATGGTGATGGCTCGCATATTTATTTCAGAATTTGGCAGAATGATAGCGTCCTGAAATGTAATTGGTGGGAGATCATCTTATTTAGAAAGTGTAATTGGTAAATACTGAGTTTTATTACTATTGAATTTAACCAAGTTTTTACCCCCCCATTCAGAGATGCTGCACAGATCCGCAGTGATAGAAGTAATGATATCAGCTTTAGAAACAGATCTGGTTTGAGAGTTAGGAGGAAGGGGGAAAATGTGAAGAAGAGTGAAGAGTAGAATCATTAGCGTAAGAATGGATAGAATTAGTTGTAGTGTGAAGTAAACCATTGATAAAAAGAAGGAAGAGAGTAGGTGAAAGAACAAAACCCTGTGGGACACCACTATTGGTAGAGAAAGAGCGAGAGATCGATCCCTCGACAACAACTGCCTTGGATCGGTTGTCAAGGAAGCTAGAGATTAGAAAATATAGTGGGGGAGAGAAACCATAAGATGGAAGTTTAGAGAGCAAATACTTGTGTCATACCCTGTGAAATGCTTTGGAGATGTCGAAGGCCACGACGAAAATTTCCCCATAATCCCTAAGAGAGGATGACCAAAGATGGGTGCAATAGGAAAGCAGACCACCAGTAGATCTCGCCTGGCGAAAGCCATACTGGTGATCCGACAAAAGAGAATGGCGTTCAAAGTGACGGAGAAAATGGGAGTTCAAGATAGTTTCGAAAATCTTAGAGAGGGATGAAGTTAGGGCAATGGGGCGATAGTTAGAGGGATTAGAATGGTCACCCTTCTTTAGGACTGGCTGAACCAAGGCATGCTTCCAAGAAGAAGGGAAAGTTTGGGTTTTGAGGCAGAGGCGAAAGAGGCGAGCAAGCACAGGGGCCAGATCTTCAGCACACTCCCTCAGAACACGAGGGGGTATTCCGTCCGGTCCATGCGCCTTACTCACATCCAACATAAGAACATAAGAATGGAGGAAACTGCAGCGGGCCCATTGCCCCAGACTGGGCGGTCCCATTTACACCCAACCCCTATTGCTCATAAAGCCAGCCATCCAACCTATGTTTGAAGCTATCCATCGTATTCGAGTCAATGATGATGCTTGGTAAATTGTTCCATTCATCCACTACTCTATTTCCAAACCAATGTTTACCTATTTCGCGCCTAAATCTAAATTTGTCTTATTTAAAAACATTGTTACGAGTTCGGTCCTGGTTGGATAGTTTGAGTACCTTTTGTTAAGTCCCCTTTGTTTAGCCCTGACTTCCATTTATACACCTCTATCATATCGCCCCTCACTCTACGTCTCTTGAGGGAGTGCAAATTAAGATGCTTTAACCTGTCTCTTTACTCGAGATCCCTAATGCCCGGGATTAGTCTTGTCATTCCCCTCCGAATTCTTTCTAGGGATTCTATATCCATTCTGTAATACGGTGATCAGAATTGAACTGCGTAATCCAAGTGAGGTCTCACACGGGCAAGATATAGTTTCAGGATGACCTCTCTAGTTTTGTAACCAACACTCCTTTGTATGAACCCAAGTACTTTATTAGCGTTGTTTCGAGCAAATACACATTGTTTACTTGGCTTAAGATTCCTACCAACCTGGATAACACACCAGCAACCCTGCGAGTGGAGATTATAAGAAAGTGCATAGGTTCAGTATGAGGAGCAGGGGTAGGAGGGATAGAGTTGGAATCGTCTCAGGTGGAATTAGAGGAGAATCCGGTGCCAAAAAGATTGGCTTTGTCACGGGGAGAGTTGGCTAAAGAGTTATCAGGTCGGAAGAGAAGAGGAAAAGAAGGAGTACAGAAGTTATTACAGGTGTTTTTGGTTAAGGACCAGAAGGATTTACTGGAGGAATAATTAGTCAGGACAGCGGTCTTTCTTTGTATAAAATTCCGCTTGGCCCTACGAAGAATAGCCTTACAACGATTCCTAGAAGTAATGAAAGAGGAGTGGGTAATAGGAGAAGGAGATAGTTTCATAGATTGATATCCCCTATCTCTCTCACTGCATGCAAGAGAGCACGAGCGATCAAACCATGATTGTAAAGTGAAAGTTTTGGTAGAAGATGGGATAAATGCACTCATACCACCCAGCAATGCTGTCAGCACATACAGAGGCGTCCCGGGTGGAAAAACAACATTCATCCAAGGAAAGTCGATGGAGAATTCTTGCAAGGATTGCCAGCTTGCCCTCTGACAGTGACATAGTTGACGTTTAGAGGGGGGTGGAGGAGGTAGTCGTGCCCAGCTTAATTTAATATAACTAAGATTGTGATAGGAAGACCCTAATGGGGCAGAAATTGAGTATGGATAGTGTGAGGGAAGGACCTACAGTAGTGCCTGTAAAAGTGTTGCTACGAAACGGCAACAGATTGTGGAACTTTCAATGATTACATAAAGAAACCAACAAAACGTAGCCAAATCACTAAATTTGAAGGTCATTAAGTTAGGTCTCAGTTGGTTCGTGTTGTCTATCACCATTAGTGGTTAAGGCTTTCAGCTTTCCTAGGTGAATTTTGATGAGGTCATAAAGTTCTGAAGGAAAAATGTGTGGTATATATTCAATTTTCCTATATTTTTTCTTTCTCTCCTATTAGATAAGCATCTACTGTATATATTACAACAAATGTGTTCAAGAAGATTATCCCCACATACAATAAGGCGATGACCCTCTGCTTAACCTTTACCAACAATTGAACTCTCTAAATAACAGGAACGACAAGTTCACCAGCTATGTTTTCAGTTAACACCAAAAATTAATAATGTCATGTCATAAGAGCAGAAGTAGTGCTTACCTTGCCCTGGTGGTAGAGGAAGCCTTGAAGTCACCCGTCATGCTTTGGACCAGGGACCATCCTGCCTGAAACAACATTCATGAATGAGGCTACAGTTCTGCTTTCATTACGTTAATTATATACACATTTATTGATATTTAAACCAAAATTCTATAAACAGTAACACAAGAGATGGTGGATAATTCGATTCCTCAACCAAAATTAGTACAGCTCCTCGATATAGCTTGACACAATGAGGTACAAAAACTTCGTTTCGTAGATAATTAGGCCCCTAGACTCGTACTGCTTTGTCTTTCTCGACGGTGGTATTATTACCCTTACGGCCCATAATTACTTTCAAAATTAAATACACGTTTTTCCGATAGTTTAAATTTGTTTTCAAATCCTAGAGCAGATAGATAACACCAGAATGGATTGTTCAAATGTGTTATTTTTTTCAACAGATGTTGCTTGGATGTTAATAAGAAAAAACAAAAACATACAACAATGCACAGAGCCCAATAAAACCCGACTTAACATAAGGAGACTGCTAGCTCCAAAATCTGTTGTTCGATTTCGATAATTTTTGCTATAAATGTTTTATGGATGATAAGAAGTAATAAAATCGATACGACAAAGCAGAGAAATTAATTATTTACCATAAATAGTCCTCCGAAAAATCTGCCGTGTTGGCACGTGTTGTCGTCTGCTCTTGTTTGGTTCTGTTCAACAACCCGCCTGTTCGGTCTGAGCGTGCTTTCACGTCCATACAAAAAACCCCGTAAAATTACACTATGCTGCTTCAAGAAAGTTGCTTTCATTGGTACCAGCCAGGTATTAAAGTAAGTACTTTCTGTTTCATATGGCGGGGGATTGGGGGCTCAGCCTCTCGGCTAGGAAGTTAGTTAAGGTTAGGTAGGTTTCTTTGGTTGGTTTGGTCAAGTTCTATTAGGTTCTGTACATTGCCGTATCCTTTTTTTTTACATGCTATCATCTAAATACACAAAGTTGAACAGGATTAACGACAATTCTAATACATTTTTCTTCTATAACGTTTCCCTTGCAAATGCAGGGGCATGCAGGGGCGTCCAGGGGAGCGGAGGCGTCCAGGGGGGCGGAGGAGTACCCTCCCCCCCCCCCCTCCTTGGGTTTAGAAGGTTAGGTTAGGTAGCTTTTAGGTCATTTAAGAGGGAAACGTCATTGAAGAAAAAAATGTTAAATTATCAAAGCCATAATGGACGGTAAGGAAAAAATTACCAGTTAGGTTAGGTTTAATTTAGAAATAACCCCCTTTTAACACATGTGATCAACTACAACAGTGTCCACCCACAGCAGTGAAACTGCAGCGTTTTAAAGTGAAAATTTTATGAAAATTCGACGACGGGCGTGTCGTCAGTAATCTCCAAATTTTCACACGAAAATGCCAACTACTAAGAGGGAGCCTCCTACAACTCCTCCTCCAAGAACGTAACAAATTTAACACTGACTTCAAAATAATACAAGGTCGTAAAGTTGGTTCAGCATGGTTAGATTTAAATAGTTAATTTTCTGTTGTTAAAATTGATTTAGTCTTATAGTGTCCGACCCAAATATAAACAGACTTGGACATTTTCACCAATTCGTAATATATTTCTTTTATGGAAATGAACCAACCAAACGACAATGCATAGAACCTAATAAGACCTGACATTTTTTTTATTTACTCTATCCCGGTTCATAATTCTCCTCCCAGCGCCATTTTTGATGTTTTCCTCGCTGAATCCCTGCTCAAGAGACGTTTCCTTCAGTGATGAACGTGTAGTGGACTTCTCCCCTACAACTACCTAACTGCGTAGCCACGCCACCACCTGTTACCGTCTTCCCTAGCAACCAAGCGTATCCGCATTCCATTGCCCGCCGTATCTTAGCAACGGAACTAGTCACCGGCTACTTCTCGGGTTTTTCCACCATGACTCATAGTCGCTGCTGGGTGTATATAAGCTCTGTCTCTCCCTTGAGATTCAGTCTGACCAATCTTCTTGAACAAGCAACACCTCCTCCTCTGCCGCCGCCTGGCGACCCTCGCCTCTCCTCCGCCTGCCTGGCGGTCCTCGCTCCCGCCAGCGAGCATGTCCTTCTCTGAGTTTCCTCACCAACCAACTCTCACTCTGACCGATCTTCCTGAACAAGCAACATCTCCTCCAGCAAGCTCCACGCTGTTAACATTTCATTCAACCAGGAGGCCAGCAACAGGCAACATCTTCTCTAACGGAGCTCCTGCACACCTACCTCCTTCGACAAGCTACTCACCGCACGTCTCTACCAAGCAGCCCCTCACCACACAGCACCTCCAGCACCAGACTGTCTATCATATAACTTATATATTATACAAGAAAACCACATTAGAGTTTCCTTCCATCCTGAGTGCTAGACAACTTTAATATCTCGATACCCCTACAAACGCTTCCACGTATTACTCCTCGCCATTACTGATGGTAAGTTGTTTAACACATAAATGAACACAATAATGCATAGAACCTAATGGAGTTTGACCTAACATACCCAATAGGTTGGGTATGTTGTTTTTAAATTCCACCTAACAATATTTTTTCTCTCACTCCACCAGATGACAATGCAAACATAAAAAGGGGATTACAGTTTCACAAAAGTTAAAACGATTGAAATGCCAATTTGATGTATCATTCCTAAATAAGATGTTGTTTGAATCGTATTTAAATATGTTTTCACAGCCAGCGGCTGGACCGAGGCGCCATATTGTAAACACATGGCAGCAAATTTGCTCATTCCCCATTTAAATATAACGATATATCAATATATTCCGCGAAATTAGTCCGTGCTAATTGTTATTTGTTTTGTTTTTTCTTGGTGAGTGGTAAGAATTTTAAGGGTAAAGGTGTAGAAAAGGGTGACCACCAAAAGAAATTATCCGAATTGGTTGAATTGGGACCATAGAAAACGGGAGTCAACACAGCAGAAATTCGTGAAGCTCTCTGTTTTTCGTGGAAATACAGCTGTTGCAACTGTCTTTGACAGCCCAAAGTTTATTTCAAAGCCCATGAAATCATAGTGCACAAGTAGGTGTAAAGGAATTTTCTGGTGGTGGTGGACGTTGCCAATTTTTTTCGGAAAACTGGTGGAGCTGGTCGGCCACCTCACCAGGCCGAGAACACCATATGCAAGTGACGTGGTAAAAACAGCCAAAATGGGTACTTACACACATCCCCTTTAAGAAGAAAAGACTATCGGACTGTTGTTTTCAGGTAAGCCTGAATATGAAAATGTATTAGAGGAAATTTTTGACATACTGAAAATAAAACTGGAACAAATAGTTGGCTTTCAACTCTTAAGAAACAATAAAGTGGTGGTGAAATTTGGGGAAAACACTGTTTTTGAAAAATTTTGTGAAGAATATGAAGACAAAATTATAGGAATTCCTAACAGTGATGAGACTGTTAAAGTGATGAATATCAGTAAAACCTTAACTTATGTATGTTAAAGATGCTCCCTTTGAAATGGGAAATGGAATTATATTGAACATCATAAGTAAATACGGTAAAGTGGAAGGAATGAGGCTGAACAAGTATACAAAAGGACCACCGGCCGGACTGTTGAATGGAACAAGAACCTTCAAGGTAAATTTAAAGAACAACATTCCATCATCAGTAACAGTAGGTGGGCATAGTTTAACTTTCCTTTATGCTGGACAGAGGAAAACTTGTTATAAATGTGGACATGAAAGTCATTTGGCAATTGATTGTCACACCGAGGAAGTAGATAAGGTGAACATTTTTGATGAGGAAGACTTCCCTGCGATACAACTTTCTGGTGAGATCCACAGCTCAAGGGCAGGTGTTAAAGAAGGAGTAGAAAGTGTCACAGTAAGTCAGGTTCCAGCAACAACCCGGCATGGGGTAGAAAGGGAAGAAGTGCCTGTTCAGACTATATCCCAGGATGCTCTAAATCCAGAAGGTACCACACACCCAGATTGTTCAGAAAATGCAGCACAGGAAACCTCCACTACATGTGAGGCCAAAATACATACAGAGAGGAATAATGTGGATCAAACTAAAGGTAAAATATCTTGTGAAAATATGGAATATGATAAAGCAGATGACACGGAAGCAACAAATATGATGGGGACAGAGTGTGAAGTGGCAAGAGGTGAAAACATGGATAGAATGGAGGAAATTGTAGAGGCTACCTGTAATATGTCACCAAGCATAAACAGGCATGATGCAAACAAGAAAGAACAGAACAAACCGGTGAAAAATGAATTGGAAAATAACGGCAGTGATGATGAAAATCAAGTAAAAGTGAAAACAAATGGCGATACTTCAAAAAATTCTGGAAAAAAGGATTGTAGGAGGCAAAATAAAAACAATAAAAACCAAAGTAATTTGAGTGGTCAAGTGAATAGCCAGACAGAAAATGGATTAGAATGTGAAAAAGGAAGAAAAGATGATGGGAAGAAAATGGATCCAATTGGAAAAGATGATTCAAGGTGGGAAAAGGTTGAACGTGTACAAAGCTGGAAAGTGGTAGTAAGGTGATGTTAAGTGAGAGGGATGGAAAAGAAATAGCCAAAAAAGAGGCGAATAAAGGGGATAATAGTACAGATGATAAAGAAAAACGAGACGAAAAGAGGAAAAAAGTAAATAAATGATTTTTTTTATTACATTATTATAACAATAATTAAGATGTATATAATGTTTGCAACATTAAATGTGAATGGTTTAAATAGTTAAGGTAAACAAATGCAACTATTATCCGTTGTTAATTATTATAATATTGACATTCTTATGATACAGGAACATAATGTTAAGGATCCAGGGAAATTATCTTATCTAAATGATTACTTTGAAATTATTATAAACAGTACACATTTGTTAAAAGGAGGAACTGCACTATTAGTTAGAAAAAATTCCACTTTCAAAATACTAACTATGATGAGATGGATGAGAATGGCCAAATTTTATGTGTCAGAGTTTCCGTGTTAGACCATATAATTCCCATTATTAATATTTATTCCCCATCAGGGGATACAAGATAAAGGGAGAGAGAAGAACTGTTTTCTGGTGATATATTATATCAGAAATATTATTGAAATTTAATGATTGGGGGAGACTAACTGTATTACCAGCATGAGAGATTGCAGCATCATGATAAGAAAGGGTTGGTATCCAAAGCCTTAACAACTCTTATAAAGGATATAAAACTTAAGGATGTTGCCATGATACATAACTATCAACCTGAGTTTACATATGTTAGGGATAAATATGGGTCAAGAATAGATAGGCTTTATGTTAAGGGGCTTGAGAACAAAATAGTAAAATGTGATACAGTTCCAGTTAGTTTTTCAGACCATTCAATGGTTCTGTCAAAAGTTAACATTAATAAAAATGTAAAAGTAGGTAGAGGTTTCTGGAAACTGAATTGTAAACTTTTGAGTGTTTTGGAAACATGTTAAGGAGAAAATAAACAAATACCATAATATTTTGCAGTGGTGGGAACAATGTGCTAAACCAGAATGTAAGAACTTTTTTATAAAAACATGTAAAAGAATGTCGCAAGAAAAATATGGGCTAATTAATTTATATCAAAGTAGGTTAAGAGAACTTGATGAAGAAGCGAAATACTTTGATGTGAATTATGAAGAAATAAAGGCACTGAAAACCAGAATACATGAATTAAGGAACAAAAGTTGTGAAGGTGTTAAAATAAGATCCAGAATAAAAGACAGAATAGAAGGAGAAAAGCTTTCTCGCCATTTGATCTGTAAAGAAAAAAGTAACGGAAACAAGGAATTAATTACAGGTTGACAATCCCTTATCCGAAATCCTTGGGGCCAGAGGCATTTCGGATTTCGGAATTTTTCGGTTTTCAGAATGGTTAGGCTTTTTTTTTTTTTTTTTTTTTTTTTTTTTTTGTGTGTGTGTATATTAGCCCACCCGGGCACAAGTCACTGACCCACATTGGAGCCTGGGGGTCGAAAATATAATAATAATAATAATAATAATAATAATAATAATAATAATTCATTGGTCTAGGTCGTGTTTTTCTCTATTTATCTTTTTTCATTCTTGTATTTCTTTATTATTATTATTATTATCTTATTAATACAGTATTATTATTATTATTATTATTATTATTATAATTAGTATTACTATTACATTTTCGCCCCCCAGGCCCCGATGTGGGTCAGTGATCTATGCCTGGGTGGGCTAATCCCTGTTTAAAAAAAAAAAAAAAAAAAAAATTGCCCCACAAAAAAACTTTGTTTTCAGAGCTTATCGGTTTTCGGAATTTCGGATAAGGGGTTGTCAACCTGTACTAAGGTTAAGAGAGAAAATGGTGAATTGTGAATACAGAAGGCATAATCTATGTAATTAAAGAATTTGGGGGGAATCTATGTAAAAGAGTTGAAACTAATGATGAATACTGTGAAAATTTTATAAAGAATTGCAAACCAAGACTAAAGGAATCATAAAATGAATCTTTAATAAAACCAGTAAACGAGAAGGAAATATGGGAAGCAATTAATAATCTCAACCTTGGTAGATCCCAAGGTAGTGACGGTCTACCTGCAGAGTTTTATAGACATATGTGGAAATTTATCAGGGTAGAGATCATGGAGGTTATTCAGTTTGTCTTTAGCAATAAAGTATTACAGGTATGTGTATCACAAAATGCTGGAATAGTAAAGCTCGTGCCTAAAAAGGGGAATCTGAATTTAATTGAAAACTGGAGACCAATAACCCCCCTAAATGTAGATTATAAAATAGTTGCAAAGATATTGGCAAGAAGAATTAAACGTTTTTTTACATTCAATATTGTCAAACGACCAATACTGTTGTATTAAGGGAAGGTCAATAATAATAGATTGTAATATCATGGTTAGGGATATAGTGCAATTTGTTAGTAGTGAGAACCAAAAATGTGCCATGATAAACTAAGATTGGTCAAAAGCATTTGACAGAGTTGATATAAAATTTGTATTTAGGGTAAGGGAAAAATTAGGCATTAACAATGTTTATGTAGACTGGATTAAAATGTTGGATGGAAATTGTGAGAGTAAGGTTTTGGTTAATGGCATACAAAGCAAGTCATTCAGGATTGAAAGATCAGTAAGACAAGGATGTCCTCTTTCTATGATTCTCTATATATTTTTCCAAGAACCGTTTTATTTATCAGTAAACAATAATGCCAGAATAATTCCCTCACAGTTACCAAACATCATAAAAATTCCTATACTGGGATATGCTGATGATTCTACAGTCTTTGTTGTCACAAACCAGTCCATAATTGAGGTTAGCAGAGAAATAGAAGGATTTGAAGAAGCAACAGGAGCTATACTAAACAAAGATAAAACAAGTATTATGGGCTTGGGTGAGTGGAAGAAGAGAGATTTATGGCCTGTGCTGTGGATGAGATCAGCAGAATATTCCAGAATTTTAGGCACTATATATAGTGAAGATTACGAACACACTGTTAATATGAATTGGAACAAAATCTTGGAAAATATCAGCATTACTGTAAATTGTTTATCAAACCTATCCCATACATTACCATTAAATAAAATGTACTCGTAGAAAATTGAATCATGTATTTTTAAATACATATGGAGTGGTATGTACCAGCCAATTAAAAGACAAACTCTGTATTTACCTGTCAAACAAGGTGGTATTGGTGTAGTTAATGTGTTTTGTAAAGCAGCTGCTATATTATGTACAACTTTCATAAAAGTTGCTTCAGACCATGAAAAGAGGAAATCTTTAACTCCATATTATACAAGTATAAGGAGCAGCAATCTATTAGAAATGAAACCTACGGATAATGTTTCCTACTTGTCTCCACCTTATTATAGTATTGCAATCAATACTCTAAGAAGGTTAGCAAGGCATCATAACTTTCCCAATGTCAAGAATAAAGATGTACTGTATACAATATGTTAATGATATGGACAAAACCTGCAGTTGAAGAAAAGTATCCACTGTTTAAATGGCCTTTTATTTGGGAAAATAATACTTGTAAATATATGGATCCTCACCAGAGAGGCTTCATATATAGGCATATTCATGAAACTCTACCAACAAATCAGAGACTAAAAATGTTAAACATAAAACAAGATGATAGTTGTGTAAGATGTGTTGAGGTTGAATATCCATTACATGTATTTTACTTCTGTTTCCATAACAAAGAGGTAATTAAATGGTTTAAAAATCTCCTGAATACAGTCTGCAATGTCAATAGCAAATTATTTCTGCATTTCTTAATGTTTAATATTAACTGTAGTGATAATAAGGATAAGAATACAATGATCATTCTAATGTCAGATAATATTTACTGGATGCAGTTAAGTAGGAATGAAAATTATAATGTTAAGGAGACTATAGCCTTTATTAAAGGCAGGATATATTGTAATAAATGGAGGATCAAGTGTATTTTGAAAGAAAAGTCATACAAATATTTCACTTACAAATATGTTAATATGTAATATTTGTGTATGCAGTGTATGTAGATTGTAAAATTTATAAATAATAAAAAAAAATTGGTTGAATATTTTTCTACACTAATAATATATTAAAAATGGAAACGAAAATGCAAAGAACCTAATAGAACCTGACCTAACATACAACCTATTAGGTATGTTAGGTCAAGTTCTATTGGGTTCTATGCATTATTGTGTTAATTTATGTCTTAAACAACTTACCATAATACTGAGGTTGATATACACCAGTAATGGCGAGGAGGAATGCGTGGAAGCGTTCATCATTGAAGGAAACGTCTCTTGAGCAGGGATTGAGCGAGGAAAACGTAAAAAATGGCGCTGGGAGGAGAATTGTAAAGCGGAATAGAGTAAATAAAAAAAATGTCAGGTTTTGTTAGGTTCTATGCACTGTCGTTGCCATTGTTGTGTTTAATATCGTGATATTAGTGCGTAGACAAGATTTCGGTGAATTTATAGTATCACACCTGTCTTTATTTCTATATTAAAAATATGTATCTCGTAATGTTAATACAATTCTAAGACATTTTTCTTCTATAATATTTCCACCGAAAATTAAGGATAACCGAGATATTAATTTTTAAAAATTATTACTTTCGCTGAGTCACAAGTGTCGCCATGATTTGTTTACTTATGGCGTAGGTGGTCCGACCTGCTCACGCATCGCCCTAGGCCTCCGTCTTCGCTCTTTAAGCGTCTGGGGCATGAACAACAGGTTTGGAGAGGTTTTCTTGGTTGGTTGGTAATAAAATTTATGTTATTTATTCTAATAAAGAAATCCAAATTTTTCTGGTGGAAATGGATATCAAATTTGTTCTATACTCATCAAAATACACAGGGAAAACCTATTTCTAATATCGAAATAAAGACCGGTGTGATACTATAAATTGACAAAATTTCAGCCAATTCGGACAATTCCTTTTCGTGGTCACCGTCTTCTACACCTTTACCGTTTTAAGTGAAGCAAAATAAGGTAATGATATACAGATTTAACGGTTGGTTGTGTTATGGAATGAGTCTGGTACGGTCCACAACAGCTACATCCTCACTGAACATTCTCATATTTAACACATTAACTCCAACAAATATAACCCGTGTTATTTACCTCTGATCTCATATTCCCTCACTTCACTGTGGCACATGTTAACGCGACAACAACGGCAAGTAAATGACTGAAAATGGTTAATAGCAGGTGTCAGAGATTCATGGAACTGAATGAACCCGTCTCATTACTCTGAGAAAACTTAGGTTATATTTTTCTCTTTGAATTTACGAATTACCTGATTCACTGATCTAGAACCCAACCCAACCCAACCTCACCTCACCTCAGCTAACCTAAATATCTTGTAGATCACACGCTATAGTAGCAGTGAAACCCTTAGTCTTCCAATTATAAAGACTATTATCCCATAGGAACGAGTTCCGTGTAACGAACTCTTATCACCGCTGGTCATGAACCTCTGAAGCAACAGTACCAAACTCTGTCCTCATCAGTGCCTCGAAGTGTCAGTCGATTATGAAGAAATGAGAATTTTGTTCCAATCTTATTTAACCCGCTTTATTAACTGTAAAATGCAAACCAAAACAAACCATAAGATTAAAAACAACTATATTACATCGTCATATATCGTTAACAAGTGACAAAAGAAAACTTTTTTTTTTCAAATCAATGTTTTCGAAAACGTCCACCTGACAAGCCAACTAACACAGATCACCACCAAAACAACGTAATAAACAAACTAAATATTACGTCATGATTCCCCGTAGTAACTTCCTACTGAGCTATATAGATGGCGTCCCCAGCATCTCTCACCTCCATTGTTGATTTTGTTTTGTTTTTCACTTACACCTTCGACTAAACATCATTCATTGTTCAAAGACAACACGATAATACATGTGATGCTCTTGATAAGTAAACAAAATGGTTAATTGTGGGTCAATATCACAAGGAGGCGGGGGAGGGGGGGGGGTTAAGTCGCTAAATTATAACTGAACCATTGAAGACAACAGAGTGTAAACAAGAAAATTTTATCTCTCCTTTTTTTTTTTTAAATAACGACTTTATTCATTTATTGAGATAACTATTGTAATATTCTCCCCTGTATTGTGTTACGATGGGAGGCCGAGGAGTGTCGTGAAGTTCTCATAGTGTATCCGCATAATAACAGTAATTACAAATGACATCAGCTCAGGACATTATACTTATGTTATTAATCAAAGTAATTATACAGTACCTGCATGATATACTGATGTAGCCGTTGTTTACTGTTAGTCACTCATGCAGTACAAGAGCGAGGAGTGCAGATAAGTTTAAAATACATTGTTTCGTTATAATACAAGGAAGAATGTGTTATTTTGTCAGTTTATGACAGTTATATTTTACTTATGCGTTAAAATATACATTCAATACAATAGCAGCTGAGAGGGACAGTAGACAGATTTAGTTTGAGACAACTATTTTTTGTTCTAGTTTTGTTTTCAGTTGTATCAGTGTTAAAGTACGTAAACAATAATGTATATATTGTCTTTGACCGTACTGTATTGGACAACATTAAATATAAATAAAAACAGATAGAATTTTAAGAACTCTTAGATATAAAAATATATCGTAAATGGATAAATATGACTATGCTCAGCCAACGTTGAACATTTGTGTGTGTGTGAGTGATAGCATCACGTGTCCTTAATGTGTAAACTTTTACAGTATAAGAAAATATGAGACCCGGTGTTTGCAGTCGTTCCCTCAAATGAAGAGTGTAGCTAGACAAGGAACAGGGTAACTGGTCTGAGGCAACAGTCACATACTCTTATTTCCTAAATTATACAAAAATTTTGATAACGAACGAAACCGGTAGCTTAAATAGCACATAAAACGCTCTTGTTAAACTTTTTACTTTTGTCGATAATCTTAAGAAAACTGGACTATCCACTGGATGGTGCAGAAGTCAAGGTCAAACACAATGTTGTGCACATCTAGAGCACCTAGGGCAATAAACTGAACCTTGGAGATTAGTAACCCTTTGGCAGGTGGCTTGGAACGCGTACTTACTTAAGAAATAGTTGCTAGTCATTCTCGCCCCAACAACAGATAGCCTGCTTCTGCACCCTGATAGTGCTCGTCTTCAGTGTATGTATAATTTCTAGTGTAAATCCATTGTTCTAAGTTGACAGTTTCCACAATGTGGCAGCCATCAGTGTAACAGAAGTGTAACGTCATGTGCGGGATAAAACAAAACAAAGTAAAGTTGCCCAACGGGAACTCGTCTTACCTAGGTGTTATAGCTGTCAGGAGAAATAAGAGTAAAGTGGATGAATAACACAATGTCCGGCGAGAAGGCTGAGGACAGTGTTCCTCCTTTCTTAATTGCTATGTTATATCAGCATGACTATAAAAAATGCGCATACATTGAGAAAAATATTATTTACTTCAAATTATCCGTAAGTCTATTTTGCCTTCTTGTATGAAACTTTTAAATTTCTGTGGACGACAATGAAGTTCTGGTTTTCTACTACCACAAGTCTACATGTGAACCTTAACAGTTCTTACGTTTCCCCGCACAATATTTTATTAACATCAGAGCTGTCAACTGTTGTTAGACTAAAGTACAAAGTTTGTTTGGCTTGTCATGACAAGCGAGAGAATTAACACCGAGGACGACATAATGAAATTTACTAAAGCGTGTGTACCAGTGCCCTGGAGGGCGCCAGTCGTCCGCTGACCAGATAGTTTGCACCGCCTAATACCGTGTGTGTCTATATAAACAAGTGGTGGGAGATCAAGAGATGAACGAAATAAAAGTTATTTAGAAAAAAATTGCTCACAGCCCTTTCTACTCATTTTTTTTGTCTCCCCAAAATGGTTTATGACCAAATGAAAAACTCATAGTTTTTAATCCAAATACTTTTAAGTTTAATTACTATATGAAAATAGAAGCTACATGTCTAGTTAAGACAGTACAGTTCAGTGACTTTTGCAAAGCATGTGACAGCCATTATTAGCAGATAAAATACTCATATGTTAACGAGATCTAGTGGAAAACTGTCGAGTGAAATTTCTTTACGGTTTACGTTAAATATGTTCAGGGAGTTTGTTTGTTCTCTTAGTCATACGAGTGTGTTACACTTAATAAGGATAATTGCCGATTAAGCCTTAAAAAGTAACTTAAATTTTTGCCGAATACGGTGACTTGTTTTTATTATAACTCAATGAAAAATAATTTGCAATAGGAAAAATTTGCTTTGTTTCACTTAAGACGTCGTTTATTATCAGAACATAGCCAAATTATATATAAAGTAGGTTAGGTTAGGCTAGGTCAGGTTAGGTTAGGTTAGGTTAGGTTTTTCTATGAAACTTTTAATTTACATATATTTTTATGATCTACATGATCGTTTATGGCAGTCAGAATTTTCCCAAAAAGATAAATACATAGAAGTTATCGCTATTAAGCAATTATCCCTATTTAGTGTAACATTAGAGTAACCTTAGAGGATTGGTGAAAAGAGCCCAAGAACGTTTAAGAGTGGAGGACTATGGTCGCCAACCCTCAGGTTTGACGACAGGAATCTGATTGATTGATGATAGTCTGGAAGCTGTCATAGCAACCGCACAATAGCTTTAGGGTTTGTAATGATAACAGTAGCTCTAAGGGTTGTCTTGGTAACCACACAGTAGCTCTAATGGTTGTCATGGTAACCACACAGTAGCTCTAATGGTTATCATGGTAACCACACAGTAGCTCTAATGGTTGTCATGGTAACCACACATAAGCTCTAAGGGTTAAAATGGTAACCACACAAAAGCTCTAAGGGTTCTCATGGTAATCACACAGTAGCTCTAAGGGTTGTCATGGTAACCACACATTAGCTCTAAGGGTTGTCATGGTAAGCACACAGTAGCTCTAAGGGTTGTCATGGTGACCACACAGTAGCTCTAAAGGGTGTCATGGTAACCACACAGAGATGGCGGCATCTACACAAGGCCCATGTGGGATCGGGACTGTTTGCAATATGATTACCTATTCTGACATCTTGGTGCACTGTTTGAATCACCTGCCCAAGGGTGTATCCATGTCTTCTAGCAATTTCTTACTGTATGTGATGATATTATTTTACACCTAACACAAAATTGGACATACACTGATTCCACACTAAATCAGATCTAGGTCATCACTAATTTAATGCTACTAATAGGTGGAGACCCATAATGATGAAATGTGGTGGAAAACACATAATTAAAAGATGAATATTAGACTGATACATTAGACACCATAAACCAATTATTATAGTCATTGAGTGGTAATTACATAATATTTTCAGCTTGGGTGAATTTAAATGCCCAATCGCATGTAATTTACCTTTATTTGCCAGTGCCACATTTCCACTCACTATGCTACAGTATAGACATCAAAGATGTCAATGGCATTCCTCTAATGCTTAGTGGTGATGCTTTCCAGAGGTGTTTGTATCTGTACTGTGACATATGTTATAATGAAGTCACAGTTTGTGTGGGTCTCCTATTCCATTCCCTCCAGCACCATTGCCGATGCAGTTTTGGTTTCGTTACGTCACACAAGCGGACTTTAGGGCGGGAAACTATTGTCAACAAAGAGAGCTGCCAAATTTGTCCGCCAAATCTCTTCAGTTTAAAAACGTAATAAAAACTTTATATGTGGCTTACACACTGGACAAACCGCTTATTGAAGACATTAATAACGCATTTTAACGAAATTTGAAACCAAATTTTTTTCAGAGACAAATGGAGGTCCGTTTGAACACGTGTGCCTCCATTTCTGCTCGTGTGCGCACTCAAGTGTAATCATCATCACTGCACATGTGTGTATCTCCCATCTCTTTGTACTGTACACATGTCACAGCAGATGTGCAATGCATGTACTGTATGTAACTCCGTTTGCCAGTGTGGAGTGAACACGACACAAGTGTCTAACTTGGAGGTTCAGTTCCTCGCCAAGTTTTATAAGAAGAAAACTGGACTGAATCAAGCAAATAAGTTTGATTCAACAGGAAAGAAGGACTAACAGAGCTTCCTGCTACACCACCAGTTCCCTCAGCGTCACTACACCCATCAGGAATATCATAATGTATTGTTTATAGTTGACTCTGAGACTGAACAGCCATAGTCATCATGATGCTGGACGTGGCTGTGACCCGCTAGAATAGTCCTCTATATTTAAGTACAGGTATTGTTCTACTTAATCAAGTTTCAGTAAACAATAATAGTGAGTTCATGAAAGTTTGTTTAGATATTCTATATTTTTCTATATGAACAAAACTTAATGTACAGGTAGAACACAAGAATTATTGTGCATACTCTATTTTAAAGTAAATTTCATGGTATAATTTGCTTCAATATTTTTTTTTTACTTAACAATTCAACACTTTACAAATTAGGGAAATAAACGATTAAATTATAATTTTAGAGCATTAGCAAAACAAGAAAAGAAAATTTATGTTACACTTCCTTCTCTATGAACCTTGTAGCGACTAGAATAATAACTATTATGAAGTTAATGTAATATACTGTATTTAAACTATTATGAATTTATTGTAATGTAATATACTGTAATGTAATATACTTAACGGATGCCTATACATTTTTGTAACTAGTTGTTTTTCTCATATAACTGTTGTTGAGTCGGCTGGCTGACGTGGCTGAACTTGGTTGAGACTTGAGCCGAGACAGCTTCGTTCAGTCAACCGGTGTACAGTATATGCTGGTGGGTGGCCTCGGAACGGTTACACACTCTCGCTCCGTGCTTACATAAGAAGAACATAAGAAGTGAGGGCTCTGCAATAGGGAGGTTGGCCTGTGAATGGCAGCTCCTGTCTAGAGTTACAACCACTCTCTATTATCCATGAATATATCTAGCCTCCTTTTAAAACTTTCCAGCGTTCCAGCACTTACTACAAAGTTGCTAAGCTTGTTCCACTCGTCTACCACCCTATTTGTGAATCAGTTACTTCCTATCTCCCTCCTAAACCTAAACTTATCCAACTTAAATCCGTTGCTTCGAGTCCGATCCTGTTCGGATAGTATTAGAACTTTATCTATATCTCCTTTATTGACTCCTTTTACCCACTTAAATACTTCTATCATATCTCCCCGCACTCTTCGTCTATCTAGGGAATGCAAATTTAGTTTCTTTAATCTATCTTGCTTGAGCACAGTTCTCCTCACCACATCAATAAACTGACGGACATAACCTGAGTTTTCCTGGACCCAATACTACACCCTTAAAGAAATAAATAAAGAAAAAGAAAACATGAACAAACTTTAAGTAGTTTTTCTCAACAGTTTTTGTATGTGGTTAAGCATCATAACACACCTGCATCACATATTTATTTTGAACTAATTGCACTGAAGAAAAGACCATTAAACTTAACCACTATAACAAACAAAATATCGATAATGGCGGAGTAATTAATATCATAACAGGAACGGCGATGCTTGACCTCTGTGGCCTGACGATTTATCATTGATAGATGTTTGATCTCTTATAAACCTTATAATGTGTTTTATTCGATATATACACTAAGATATATACACTGTAAGATATATATACTGTAAGATATATACACTAAGATATATATACACTGTAAGATATATACACTGTTAGATATATACACTGTATGATATGTACACAAAGAAATATACACTGTAAGAAATATATACACTAAGAAATATACACTGTAAGAAATATACACTGTAAGATATATACACTGTAAGATATACACACTGTAAGATATATACACTGTATGATATGTACACTAAGAAATATACACTGTAAGATATATACACTGTAAGATATATACACTGTAAGATATACACACTGTTAGATGTATACACTGTATGATATATACACTGTATGATATATACACTAAGATATATACACTAAGATATATACGCTGTTAGATATATAAACTGTGAGATTACACTGTATGATATATACACTAAGATATATACACTGTAAGATATATACACTGTAAGATATATACACTGTAAGATATATACACTGTAAGATATATACACTAAGATATATACACTGTAAGATATATACACTGTAAGATATATACACTGTAAGATATATACACTAAGATATATACACTGTAAGATATATACACTGTAAGATATATACACTGTATGATATATACACTAAGATATATACACTGTAAGATATATACACTGTAAGATATATACACTAAGATATATACACTGTAAGATATATACACTGTAAGATATATACACTGTAAGATATATACACTAAGATATATACACTGTAAGATATATATACACTAAGATATATACACTGTAAGATATATACACTGTAAGATATATATACACTAAGATATATACACTGTAAGATATACACACTAAGATATATACACTAAGATATATGCACTGTAACATATATACACTGTAAGATATATAATATACACTAAGATATATACACTGAAAGATATATACACTGAAAGATATATACACTGTAAGATATATATACACTAAGATATATACACTGAAAGATATATACACTGTAAGATATATACACTGTAAGATATATACACTGAAAGATATATACACTGTAAGATATACATAAACTAAGATATATACACTGCAAGATATATACACTGTAAGATATATACACTGTAAGATATATATACACTGTAAGATATATACACTAAGATATATACACTGTAAGATATATACACTAAGATATATACACTGTAAGATATATACACTAAGATATATACACTGTAAGATATATACACTGTAAGTTATATACACACACTGTAAGATATATACACTGTAAGATATATACAATAAGATATATACACTGTAAGATATATACACTGTAAGATATATACACTGTAAGATATATATACACTGTAAGATATATACACTAAGATATATACACTGTAAGATATATACACTGTAAGATATATACACTAAGATATATACACTGTAAGATATATACACTGTAAGATATATACACTGTAAGATATATATACACTGTAAGATATATACACTAAGATATATGCACTGTAAGATATATACACTGTAAGATATATACACTAAGATATGTACACTGTAAGATATATTCACTGTAAGATACATACACTAAGATATATACACTGTAAGATATATATACACTAAGATATATACACTGAAAGATATATACACTGAAAGATATATACACTGTAAGATATATATACACTAAGATATATACACTGAAAGATATATACACTAAGATATGTACACTGTAAGATATATACACTGTAAAATATATATATACTAAGATATATACACTGCAAGATATATACACTGAAAGATATATACACTGTAAGATATATATTCACTAAGATATATACACTGTAAGATATATACACTGTAAGATATATACACTAAGATATATACACTGTAAGATATATACACTAAGATATATACACTGTAAGATATATACACTAAGATATATACACTGTAAGTTATATACACTGTAAGATATATACACTAAGATATATACACTGTAAGATATATATACTGTAAGATATATATACACTAAGATATATACACTGTAAGATATATACACTGAAAGATATATACACTGTAAGATATATACACTAAGATATATACACTGAAAGATATATACACTAAGATATGTACACTGTAAGATATATACACTGTAAAATATATATATACTAAGATATATACACTGTAAGATATATACACTGAAAGATATATACACTGTAAGATATATATACACTAAGATATATACACTGTAAGATATGTACACTGTAAGATATATACACTAAGATATATACACTGTAAGATATATACACTAAGATATATACACTGTAAGTTATATACACTAAGATATATACACTGTAAGATATATACACTGTAAGATATATACAATAAGATATATACACTGTAAGATATATACACTGTAAGATATATATATACACTGTAAGTTATATACACTAAGATATATACACTGTAAGATATATACACTGTAAGATATATACACTAAGATATATACACTGTAAGATATATACACTGTAAGATATATACACTGTAAGATATATATACACTGTAAGATATATACACTAAGATATATGCACTGTAAGATATATACACTGTAAGATATATACACTAAGATATGTACACTGTAAGATATATACACTGTAAGATATATACACTAAGATATATACACTGTAAGATATATATACACTAAGATATATACACTGAAAGATATATACACTGAAAGATATATACACTGTAAGATATATATACACTAAGATATATACACTGAAAGATATATGCACTAAGATAGGTACACTGTAAGATATATACACTGTAAAATATATATATACTAAGATATATACACTGTAAGATATATACACTGAAAGATATATAAACTGTAAGATATATATACACTAAGATATATACACTGTAAGATATATACACTGTAAGATATATACACTAAGATATATACACTGTAAGATATATACACTAAGATATATACACTGTAAGATATATACACTAAGATATATACACTGTAAGTTATATACACTGTAAGATATATACACTGTAAGATATATACACTGTAAGATATATATACACTAAGATATATACACTGCAAGATATATACACTGTAAGATATATACACTAAGATATATACACTGTAAGATATATACACTGTAAGATATATACACTGTAAGATATATATACACTGTAAGATATATACACTAAGATATATGCACTATAAGATATATACACTGTAAGATATATACACTAAGATATGTACACTGTAAGATATATACACTAAGATATTTACAGTGTAAGATATTTACACTATGATATATACACTAAGATATATACACTGTAAGATATATACACTGTAAGATATATATACACACTAAGATATATACACTGTAAAATATATACACTGTAAAATATATACACTGCAAGATATATATACACTGTAAGATATATATACACTGTAAGATATATACACTAAGATATATACACTGTAAGATATATACACTGTAAGATATATACAATAAGATATATACACTGTAAGATACATACACTGTAAGGTATATACACTTTAAGATACATACACTGTAAGATTCATACACTGTACGATATATATACACTGAGTGTAAGGAGGAGAACACACGGAAAAACAATTTTGGGCTTAACTTGTATATTTCACAATTTACAATGCAAGAACTGCATTGATAACAGTTTTTATGAGGCGATTAGACTAAAAACTAATGTCACAGTAATTCACTCAAGGAATACCTAGGAGGTGACTGACCTTCGCTACATTAATAAACACACAAATATAGTTACCTCTTGTGATGTAAATACGGTAAGAGAAAGAGGATGTGAACAAGATGTTGGACAGGAAACGATAATGACAGGGAGATGGAGAATAAAAGAGAAAGCTCATTATAATATATTACTAATACAGTAGAACTAGACACTCAAATAATTGTCTCTCTTTTAAATAATGTTGAAAAATCCAACATAAGTCAAGGTTTAAGAGGTGGGTGAGCGCCGAGGAGCCCAGCAGCTGTACATGATACCCGACAAAAGCCACCTAACAGGAGCGTGTGGCTCACTTAGTGGAGCCATAAAGGCGATTAAGACGCGCCACTAGTGTCACCTGCCACACACTGGTGTTTGCCGCCTCCCATACGTCTTGAAGGCTGGGAGGTGCCCGTCCCGGCCTTGACAAACATACAGACAGCATCTGGGCGGCTTCCTCCGTCCCTGGATACTTGGTTGATTTGCTGCTTATCGTAAACCGGGATCCGCTGACTTACACGCCGTATGCAAATACTTGCTCGCCTCCAAGTTTATACCTTGTTTTATAGCCAGATATTTTTGCATGTACAGTCCTGGATTTAACGCGTATGTCTTAACTTTGCTGCTGCTCCAGCACACACCAAGCTGTCTTATACTGTACAATGATCATTATATTTCATTCATTTATCACTTTGCACCATTTTGTATGTAAACTGGTATTTAAGTTACAAGACGATGTACGTGAACAATGATGTAATATATAGAAAATAAACTTGGCAAATTAATTCCCTCAGGTGTGCTGTTATGCCGGGTGTTAGTTCGCATATTTGATGGCAGAAATTAGCGAGGGTGACGAAGAACTCTTCACAGTTGCGTTTATAACGAGACAAACTTCCTGATGCGGAAAATGTTCACGATTAGACAATGAGGAAAAGTTGGCGAAAATATAGTAATGTACAGTACATGACTTGTCAAAATGGTAAATTAAGATTCCTGGTTAAAATGAATGATAGCTCGTGTGTTGACTCAAATGAATAACCTTATCGAATACAAAAATCAAATAAAACTGTTGATATTTCAATGAATTACCGACAAACAAATTATTGCTACCTGTTTATTGTACAACAAAACTACATATAAGGTGTTTAGTATAACCTATGACTGTTGACAGGAAGAACATTAAGTTTAATAATGAAGTTGACAGAAAGGTTTTCCGTCAAGAATATGTTCCATGAGGCTACTGAGTGACACGAGAAAGACTCGGGTTACTGATCTAACAACAGAGAGACAACAAACACTCGCTTGTGCATTATCCCAACACAACTAACAAGCATTAATATACAGATGATAATTTGGACCAAAAAATGGGACATGATAACACAAAACTTCTCATCAATGGACCACACAAATAATATGACAAACATAGTCAAATAGTTTCAGAGTTTAACAAACAAGTTTCTCATATGTAACAACAAATAAATTAAAAACGAAATATGAGGGAAGGCGATACAGTATTCCGGAGGAAACAAAATAGTTGACGGGTCGGTCAGGCACACACACACACACACACACACACACACACACACACCATAATTCATCTTGTGTTATTACCACACATAACACGGACAAAATTGCACCTAGTAATTTTGTACGAGTGGGTGCGGAAAGACCCCCACCGTCCCCCTCTCTCCCTTTCCTTCCTTTGATAGCAAGAACTGAAGCAGGGCGGAAACAAGTACGCACACCCATAAGCATGTGCAGGCGCAAATGCACATGTACACGCAAACATTCATCCGCACAAACACAAACCGGGCGAACACATATAGTCATATATAAACATGTACATATATAAGAGGTTAATTTAAGATTACAGATATGTAAATGGGTGTTACATCATACTCCAACTTCACATTCTGACACATTATGCGCTTCTTGACACATATACATACTCACATACGTGCACAGATGAGCACACACAAGCGCGCTCTCTCTCTCACGCACAAATAACTACATAGAGGAGCATTCCCGAGGTGATGTCATTGACCAAGATATGTCTGAGACTACAGCCCATTTTGCCAGTATATATATTACTGCACAGAATACTTTGGAGAAAGACCACAGTAGTTACCGTCATTCTTACCCTGTCAACGAGCACCCAGGTTAGTAAGTTATGAACTCAGGTAAATTATAGTCGGGAGAAAGACACCTTATTTTATTTGCTCAAATTACTATCGAAGAATTCTGCTGTGGGGTTAGTAACCATCTTATAAGAATGTTTGTGATGTCTTATCCTCTTAGAATTATCCACAAGGTATCATATTACTCTCGTCTACGTATCGAGCTTGGTCATCTCTGTCTACTGCCCTTAAAGTCTCGACTCTGGTGAAGAAAATATGAAGGTATTTTAACTCGGTGGGGCTCTGGGAGATGATAAACCAGTTCTTTATTACCTCCAATACGGTAACTGAGGAGGATGCCCAAGCTTACACTCTCTTGTCTTCTTATAACAAATTAGTTGAATCAGTGACGTACAAGACCAGGTCGCCAATATGTCTAGGATGGATTTAATTTTTGAATAAAGTACTTAATTTGTGGACCTTATACTGCCCCTCTCCGGTTACTGTGTTTATTAGGATGACATTCACTGTTGCTTTCGTTCATTCAAGTCTTTCTTTCGTGTCTACATCATATTATCATATAGTAAAACATGATATGAGACGGGCAAAATTTTCTGGCTATGTACAAGAGCTAACCAGAAATATTACAGTTTCCGTTAAATTTATAGATAATCTTACTGTTGTTAGTGTCACCAGCGCCGTTTCGAACTTTAGCACTGACATTTATCAAGTCGCTGTTTCAGAAATGTGAAGTTATGTGCTCATATGGTTATTTAAAAAGACCATTAACTTGACCTATACCACCTATAAACAATGCTCCTCTACCTATTAACCAACACCCGAATAAAAATAACTACAACAAAGCTTCTTACTTTGTTTAGCATATAGTTTAAGCTTTTAAGGTAATATATAAGTCATCACACCTGTTATAAAAATTAAGTGAAAAATGTGGAGCTCTAACATGACGTCCAGAGTTCACATCAAAACAGAGTGAAATAATAACAATGAAGAAATTATATATATATATATATATATATGCTGATAACCACCAGGAAAGAAGAAAACACGAAGTTCCCAAGCGCTTTCGTGTAATTCACATCTTCAGGGGTGAGTACAGACTAGATAGAGTAATGCAGAACAAGATGAATATATACAGAGGAGGGTGAGACCAGGTCCACAATGGTCAGGTAATGACCTTGCAAGGAATGTAATATGTTTTACTTAGGCCAGACAGGTAAAGATCTTGTAACTAGAATTAAACAACACAAATACAGTGTCAGGACAGGCCAGGAATCCAATGCACTGTTTGTTCATTTGAGGGATAACAAGCATTGCATTGACTGGGATAATGCCTCCTCAATATTACCATGTAATTCAATTGATAGTAGGAACATCATAGAATCTAGTCTTATTAAACATACCGAAGCATTCAACATGAATTTGAGTAACGGCTTGTACAAGCTGGACAACTTTGTAATTAAGAAGATTTGTGATCAGGTGAGAGGGCGGGTCACTGTCCCATCTGACCCAACCACCAACCGTTGTGTGCCATTTAAAGATTAGTAGGGTCATTACCTGACCATTGTGGACCTGGTCTCACCCTCCTCTGTATATATTCATCTTGTTCTGCATTACTCTATCTAGTCTGTACTCACCCCTGAAGATGTGAATTACACGAAAGCGCTTGGGAACTTCGTGTTTTCTTCTTTCCTGGTGGTTATCAGCATATACCTAGATCACGCGCACCTACAGTGATTTACTTGCATATATATATATATATATATATATATATATATATATATATATATATAAATATATATATATATATATATATATATATATATATATATATATATATATATATATATATATATATATATATATATATATTATTTAAAAGATTATTCTGGAGAATGAGGACATAGGTTTCCAAAATATTTTCCCAAACTAGGAACGTACAGTGTACCAACAACATGAAGACCTGTGGTAGCCAACCTTGCCACCACACATGTATACTACCCGCCTCACACTCCATTCATTGATGGAATATACAACTCTCATAACTTTTCCCTCAAAGATACAGGATAGAACACTAAAAGAGATCAGTTATGATACCTAAAACCTTAACAATCGACTATAACAAATCATTTCAATGATCCCTTGTTATCAGATCATCCTGTTAAGTTCAGATGATGTCCGACTTGCTGTATACATTGATTCTCTTCAGGGCTTTGCTATATATGATTCTAGTTGCAATGTTTCATATGATTATATTTAAATCCCTGTGCCCATTACCTTTGCCTCGTGTATTTGTTTTGTATTGTTTATTTTTAATGTGAGATCTTAAGTTATTTTATGATTTTATATTATGATTCCAGACCCAATAGCATATGTACCCAGTAGTTCACCTGAAGAATCTCCACCCAGATTATTTCACCTAAAAATTGACCACCGTAATGCTATTTGGGGGAATGAGGTTAGGTAAGGTTAGGTTAGGTAAGGTTTGGTTAGGTAAGGTTAGGTTAGGTAAGGTTAGGTTAGGTTAGGTTTAGTTAATCTTTAGGTGAAATAAGTTGGGAGGGAGATTCAACAGGTGAATCCACTGTAGTATCTATATAAGTTCAACATTTGATATAGGTAATGGCACGATGACTGTATCAAACAATATGTGAATATGGTCATTTTCACTCACTTAATATTATCCCCACTAAACTCAGCTCATATTTGTGAAATGTTCTCCTAAGTTACGATTGTATATACAAGAAGAAATATCCAGAGAGCATTAATTATCTAGACAGGTAACCTTGAAATCTGCCTCTGAAACGCTGTGGCCCAGAGGCGCTACGTCACAGGAAGAGGAGACAGTCAAAATTGGCCAGAGAAAATGGAGGAGTGAGCTGGCAGAGGGGTGGGAGTGATTGCAGGGATGTGAGGGTAGTAGGGGTGGTGGTAGGGGTGGTGGTGGTAGGGGTGGTGGTGGTAGGGGTGGTGGTGGTGGTGGTGGAGTAGGGGAGGGGGAACGTGTTGGAAGTGGAGGAAGGGAGAGGGAGCTTACTTGTGTGTGTGTGTGGGGGGGGGGGGGGGGGTAGATGGGAAAGGGGAGGGTAAGACTGTGAGAAATACGAGGGAAGGCAGAAGGTAAATTCAAATGGGGCTACTAAATCTGCCGCACATTGCAAGCACTAATGTTCAGTTTTGCCCGGCCGTATATGCATGGTGTGGTAATTACGGAGGAGTTATAGGACGTCTAATAGAGAATATGTCATAAGTGCCTATAATTAGACACGACGCTGGGATATCGTATTACAGGAGGTAGCGCGCGAGTGTCAATGTGAACTATGGCCCCAGGATTCCTCGCCCGCACAAAAACAATGGGAAATGAATAAACCTGTCGCCTCATAAAGATATTGTGACGTTTATTTCTCTAGCGTGTGTAAATCAGTGTCACTGTGAGGTGCCAGACAGTTTGGAGGCGTCGGGGATGCTCACATAGGGGTGAATGTTACCTGCCGTGAGGTACTGAAACACCTCCACCACAACACTACGTGATCCTCGACACCACCGATTATCAGAAGTAAGGAGGATATATTTGTGTTATAAAAATAAAAATTGTGTAAACCTGAAGTTGTTCTCGGGTTCACATAATGCTTGTGTCAGTCTCTTCTACAAAATCAATAGCTCTATCCAAAAAAAAAATCACTCCTCGGAAGAATTTTTGTTCCTTGAAGTTTTTGAACATTAAATAATAAATAAATCTACAGTAAATTTACTAATCTCACTGAATTTCTTTCTTTGTGTAAGGATTTGTATCCTGTCAGCTATTGTTTACAACCTAAGAAAACGAACCAAATGCGGCAACATCTAGACTAATATAATTAGATTAAGCCATGAAACCTGCGGGGAACTTACGGCCACAAACACTCGACCCGACACACACACCCATAAATGCTCTAACAGATAGCGCCGGGAACCGGTAAGTCTTATCAAATCCGTCGTAAACTGAATTGTCGTCATTAAATTGAGGATCGTCTAGGCAAAGATGCGCTAATTTACCCAGACTGTTGTGAGAGAACATCAATGCAAATACTTGAAACTTAATTCTGTGGAGGTTTACATTATCAAGACTGTGTGTATAATGTTACCAACCTCAGTGCCGCCTCTCACGGCCTTATACTGTTTAAGTGGAGAAAAATTATACACATAAAAAAAAATAAAAATGCAAGGCTGCTCACTTCTTACGTATTCCTGAGACACTATTGTCAAACAAGTGGTGGTGTATATTACGAAAAAGTCTATTTTATTCCAACAAAAATATAAGAACGAATAAAAAACCCGACTTCAAGAGATAATAATCATATATATTATACAGCCTTCTGACAATACTAGCGGGAGGCAGGAAGTCATCATCAGGGCTGGCAAAGACACCACCACCATTTATCCCGATACTTCACACTATTTATCACCCTACAGTAGTTGGCGGATGGAAGCTGAAAGTCATAAAATAAAGAACATTATGAACGCTAGCCTATATATAATGTAATAAGCTACACACTTAGTGTAGACATGAACCAGGGAGACGTGGAGGGTAGGTGTGAGGCGGTGGACAACACACAGCGGGTGATCAATGTTCTTAGGCGAATGAGAATGAAGGAGGTGTTGGGCTAGCTGGGGTCGTGCTGGCCTCTTGATCCTTGCTTCCTTGACCATAACCATCTCCTTTGTTTTGCTCTCTACCTCAACACCGCCTATGTCAGACAAAGCCTATTACGATGTATGTATGTATGTATGTATGTATGTATGTATGTATGTATGCGGTGTAATGGTCAGCATGCTTGCCTCGCAAGCGAGCGGACCCGGGTTTGATCCCCGGGCAGGGTGGAACTCCTGCGTAGGCAAGTTTCTTTACACCATTTACCTCTGTCTACCCAGCAGTAATTGGGAACCTGGATGCTAATCGATTTGCGGATCGTGCTCCTGGGTAATGATTAGCCATTGCAGTTGGCGAGCTGTCCGGTCTTCTCGGACTATTTCTTGACACTGGATCATACAGCTCGATAACTTAGAGTGTGGTTGTTGTGTTGGTGACAGCTTCTACACGAGGTTGCCCCTCGTTACACTAGGGGCAACCAGTATGTATGTATGTATGTATGCATGTATGTATGGGAGTTTTGTTGTGTATGCATTGGTGCATGTATATGTGCGCGTTTTCTTGTGTGTGTCCTTTTTTGGAGATGAATTTACAGTATGTAAGAATCTGCCCCGAGGCACTTGGTTAGTGAGGGATGCCCACGTGGTCCTCACTTAGACTGTACACTGTACAGGAAGTAGATGCAAGTAATTGTTTATTTTAGATGAAAAGAATAAGTCATGTTCATGTGGTCACACAATCCTTTAGCTTAAATATGACCTCCACAATCATCATACATTTCTCATTCATAATTTATTGTTAAAACTAATAATATGTGATGCATCGCGCAGTAATATTCTTTCAACAGTCAAGTTTCATAATCATAATGTTAAAGACGATTACATTTATCCATCTTTAAGTTAGTTGTAGTCGTAGCTCAGTAACCTGAAGTACCACTTATCTCCAAGTACTGGCTCACTACAGTCAGAAAACAAATGATAAAAAAACATACCGGGTATTATGAAGACCTAAATATATTACTGACTCCCTCAACCGGCCGATATAATGATTAATATACCTCGAAGGGGCCTGGAGGAGCAAGGGCTCCCCCGCGGTCGTTAATACTTGGGTTTTGAAGGTTTTCCAAACACGCAGAGAACGCGACCTAACCTGCATAACCTCCCACAGAAAAACCATCCAAGGCTAGAGCATGGATAAATTACTTAAGATATCTATCAGGAGAAAAAGATTGAAGGTATTTTATTTTAATCCTGTTTATAAAAGGGTGCGTAAAATCTGCAGGCACGCGCGAACCATCACATTCCGGGAAGGTCAGGGCGTCAACTCTCACTGATTATTATCTATCCTCGAGTAAGTCAGGGGATTTATTTACCTGGGTGTGAGTTAGTGAGTGCCACCAGCTGTCTGAACTATATTGATGCGGACATAAATGTTATATAAAGTTTTATGTAGCGGTGATGTGAGTTAAGATGTCTCACCAACACCCCAGACAAGATTGAATTCACTTTTTTGACGAACAAGTTGAGGAAATTCTTTATGACTCTAGTTACCTTGACTTCCATGTATCATTAATATATAACTAAACCTACCAAAGAAGTTGTTTATTTATTCATTCTTTACCACCAGGTGCACAGAAGAGGAAGAAACTATGTAAACTGGAACAAGAAAAATGCACTACAAAAAATATGTTGTGACTAATTTTGTTTGTTTTTTGTGACCTTAAAGCACTGTGCAATGTAGACGGTACTTGTGTGTACAGAGAAGCACGGAAGAAGTTGACAATTACAATACCTGTACAGCCTTTATAGTACATTGAAAGCTGAAAATATACTAATGCTGAATAAAATCAGCGCTGTCTTCTAACACAGCGACTAGTATGTGTTATCTATGTATTTAGTGCGACCTCACAAACACAACACGATATAAAAACTCATCCTAAAGTTATGTGTCGCTGAGGGTCGCTAGTTATATAAAGACGACAAAGAGGAAGATATTGCCAGGTGTGACAGTCTTTCCATTAATCAGATGTTACTGTTATTAAATGTGATTTATTTATATTAAGAAGTTTCAGTAATTCGAGGAAAAGAATTCGTGCTTTATTCTGCAGGTTAGCAACAGCTGAATGAGGCTGTCCGCTGGGTGATCACATGTTGGTTTATTTTTCTGTAGAATATGTCAACAGACAGACCATGTCCTGTGCGTGTCAACATGTCAATCTCAAGTGATCTTAGGTAGTAGCTTCTCCGCCCGTTGACAAGAAACAAAAATATTTATAGTCATTAAGACAGGTTATCACGAGTGAGCAGTTTATGCCTCATAGAACAAGATGATCAGCACCAGAACCCGGGAGGATAGCGAATGTAATACCGATTTTCTGAAAGGAGAAAAATCACTATCCTCTGACAACTGTACAATCAGTTGAACATTAATTGTGAGAAATTTATCGGAAACAATAGTTACAAATTCCTTCCGATATCACCTTAAGAACCACAAGTTAATTAATGGCTCTCAGAATGGGTTTACGAGAGGGCGTTTTGCCTGACAAATCTATTATCATAATTTTCAACTGTTTTCGAATCATGTGACGACCGATACGATTATGATGTGGTTTACCTCGACTTCAGTAAAGTCTCTGACAGGGTCCCCCATCGTATTGGAGGGGATATTCTAAACTGGATTAGGACGTGGTGAACCGAGACAAGTTTTTACCCTTTTGGGTGGCAGTGGTTTGTCTCAGTGGAATAAAATCGTTTGACGGTAACCAGAATAAAATATCTAAATGCGATACTATTCTTTAAAGGATTAATGGAAATGAAATAGTCATCATTAATGGCACAAAATCTAACTGGGATAACGCCACTAGTGGAGTACCCCAAAGTTTAGTACTTGGCCTGTTATATTTACTCGTACATACGTTAGTGATATAGATATAGGCGTTGACAGCAACGTAAGTAAATTTGTTGATGACACAAAAATAGGGAGTATAATTATATATGATGAGGACTCCGATAAGTTACAGGAAGACAGCCTTTTAGTATGAAGCGAAAAATATGGCAGATGCAATTTGATGTGAAAAACTGTTATGTTCTAGTGATAGGGAATGAAAATAGAAAAGTAGTGGCACCAGCTACAGCTGAACAACACAGATATAAAGAAATCCGACTGTCAGAAAGATTTAAGGTATTGCCAAGTAAGAACTTAGCACCAAGTCAGCATTGCGTTATGGTCGAAACAAGGTTAATAAAGTATTAAGGTTCAAATTTAGAAGCGTTAGTAACAGGACAAGCGATGTTATACTTAAATTATATCTCGTGTATGTGAGACCTCACTTGGATGATGCAGTTCAGTTTTGGTCACAATACTATAGAATGGATATCGACTCCCTATAGAAAGCACCCAGAGGAGGATGACGAAGTAAATCCCGGGCATTAGGGACTTTGAATATAGAGATAAATTAAGGTAAGTGAAGAGCGATATGATCGAAGTGTATAAATGAAAGGCGGGTAAGTGGGCTTTTTGGCACGGAATTATTTTGGCACTAAGTATAATATATTGTCCAAGTAAGGTACGGTTCGAATGTACAGTATTATTTTCCGAACTTTTTTCGAACGTCAGGATCTACAAAAGATCTCTGACGACCAATGAATGATATATAACTCATTGCTGACGACTTTAAGATCTTTTGTTTGGTGCCATGCCAATCCACGTTCCACCTAGTGTGACTGTAGACCATAGCAACAAAACATTTTTGTTATCCTCACGATCTTATTTGCCGAACATCTCGTCCTCCTAGTCAATGACCTTTGGTGGCACAATAGGAAAGTTTCCTTATGAATATCGATGATATTTAACTGTTTTTGTTGTGTAAGAATTAACTTTAAATCAGCAACGTATGAGAGCAGACGCTATAAATAGTAGGTATTATTAAACCCCTAAATGACTCCATAACAATCATATTACAATGATTAAATATATAATTTTTCTCTTGTATAAAATTGCAGAAGGATAAAATATACATAATATTGCTATGTTATTAAGAAGTTCTCCTGGCAATACATATAGGTGGGTGGCTGCCGGGTTGACAGTATCGTCTGTACAAGGCCAAGTATTATCACCCATTTGACGGCGACAAAAAAATAAATAAATAAATAATAAATAAATAAATAAATATCTTAGAATACAGAATTTAGTCTCGATAATTTGATAAATAATTTTAGCTGAGTCGAACAGATATAAATGTTACATGAATAATCACTTTAAAGTGACATACATAAATACATTTTTCATCTATGACCTTCTTTCCTTAACTCTTTTTTTTTTTAGATACGAAATGAAGTTAGAAATTACGGTGTTTCAGGTACGGTGCAGAATTACGGTACATTGTAAAAAAAAAAGTATGAACAGGTATGAGAAGGGATTTTTGAGTGTCCCTAATGGCAAACCCTTTCAAGGGTATATGATTACCAATAAACCCTTACTCTACAAATGGTATATAAACAAAGTAAATTTACAATCCTTAGGTTGCAAATGGTACATCAAGGTGAAGAGAAGACCTATGAAAATAACTCGGCAGTAATCTTCCTCACATTAGCGTTTGTACGCCGCTTATCCCCCTCCACCGACCAGTGACACACCTTGGCCAAGACAGTCCTCACACGTCTTCTGTTATACCATGGATCCTGTAGAAAAGCAGTACCACAAACACTATAGGTGGTATCACCATACACAACCGAGCATGACATGGTGCTACGCTTGTGGGACTCCCGAACTCAGGACATTATGTTTCGACTTTCCAATAGTCGTTTTCCACAATGGGTCATAACTTCTCATTGTACCACGCTCACGACCTTCACTAACACTGTCACACTCTGATGAACTCATTGTCACGTAAAGTATAATTTTTCTATGCAAAAATAGCCGCGAAGCAGAGGCATCATCTTGGGTTACTAGCACAGCAAAATAATACAGATTCGGTGGCGGGCTCGGCGCCTCTCAGCCGGAACCCAGCGTCCATTGGTTGTCTCTGCATACTCGAAACCGACAGTGTTTTAAATCTTCTCTTATCCCACATTTCTTTCTTACCCTTCTTACTTCATTTTCTCCCCTCGTCTTCATGCAGTGATGTACACCCTGGAGGGGGGGGGAGGGGAGTTAACTCCCTCCCAAACTGAAGTAACATCGACCCTAAATGAGATAAAACAGAACACCAGCATCAAACGAGTCAGGGTGTGAGTCAATTCGGAGACTCACTGGGAGCCTATTTTTTTCCACGACTGCAGGGTAGAGTTACTTTGGTGAAACATTATCATTAAGATTGAATATTATTACGTGTTAAGTCATTAAATTACTAACATAATTCTTTCATTTCCTTGGTGGGATGAAAGTGGTATATGTGGTAACGTATATACTGTTAGGCCAACTAAAGTTAAATTTATGGTTGGCGATGTTTCGGAACACACTGTTATATTCCAAGCACTTTGTAAACAATGAATAGAAGATATCTAGAGACAGAAAGAAAAAATCCCATAGGTGATAATGTACAGTACGAACCAATTGCAATTTAAAGGGTATTTTCGACATTAATATACTTTGTAAAGTCCGATGAAGGGTTTTATGTGAAGCAATATATTTTAGCATGTCCAAAAAAGGGTAGTTTACAGTACATATACCACTTTTCGCTTTAAATGCCCTTTTCATACCCTACAGTTTTTACAGTTTAAGAAAAAAAAATTCCCAGTTCGATTTAAGAAGTAAATCTTCCTACTTTAACCGTAGTGCCTTGACTGTGGTGATGTCGCCTCTCTGGTCAAAGGTTCCATGAAATCAGCGTCAGTCAGGCCTCTTACAAGAAGAATATTTTTAACCTCCGGACCTCATGTGGAACTGATACGTGTAACTACAACTTTCCAAGATTTATTTTCCTCTTCAGATAAAAATAAAAAGTTCTACTTCGTTGGTTAAATATTCAGGTAATAAAGAGTAATTCAAGAACCTTTAATATATAATTTAAGGCGTAAAATATCTACATATTCCGGAGCATCGTGTCGAGTTCTACAATTTGTTTATGCTATAGAACGAGAGCCGAAGGATGTCTCATATATCACGGCTACTGCTCTGTGTGTATATGTCTGGCGGTGATATCATGTCTAGTAAATACAGTAGAGAATTTATAAATGCACATATATCAACATAAAAGTTGATATTTACTTAAAATAACATTTACGTGCTTAAAAATTTACATATGAAAAAAATAACATGCAATGACAATACTGAACTTGTATATTATCAGTCACACACGAAAACACTTAATAAAAACATACCTACACACATGCATTCACTCACACTTAATATATATATATATATATATATATATATATATATATATATATATATATATATATATATATATATATATATATATATACATGCTTCCATCGTCACTTAACCAATGTTGTATAGTACCCCAGGCAGAAACTAATGGTGAACAAACATAAAATCATTCACACTACATGAATCCACACACGCATATATCTGGTAGGGAAGATAATCAGAGGGTAGGAGGAGGGTCATTCATCACAGGTAATGTAGTGGATCACCTGCCTCACATTAATCAACCTGCGACTGCATCAAAACTCTATTCCTAGAGCCACCTGACTTTTTAAAAACAACTATTTTGCCGATATTTCTTTACTTATTAATACCAAATCAATATGGAGGTTATATATTTCGCATACGTTTAGTATAAGTCAATATATTTCTTTTGTTATATGTCCATAAAATTTATTTCTTTATTGAGGAATGTATAAAAAGTTCTTTGTTATTACGATGCACAATATTTTGTTAGAAGATTTTTAGAAAGATTTACTATTACGTACAAAATTAAGATTAAAATACAAAATTATCTAAAATATATAGTGTAGTTTTATTTTGGTTATATAGAGATCCTATGATGAAACGCAGAGAATGGTGAAAATATTTAATAACATTATTATCATTTACACATCCTGCCACAGTCATCGTTATTATTTTCCATTAATCAAATATTTTATATAGTTTTCGTATTCAGGGAGCAGAAAACCTTTGAGGAAGAGTAATGTATTCAAGATGATATCATTGACCTCACACCTGCTCCGGAACCAACACCACACTGACGTCACGCATTGCGCCTGTATACAGTGACCAACGCCACCATCACCACAACCACCATGATGAGTTCCAATACACCTGTACAGTGACCACCACCATGATGACCTCCAACACACCTGTACAGTGACCACCACCACGATGACCTCCAACACACCTATACAGTGACCACCACCATGACCTCCAACACACCTGTACAGTGACCACCACCATGATGACCTCCAACACACCTGTACAGTGACCACCACCATGATGACCTCCAACACACCTGTACAGTGACCACCACCATGATGACCTCCAACACACCTGTACAGTGACCACCACCACGATGACCTCCAACACACCTGTACAGTGACCACCACCACGATGACCTCCAACACACCTGTACAGTGACCACCACCATGATGACCTCCAACACACCTGTACAGTGACCACCACCATGATGACCTCCTACACACCTGTACAGTGATCACCACCACGATGACCTCCAACACACCTGTACAGTGACCACCACCATGATGACCTCCAACACACCTGTACAGTGACCACCACCATGATGACCTCCAACACACCTGTACAGTGACCACCACCATGATGACCTCCAACACACCTGTACAGTGACCACCACCATGATGACCTCCTACACACCTGTACAGTGATCACCACCACGATGACCTCCAACACACCTGTACAGTGACCACCACCATGATGACCTCCAACACACCTGTACAGTGACCACCACCATGATGACCTCCAACACACCTGTACAGTGACCACCACCATGATGACCTCCAACACACCTATACAGTGACCACCACCATGATGACCTCCAACACACCTGTACAGTGACCACCACCATGATGACCTCCAACACACCTGTACAGTGACCACCACCATGATGACCTCCAACACACCTATACAGTGACCACCACCATGATGACCTCCAACACACCTGTACAGTGACCACGTCGTTGTCGTCTTCCTCATCACTCTGATCTTCGTTGTCCTCCTCCTCGTCCTCGTCGTTGCCCCCCTCCTCGTTTTCATATACGTCCTCGTCTTTCGTTTTATCTCTGTCCTCGTCCTTCTCTTTGTCTTTGTCCTCGATCTTATCATCGTCTTTGTATCTCTCCTCCTCCTTACTTTCCTCATTCTTATCTTAGTCGTCGTCGTCGCCCCCTTCCTCATCCTCCACGTCTCCCTTCCTCCTCCTCCACGACTCCCTTCCTCCTCCTCCTCGACATCACACTTATTCTACCATCCTGCCTTACCTCACTATCCCATCATTCAAAACAAACACACACACACACACTACATACTTGACCACCGGAGAGTCAAAACCTATCAGGCGTCTGCTCCTGCACAGCTGCCCCCCCCCCCCCCCCCCGCCCTGGCCAATGTTCGGCCAATTCCCCAAGTCCCTCTTCCCGTCCAATCCTCGCCACCAGGATATCAACATAATCAAAAGTGACAATTTCGTTTCGGAAAGTGGGGTCAGTGTTGAAAAGTGATGGACAGTGTTTAAGCCAGTGAATTCAGCACTAGACAGTACCAACGAGAGCAGTGACCCACCAGTAAGATAAGCACCCCTGGGAACCGACCACCATCTTCTGATCAGGTGGTGTTAATCAGTCCACCCTGGGAACAACAGTGGGTCGGCTTTACACCTGACTACGAGATATCACAACAACACCCAGCAGAGTGAGGTACTGTGGCACCACCACACACCACACGGTGTCTCCACGACCACGTGACGTCATTCATGTCAACACCCGAGGACGAGTCATTATACCACGTGACCACACCACCCGACGTCTCCATGACCAGGTGAGGTGCTTCGAGTCAACATCTACGGACGAGTTACTGAACGACGTGGCCTACGTGATCTCACACAGCATGGCAAGAGACCAGCCCGGGCTATCAACTGCAAACTATAATAATTTGTATTTTCAATTCATGTTCCTTCTCCTTTTAGTAATGATAGCTTTTGTTAAACGACCCACCTACCCCATGTCTTAGTGTGGGAGGAAACGACATAGGTAAGGTCAGGAGTGAGGAACTTTTCAAGAGGTATAGGGAGGCGCTGGGGAAGATTAGAGATAGGGGAGGGGTCCCGATAGTATGTGGTGTCTTGCCTAGAAGAGGGGTTGGTCGTGAATGGCTGTCCAGGGCAATTGCTATTAATTGCCGACTGGAAAAACATTGTGCAAACAATGGTTGGGCATTCATTGATAACTGGCAACGATTCTATGGCAACGACTACCTGTACTGTCACGACGGAGTACACTTGTCTCGTGAGGGGGTAAAGACGTTGTCTGCATCCCTGGAGCGTGAAATTGTCACTCCGAAGGGGGGGTTTCGCCAGTAGAGAGAGGTCGGGGAAAGTGGGAATCAAAAAACAAGCAGGTCCTGGGAAGTAAAATTAGTTGCTCAGGACAAGGGGTAAAACAGGACCAGGGAAGGGTAGGTTTAAATGTATACTATGCAAACAGTAGGAGCGTTAGAAACAAAATAGACTTGCTGAGAGCGGTTGTATGTACCGAGAATGTAGACGTCATAGCAATCACCGAAACTTGGATGAATCTGGCGAGCAAAATTTTTTTATCAGAGTACCACATAGAAGGGTACAACCTTTTTCACAAGGACAGGGAAGGTAGGAAGAGGGGAGGGGTCGCACTCTTCGTCAAGGATACATTAAAATGTTGTATTAATAATTCGATAAAGGGTGAAATAGGCACCGAGTCTGTGTGGGTAGAAATCATGGAAGGAAGAGAAAAAATAATTATGGGAGTGATTTACAGGCCCCCAAGTCTTGGGAAAGAAGCAGCTCAGCCCATATGGCAGGAAATGAGTAGGGCAGCAAAATATAACAACCTATGCATTATGGGGGATTTCAACTTCAGAAATATTGACTGGGACAACATTGTAGGCGACTATGAATCTGAAGACTTCCTAGATGCAGTACAGGACAATTTTTTGAAACAACTAATTACAGAACCTACTAGAGGTGACAATATATTAGACCTAGTATTAACAAATAAAGAAAATATTATCAGAGATATCACAGTAGGGGAAGAACTAGGTAACAGTGATCACAGAGAAATCAGGTTCACCCTAAATTGGGAAACGAAAAATAATGACAATATGGTCAGAGTCCCAAACTTTCGGTTGGCGGATTATCAGGTGTTAAGAAGGTACCTAGGTCAGTTCCCAGTAGGAAGGGGTGAGGTCATAGATGACACAACAATTGATCATGACTATAATATATTCACTAGTATACTACATAAAGCACAAGAACAAAATATACCATACAGAAAAATTAGGTCAAATAAGAATGAGCTAAGGTGGATGACCAGAAAACTTAAACATGACATAGGAATAAAGAAAGGAATATATAAGAAATTAAAGGGAGGGGAGGAGCAGCTCAGAAACAGGTATAATGAACTATCTAGGAATGTTAAGAAAAATGTAAGGAAAGCAAAGAGAGACTATGAAATCAAAATAGCAAGAGAATCCAAGGCGAATCCCAAGGGATTTTTCCAGGTATATAGGACAAAAGTCAGGGACAAAGTTGGGCCTTTAAAGTCAGGGAGGGGAGAATTGATAAATGGCAGTGGAGAAATAAGCAAAGCATTGAACAGCTACTTCTTATCAGTTTTCACAGAAGAAATTTGCGATGAAATTCCAGAGGTGGAAATGATATTTAAGGGAAAGGAAGAAGAGAAATTAAAGAATATCACTATCAGAAAAGAGGATGTTCTTAAGAAAATAAATAAACTAAAGAAAACAAAATCCTCAGGGCCGGATGAAATTTTCCCTCGAGTCTTGAAAGAGTGTAGGGAACAGATTAGCGGACCCCTCGTAAACTTATTTACAAAATCATTAGACACTGGAGTTGTGCCAGAATTGTGGAAACAGGCAAATGTAGTACCCATATTCAAAAAGGGAGACAGAGCATCAGCATCAAATTACCGGCCGATCAGTTTGACGTCAGTAGTGGGGAAATTTCTTGAATCAATTATAGCAGATAGCATCCGATCGCATCTAGAGAACAGCAAATTAATCTACGACTCTCAACATGGATTTACAAAGGGAAAATCTTGTCTAATTAATCTGCTAACGTTTTTTAGGAAAGTCTTCGAGGTAGTAGATAATGACGAAAATTACGATGTTATTTACTTAGACTTTAGCAAAGCATTTGACAGAGTACCGCATCAGAGGCTTCTGAGAAAAATTAAGGCTCATGGTATCGAGGGGAAAGTTTTAAATTGGATAAAATCATGGCTCACCGATAGAACGCAGAGGGTCAGCGTAGATGGTGTTAAATCTGAGTGGGGCCGTGTAACCAGTGGGGTTCCCCAGGGGTCAGTACTAGGCCCACTCTTGTTCATAATCCACATAAACGATTTAGATACTGGGATCAGCAGTGACATAAGCAAGTTTGCGGATGACACCAAAATAGGGCGGCAAATTAATTCAGGGCAGGATGCATATGCATTACAGGAGGATCTAAATAAACTGCAGGGGTGGTCTGAAAAATGGCAAATGAAATTCAACACCAGCAAGTGCAGCGTACTTAATATTGGAAGAACAAATACTTATAATGTATACAGCCTTAACAACATCAACCTAGAGAAGTCGACTTGTGAAAGAGACCTAGGGGTACTTGCAAGCCCGGACCTACGGCCTAGAAAACAGTGCGTTAATGTTCGAAATAGGGCAAACAGAGTATTGGGTTTTATATCTAGAAGTGTAAGTAACAAGAGTGCAGAGGTCTTAATGCAACTATATCTTGTGCTAGTCAGGCCGCACCTCGATTATGCGGTTGAGTTCTGGTGCCCCTATTATAGAATGGATATAAATTCACTAGAGTCGGTGCAGCGAAGAATGACAAAAATGATTCCAGGGCTTAGAAACCTTCCATATCAGGATAGGTTAAAGAAACTTAACTTGCATTCCCGAGAAAGACGAAGAGTGCGGGGAGATATGATAGAAGTATTTAAGTGGGTGAAAGGAATCAATAAAGGGGATATAGATAAAGTTCTTATAATATCCGAGCAGGATAGGACTCGGAGCAATGGATTCAAGTTGGATAAGTTTAGGTTTAGGAGGGAGATAGGAAGAAACGGGTTCACAAATAGGGTGGTGGACGAGTGGAACAAGCTTAGCATCTTTGTAGTAAGTGCGGGAACTCTGGAAAGTTTCAAAAGGAGGCTAGATAGATTCATGGATGATAGAGAGTGGTAGTAACTCTCGACAGGAGCTGCCATGCACAGGCCAACCGGCCTATTGCAGACTCCTTATTTTCTTATGTTCTTATGTTCTTATGTCTTTGTATGTAATAAGTAATTTTTGTTTATTGTATATTTTCAGCCTTCGGGCTACAGAACTTTTTCAATAAACCGTTAATTATTATCATTATTATTATTTTTATTATTACTATTATTGTTACACACACACACACACACACACACACACACACACACACACACGCAAGATTTATACGTCGCCCTTTAAACCATTCATCCACATAATGATGACGAACAATTGTGCTTCCCGACGTGTATCTGGCTTAGCTGGAGAAGGGACTGTAGTTATTACTAAGCTATTTAATGCGTGCATATGTGTATTTACCCTCAATAATAGTGTGGGGAGCAGTGGTCAGGCGGAGGGGCACTCCTCAACAGAACGTGGGCAGGATGGGGTGTTAGGTGTCATATGAGGGAAATGTGTACAGAGTGTTGACAAAATAAGGTGAGTATTTATGAGTATTTTCTTTCTCGTTTTTTCTTAGATGTTATTTTCAAAGACTGTATTCTCATAAAGGTAATAATAATAATAATAATAATAATAATAATAATAATAATAATAATAATAATAATTTAATTTTCGACCACATCTAGAACACATGAATAACAGAACAAACAACAAACAGTAACAGGAGAAATACACAAGAAAAATAAACAAAACAGAAGTCCTGAAAATTATAAAATTACTATCGTATTAGAAGCAATGTATAATAAAACAAGTTACAAATTTGCTATACAATTTTCAAAAACTTGTTTATGTTAAGAAAATTAATAATAACAATATAAACTAAATACTCAGATAAAAAAGGACATTGATGATAAAAGTGGCACTCAGATTGACTCATGTAGGCCAGAGTATCAGTGTGGGTATAGAAGAATCAATAAAGGTGGCACTGTCCAAGAAAGAACAATCCTTACTAGTAAATTTTCCTCGTGTTGTAAAATTTCTAAAATACGTATCAGAATAGTGACTAAGTTTGTAGAACACGAGGTGAGAGTGAACATATACACAGAAACCAATGATCATATTCATTAAAACCGTGTCCACACACTTGCTGGCTACGCACATGTCCCTTACACCCCCCCCCTCCCCCTACCAGCTGGGAAGGCATGATACAGCAGAAACAACATCCCCTAAATACATAAAAGTGGACGAATTATGCGCCACAAATTATTCCCACATTGTGAAATTTGCAGGCGCCCAGGGCAATAGACGGCAGCCAGGAGACAGCACACATGATGTATAGACAGTACAACTCTGTAGAGAAGCAAGAATGCCCCGGCGTGATCATGAAGAGTGTCCCCGTGTGCTTCTTTACATTAAATCATCAGTCACACGGATACCTTGAGACGTATCACTAAGCAATATTCTGTTAGGACTCAACACTGCAACTTATTGAATTGTGCATTAAAGAGCAAGTGATACTGGTGAGGCCATGCCCTGTCAGGTGATACTGGTGAGGCCATGGCCTATCAGGTGATAGTGGTGAAGCCATGGCCTCTCAGGCGATACTGGTGAGGCCATGCCCTGTCAGGTGATACTGGTGAGTCCATGTCCTGTCAGGTGATAGTGGTGAAGCCATGGCCTCTCAGGCGATACTGGTGAGGCCATGCCTTGTCAGGTGATACTGGTGAGGCTATGGCCTGTCAGGTGATACTGGTGAGGCCATGGCCTGTCAGGTGATATTGGTGAGGCCATGGCCTATCAGGTGATAGTGGTGAAGCCATGGCCTCTCAGGCGATACTGGTGAGGCCATGCCCTGTCAGGTAATACTGGTGAGGCCATGGCCTATCAGGTGATAGTGGTGAAGCCATGGCCTCTCAGGCGATACTGGTGAGGCCATGCCTTGTCAGGTGATACTGGTGAGGCTATGGCCTGTCAAGTGATACTGGTGAGGCCATGCCCTGTCAGGTGATACTGGTGAGGCCATGGCCTATCAGGTGATAGTGGTGAAGCCATGGCCTCTCAGGCGATACTGGTGAGGCCATGCCTTGTCAGGTGATACTGGTGAGGCCATGGCCTGTCAGGTGATACTGGTGAGGCCATGACCGTGCCAGGTAATACAGGTGAGGACGTTATCACAGGTGAATGATGACAGGTACACACGCTAGACCATAATTATAACTTGTTACTAACAGACTTAATTGCTTACGTTGCGACTGACGCATAAAATCATAAACAAAGTGGATATATACTAACTAACTAGCTCAGTGCTCCCTAACCTTGTCTTGGCCTGGGAATACTGTAAGCCACGTGTAATATTTTCCGGTACACCAATCATCTCCATCTACTCCTTCCCTTCACAAGGGAAATGTTAACTAAATGACAGCTTAGTAAAAAAAAAAAATATTTTGAGATATTTTTAAATTAAAGACAAGTTCAAGTAAAAACGAGATCCAGTTATGAATTGCAAACTGTCGAGGTTTTAGTTTATTATTATTATTATTATTATTATTATTATTATTATTATTATTATTTTTATTTGAAGGAGACAAGAACAATTTATACTGAACTACCGCACAAGATAGAATAGATAAAGAAATGTTGGAATTTTAGGTTAAATGCCTGTCTGAGGGATACTCGTATAAGGTTCTTATCTCGATGATAAATATATAGAAGTTATGAGGCCATCTATACTGGAACACAAACAACATATAAATTTATAATAATGAGCTAAAAATAACACTGCATCAGTACCTATGTCTTTTGGGAGGGCACGTGTGTTATCAATTACCTGTGCCGTTTAGGAGCATACGTGTTCTCCAGTACATTTTTAGGAGAAAGCATACTTCATTTAACGCCTCACATGTAGGGGTCAACATTCCCGACGTCCGCTCTTCTGACCGGTACTGCCAAATCTACACCAACATGTTTATTTGTTTTTGTAATGTCTTCACGCCAATCAATTAGTATAAATAATTGTGAATCGAATTGTATTGTGATAAATGTCCATATTTCTTCTTTAATATTCTCGGTGGTAGTGAAAGTGTATCCACCTGAGAATAAGCTTTAAAAGGTCGTCATATTCGCCCCCAGCCATTAGAGATTCTTAAAACCCCAACCTTAAGCAAGCATAATTGTGAGTCATTCAAGAAGAGTTTATATGCCCTCGCCATAAAGGTGAATACGGAAAGTTAGATTGTTCCCATGCGGGGATGGGGGGGTCGGGAGGGGGTCGGGGGGGGGGGGGGGGTGTTCCCGCTCACTTGCCCAAAGTGTGGTATTTGTTTTATAACCTAAGACGTGTGTGTGTGTGAGATGTATGTATGTGTTGTACTTAGGAAGATATGGCTTTTAGTTGGTGAAGAAGAAAGGTGCTGGGTCGTCATTTTGTATTAACATGTAATTGAGGTATTATAACAAGAGAACATTTGTGTTTGAGTAAAGTGATCACTATGAAAAATGCCATATGACAGCCAAAAGCTGGCCATAAGTATCCGTTATTTCAAATTAGAACTTAAGGCCGTTTTGAGATACAAATCCGGGAGGTCGCTCACTACATTCTTCCCAAGATTGTTACATCAGTTATGATTCCGGTTTAACAAGCAGTATGTGCACTAACATTGAGCCATCTAATAGCAGAAACATTACTGGCAGATGCAGTACCTTTGTCGTGTTAGAAATTGCATAAAACATGATTGTAGTATTTTGGCAGCATCTTGTGGAAGGAATATAACCAGAACTTGTGGCACCTTAACAAAATGGTTTCCTTCTCATTAAAGTATCCTGTAGCAGAAATAATATAGACAGCTGCAGTTTCTTGGGCAATTCCTTACAGCCGAGTCATGTTACAGGTTAACTGAGGCATCTACACCTTAAACAAACTCACTCCTGTGTGGCCTTTGGGATGTGTTCTTCCATTAAGGTTACTATTTTTATCAGCTACAGAGTCATCAGAACCCCGATATAACTGTCAACTCACTTCTGGCTAATGTAGTGTACAGCCACGAACAATAGTCATGTCGCCTCTTCTGCTGCTGCTCCACGAACATTGAGACTCGGGAATCCAAACCATCTATAGACAGAGTAATTCATCAGCTTTCTACTGCTTCAGGATTACGAGTCTGAATCTCGGGGTTCTTTGAGCGCCAGAGGATGTGACACGACTATTTTGTTCACGACTGTACCTACACTTGGATTGTCTTTGATTTCTAGAAGCTGAACTTATCTGATGTGTTCATGACTTATAAAACCATGTGTTATTAGAAGACGATGATAACTATATTACTAACGACCATCAAATGATTCATGATTTGGTAGTGAAGTGACTGGTAACAAGGAGAGCAGTTGGTGGTGGTGGTGGAGAATATAACAGGGGAGCAAGGTGGGTGTGTGGTTGTGGTGAGTGTGGTGGAATGTGGAGGGCTGGTTGCGAGTTTGGTAGTGAGTTGTGGTGGTGATGGGTGTGGTAGGGATGGGTGTGGTGGTAGTGGTGACTATGTTTGGGTGATATTGTGGAGGGGGTGGTGAGAGTGGTAGAGGTGGTGAGTGTTATGGCGCGTAGTGAGTGTGGTGAGTGTAGTGGGGTATAGTGAGTGTGGTAAGTGTGGTGATTTCAATGCATGTGGTGAGTGTAGTTAATGTGATGAGTGGTAGGATGTAGTGAGTGTGGTGAACGTGGTAGATGTGGTGGATGATAAAGTGGGTGTGGTGGGGGTGTGGTGAATGTCGTGAGTATGGTGAGTTTTCTGGGGTGTAACCGTGTAGTGAGTGTGGTGAGGGTGGGAAGTGGGTTGAATATGGTGGGGGTGTAGTGTGTGTAATACGTGTGGTGGGGTGTGATGAATGGTGAGTGTGGTGGGGGTGTAGTGCTTGGTAAGTGTGGTGAGTATGGTGGGGTGTAAAGAGTGTGGCGGGGTGTGATGAGTGGTGAGTGAGTGCGGGTGTGGTGAATGTGGTGAGTGTGTTGTGGGCAGCACCTGGGTGGCGGGTGATAAATGAGTCAGGCCGTCCTCAGGCCCCCACTCACCTGTCCCGCCACAGCTGCAACATCACAATTTAATCTCATACTTTGTTAGTTCTCTTCCTCATGATTTGTGTAATAAGCGGCATTAAACACCAAGTGCATCGTGCATCCTGCTGTAAAAACGAAATACCAAAAATTATTCCCCAGGTGACCTCATAATGGGCTGTACAGAAGTTCGCTCTATCAGTCAAATCAGTCAGTCTATTTTGGTATTGATAGAAGCGCAGGAAAAAAAAAGAAGAGTAGTTGTTATTTATGAGGAATAGGGCAATGTTCTCTTGTTATTTGTCAACAAAGATGAACACCTGAGTTGACACACTTTGTACACTCATCTGCTGAGGAAACACTCATGTACGGGATTCATCACCTGCCTTAACTCCATCAACAAGATAACAAGCGACGATTTATGACATAAGGTTATTAATGGCCTTCATAAATTATTGTTAATAGCAAGATTTAACGTACCGCCAGCACAACTTTGTTAACATATAATATTTATTGTTTTAACATGATTGTCTTATAACATAAGGACGTCATAATTATTTGCATAATTAGTAATAATAATAATATCGTGAAACACTCATAATGAAATATGATTGAACAAAGTCTGGCAAAACCTCTGACTTATAGACCAAATAATTCTCAGGTCTCTGTCCTGTACTACTTATCTTCTTACCGTCTTACCTTTGCAAGAACAGTTAAACAGTAACAGTCATTTTCACGTGTACAAATTATGAGTGACATTTTAAATCATTTAGTCGAACAGAACAGAAATCAGATCCTTTCGAAATGACTTCAGTAAATTTGTGGAACAGTCAAGAAACACACAAGTCTGAAGGTTTTGTTAAGTTGTAAATTTTGTTTACATTATCGGTTATATAACACTGTGAAGCATAAAAAAAGGAAAATATTCACATTAATGAAAACCAAGAGTTTTTTTGCAACTGGTAAAAAAAATAAAATCATATAAATCATTGAGATAATATTATACGAGTTTAAAACGGGAATGAAGCGACATGTAAACTATAAACCCGAATGGCCTAGTTACTTAAGCCTCAGATGAAAGTGTGAAGTAGATGATAAGTAAGTATGACGGATACCCTATGACAACTGTAAACCCCCCCCCAAAATATATATATATATATATATATATATATATATATATATATATATATATATATATATATATATATATATATATATATATATATATATATACTGTTAAGCTGACTGATTCCACTTCAATATCCAGAACTAATGAGGCTTTTAATACAGGTAGGCATTCAGTGAAATAAGTAATTACTATGATTATATACTGTAGTGATTGGCCATTAAACTGTATCGTAAGGCAGGTGTTCCTATCACTCCTGCTGGCCACACTGTGCGTCGTCATACTGTTGTTGGTCACACTGCAGGTCGTCATACTGTTGTTGGTCACACTGTAGGTCGTCATACTGTTGTTGGTCACACTGCAGGTCGTCATACTGTTGTTGGTCACACTGTAGGTCGTCATACTGTTCTTGGTCACATTGCAGGTCGTCATACTGTTGTTGGTTACACTGTAGGTCGTCATACTGTTGTTGGTCACACTGCAGGTCGTCATACTGTTGTTGGTCACATTGCAGGTCGTCATACTGTTGTTGGTCACACTGCAGGTCGTCATACTGTTGTTGGTTACACTGCAGGTCGTCATACTGTTGTTGGTCACACTGCAGGTCGTAATACTGTTGTTGTTCACACTGCAGGTCGTCATACTGTTGTTGGTCACACTGTAGGTCGTCATACTGTTGTTGGTCACACTGCACGTCGTCATACTGTTGTTGGTCACACTGCAGGTCGTCATACTGTTGTTGGTCACACTGCACGTCGTCATACTGTTGTTGGTCACACTGCACGTCGTCATACTGTTGTTGGTCACACTGCAGGTCGTCATACTATTGTTGGTCACACTGCAGGTCGTCATACTGTTGCTGGTCACACTGCAGGTCGTCATACTGTTGTTGGTCACATTGCACGTCGTCATAGTGTTGTTGGTCACACTGCAGGTCGTCATGCTGTTGTTGGTCACACTGCAGGTTTTCAGAGTACGCTTCGTGACGCTGGAGGTGGTTAGTGTGCCGGTGTTCATACTGCTAGTGTTCATACTAAAGGTGATCATACAGCTGGTGTTCATAATGCTGGTGTTCATACTGCTAGTGTTCATACTGGTGTTCATACTGCTGTTGTTCATACTGTTCGTGTTCATACTACTGGTGTTCATATTGTTGGTGTTCATACTGTGTGTGTGTGTGTGTTCGCACACAGGATGGTGAAATGTGTCTAGTGTGGCAGCATAATAATACTAACAATATTAATAATACTAATAATAATAATACTAATACTAATAATAATAAACGGTTTATTAATAGAGTTGAAGCCGGTGACTGAAAATATACAAACTTACATGTGATTTAGACATAATGATATGCGTTCAATACATTTACAAGGCTGTACAGTACATAAATCAGGAGTTGTTTATTATTTCAACAATAGATGGGATGGTGCTATTTTTATATCTATCAGTGCGGGCTCTTATGGGCTGAATTTTGTTGCAGTGGTGGACTGCGCGTGGAGGGCGAGGGAATGCCGGTGACGGGAGGTGGCGATGACGAGGATGGTGCAGTAGTCCACTGCCAAACCTTGCTAGTGCTTGGTGGCAGTGTTAAGGTGCAAGCACTGCTTGTTCCTTCTCGCTTTCAGTTGCCGCCGCTGGCTAGCCCTCGTGGCGAATAGGGAAGCAACTTGTATAAGTCTTCCCCTGCCAGTACACAGCCTCTTCACCATCAAGACTCCTGCTGTGCCTCCTCGTGGCAACAAATCGAAATGGGTGCCTCGTGGGCCCAGGCCAGACTAGCAGGGGAACTCGGAGTAGCAGTGGGCCCCAGAGGGACGGAGAATAGGCCCACTAGCATGTGGACACGTTCTGATGCCTACCACCCATTGCCCCGCTGCCTTGCGGATTAACCTTGGTAGGTATAAGGCTACGGAAGTAAATCCTGAACGAAAAATCTGCGGTTGAGCCCCGCATCAGGCAGACATGCTTACAGAGCTCCAACAAATTCCCAACTGCGGATAGGCGGAAGAGGTGACCACCATGGGAACCTAACAACTACACTGGCGGATGAAGGCAATACCTGAAGGACAGGCTACTAAGGCAAAACCCAACAAGGTGGGCTCTCGGCAGTCCATTGCAACACTTGCACCACTGGATCAGGAAAAAGGAGAGCCAGGATTCTGTGGTTGCAGCCTGCACTCCTGCCTCACCACATAAATCAACTCAGGCGCAACCATCACCCAGTTCATCATACCTCTCATCATCATCAAAATCCCTATACCCCCAAAAGTCCTATTGCGACGGACGAGTGGCGACGGAGACCGGCACAGATGACTGCCGGGAGTCTCTAGTTACAACTTTGCACACGGGCGGCACAGATAAGATGGGCATCTATGCACCGGGATCTAGGCAGCAGTGCAATCCAGTCATATCTGTGCGCCTGAACAGCCCTTTCGAGGAGCCACTCTGCTCACCCCACAAAGGGAGGGGGCTAGAAAAGGTGCCCTAAACATAGCCTGCTATACAACCTCTTATGGTCGCGACATGGAATGTCAGGACACTTCTGGATACTGGCATAAATGAGTGTCCTGAAAGAATACTGCCCTTGTGGCAAAAGAGCTGGCTATGTATAACATCGACATAGCAGCCATTAGTGAGTCCAGGCTCCCTGATGAGGGTCAACTAACAGAACAGGGGTCTGGCTATACCTTCTTCTGGATGGGTAAGCCTGTTGGGGAGAGAAACCGCATTTATGGAGTTGGCTTTGCCATCCGCCAACGCACCCTACACAGGCTAACTGAAATGCCTATTGGGATCAACGAGCGCCTCATGACTCTTCGAATCCCACTGAATCACTCACGTCCTGCCTTTTTCATCAGTGCCTACGCCTCAACACTTGATGCAGAGGATGACATCAAGGAGACCTTTTACGCCGACCTCGACAGAGTGCTAACCTCTATCCAAAGAGAAGACAAAGTTGTGCTCCTTGGTGACCTCAATGCCAGAGATGGTAGAGATGCTAACGTTTGGCAGAGAACCATAGGGACAAATGGACTATGCAAGTGTAATCCCAACGGCCTACTCCTCCTCAGCAAGTGTGCTGCACACAACTTCACTATCACCAATACCCTGTTTAGGCAGGACGACAAGTTCAGGGGTTCGTGGCAACACCCACGATCCAAACATTGGCATCTCATTGACTACAGCATTGTCAGAGAAAGAGATCGCCGAGATGTTCCCATCACCCATGCCATGTGTGGCTCAGACCACTGTGACACTGATCATCGGCTCGTCAGAGCCAAGCTCTCACTTCACGTGGTCCCAAAACGGAGAAGGCAGCAAGACTCCAGAAGTGGTTTTAACACTAAGCGTCTGGAGGATCTAGCGGTCGCACATGCTTTCAGAGAGCAGCTCGAACATGGGCTGTTAAACAACCCAACAGCAAACAATGCAAATCCCAGTGCCAAATGGGATATTCTCGACACTGTCATGATAAACATGTGCAGTGAGACCCTCGGCCAGATTGAAAGAATACACCAGGACTGGTTTGATGAAAATGACCCGGCAATCAATGTACTCATCAATGATAAAGGTGCTACGTTAACTGACTGGCAGAACAACCCTCAGTCTCAGACCAAAGCTGATACGTACTGCAAGAAGAAAGCTGAGGCCCAGCGGGAACTTTGCAATCTAAAGAACGGCTGGTTTAAAAATAAAGCACGTGAAACACAAAAATTAGCATATCAGCACAAGATGTGCGAATTTTTCAATTTCACTAAGACATTTTATGGGCCAACCACTTGTGGCGCAGCCCCCCTCCGGTCATCCGACGGTAACTCCATAATTAAAGACGATGAAGACCTCCTTCAGCGCTGGAAAGAGTACTAACATTCACTGCTCAACCGAAACACCGATGTGGATGTCCTGACTACACCAGCAGGTCCCTCAGCATCCAGAACTGATCCACCCCAGCTATTCTCCATCACTGGATGAGGTAGCTACTGCTATCAAACAGATGAAAAATAACAAAGCCTCAGGGCCTGATGGAATCCCAGCCGAGGTGTACAATGTACAAAGCAGGACCTCTGCTTACCAGCCGTCTCCACTCTCTCCTGGAGAATATATGGGAAAAAGAGGAAATCTCCCAAGCTCTGAAAGACGCCTCCATCGTCAATATTTATAAGAACAAGGGAGACCAATCAGACTGTGGCAACTACAGCGGGATCTCGTTTCTGTCCGTAGCTGGCAAGATTATCGCCCGAGTCCTCCTAAACAGACTTCTTCCTGAGGCGGAAAACTTCCTCCCAGAATCTCAGTGTGGCTTTAGTTTAGACCATCACGTGGCACCACTGACATGATTTTTGCTGCCCGTCAGATACAGGAAAAGTGCAGAGAATAACGTCGTGACCTGTACATGGCTTTCATCGACCTAACCAAGGCCTTCGACTCGGTCAACAGGGAATTCCTCTGGTGGACCCTCAGCCGTTTTGGCGGCCCACCAAATTCATCGACATTGTGAGGTAACTCCTCGATGGCATGAACGGCAGTGTCCTGCACAATGGCACCCAGGCTGAGTTCTTCCCCACCAAAACGGTGTTTAAACAAGGGTGCGTACTGGCACCAACTCTTTTTTCCATTTTCTTGGCTGCCTTCTTTACTCGTGCCAGCACAAATTTAGCTAGCGGGGAGGACATCCGGTACCGGATGAAGGGTCTTTTCAATATAAGACGACTCCAGGCAAGAACAAAGGTGTCGGCAGCTTCCATTACTGAACTTCAGTATGCAAATGACCTCACCCTTGTCGCTCACACTGAACGCGACCTACAGGAAATCCTGAACACCTCCACAGAAGCGTATGCACACTTCGGCCTTGAGGTGAATGTATGTAAGACCCAGATTCTCTTTCATTCTGCCCCTGGTTCAGCCACACCTCCACCATCCATGCAGCTTAACGGTACTACCCTCACTTATGTTACCCACTTTCGGTATCTCGGTTCCCACCTGTCCACCACCGCGGTCATTGATGAAGAGATTCAGCATCGAATCAGAAGTGTATCTCAAGCCTTTGGCAGACTCAGAAACCGTGTCTTCAGCTGCAGGGAGCTGAAATTATCTACAAAGTTACAAGTATTTCGAGCAGTGGTCCTCCCCACCCTTCTATATGGCAGCGAGACATGGGTCACATACAGGAGGCACATCAAAGCACTTGAAAACTTTTACCAACGTAGTCTACGTTCCATCCTCCATGTTCGCTGGGAAGACAAGAGAGCAAATGCCAGTATTCTTGCTGACACCAACTGTAGGAGCATCGAGGCTACCATAATCCACGAACAACTACGCTAGGAGACGATTACTCCACACCGTAATGCTTGGAGGAGCACCATACACGGTGTCAATACTTTCGAGTTAGCCCGACTGCATAACGAGGAAGACTAGTGCCAACGCCGGAAAGACGCTGCCGCCACCCCTCCCGCACAAGATGTAGCCCCCACTTATGCAACTTCAGTGATCGACCCCTGCGGGTCCCGATCGGCCTCTTTAGTCACCTCAAAACTCACCAACCTAGGTGACATCCTTAATAACTCATATTATTGTCTCATAGCTGGATGATCGTCATACTCGATTCCGAGTGACAGCAAAGTAATAGTAGTACTAGGTGTTCAGAGTACAGGTGTTCATACTGCTGGTGTTCATACTGTTGGTGTTCATACTACAGGTGTTCATACTCTTGGTGCATGTGATTGTTTTAGTTCTCATGTTACTATATTTGTGAACATTATAAACATGATATGAACAGCTGCCCACGAGAGGTTGTCGACCCCACGAGACATTATATATAACTATTCCCTTTATTTATTCTAAACTGGCACTCTGTACACTTGTATTAGCTATCACTCTTAAAAGCAGAATCATTCCCTGTTATTTTCTGAAATAAATAAATAGTGCCACACGAAAATATTACGTTTTCCCATCATCTGTGAGGAGTAGAAAAAATATGTACAAGTACCACAGAACATCGCAGGAGTCGCGTCTCCAACGATGAGATTCTGAGCTGAATAAAATCGTGTATTGGTCGTTATAATCTCGAAGTAATCCTCAAGAATGTAAAGGATCAGAAAATCTGCCGGATTCTATAATATCAGTGAAGAATATGACTATTGTATTAAAATATTGTGAGAGGCGCCCACGGACCTAGTGCCTCCCACCAGTACCATACACCGGTCCACCTACAAATAATGCATTATCCCGCTGTGTATATGAATAATATTATTGTATGACTCTGGCAGTAAGTATAATTATTTAATTATGAAATTTCTATAAATATGTACATAATATTAATTTATTTTATAATGACTGAAATATAAAAGGGAAATTTACACCTGCACGATATTTTCACCGTCTCTCGTGTGAGCGAATCAGCCAATAGGACGCAGCCGTTCCACCAGTGTATACATGTTGTGTGTGTATATAACAATAGCGGCCTCATTTTATCTGACAATACAATCAGTGGTCAAATTATTTAGGGAATAAATAAATACAGAACACACGATTATCCACAAAGGTTAGGAACAGATTTCCCGCGGATAAACGAATTTCAGGAAAATTCTCGGTAGTACTTAACTGGACACAAGCAACAGCTTATAAGATAATGTATCACTCAAACACATTATTGTGTCACAAATCTTCATCCACACAGAGAGGAGTGTCGTGGTCTGTTTAAAACTCAGTGCTGATACCTCCTTGCTGCCGACTGTCGTTTGAGTGGACCAACATCGTCAAGTAGTTACATCTACTTTATACACTTGATAGGTAGAAAATTGTGGTGTCCTACCACACAGGTGATTTCTAACTTAAGCGGTACGTGTTTCCCAATCAGCTAATCAGCAGGTGCTTCCCCACAGAAAATTCATGTATGGAAATGTCTCAAAAACGCTTAACACCTATTGACAAACTTGACGAAACATCACAAGCCTCTTCAATCCCCACTTTTTATGTCAGTTGTTTGCCACTCACTAATACACCATAAGTGCCAGTTTAAACTAAACTTATACTGTACGTCCATGAGTCAGCATGTGGCATCCTCGCTCCATAACTTTGTTTTCGTGTTAGCTGCCATAATGTTTAATAAGTTCATTTATTTAGTCACATCGGTTACAGCCATCTTTCCTCCAGTGATGAGTACAGCGGCAGTTGTTAGGATACTGTACTTTTCTCACGTTTTCCTTTAGTTATTATTTGTCACCGACAGTACAGGATGGCACAGAACTCTTGCAAGCCTTGGTGCGTACTTCCCTTGTTGATATATCACAGAATTTGGAAATGAAATGCGGATAAAGATTGGTGATAATTTATATAATACGGTGATGGCAAGATAATGCAATTGCTTAACATGTGGGAAATATTATGATCTGTAAATTCCGTATAGCAATATTTTCTAAAATCCCATTCAAGATCGATAATGAAGCAGGAGAGATGTCCGTCGTTAACTTAAGAAAAATAAAGAATAGCTTTGCTTTATGGAAATACCCGACGCTGACGAGGGATGCGAACAGTCTAACAGCAGCTGGAAAATATTGTATTGCTTCCTGTACTAATGACCGTAATGATGGCCGTAGTTTATCGAGATTAATTAACTGAGAATATTGCGGATAAAACCACAAAACGTGTTATAAATCTTATTAACCTTCTCTAATTAAACAACTGTTGATATAGCATAAAATATTTTCCAGAACAAAATAATTTAACAAACAACAAAAAAGCAACAATGCAAAAATTATAATAAAATCCACCTCTTTCGGGATGTACTGTACAACTTAGATACATTAAGTTGCTCATGAAGGCATGGCAGCGGCTTTATCACACACACAACCACCTACTCACTCTCTCAAGAAGTTGTTCATCTCCAGAACCACATAACCTTTGGCACAATCTTCGTTCCTTAAACCCCGTCAATTAAAGTGCCGATCTCATGCCTGAGGGTTAATAGTCAGGGGAAAATCTGCATATCTGCTGGAACTTCGGACCAAAACCTGAAAATTGGTGCAGTTAAACGTTGTGATAATAGAAGGTTTTTAGCCCTAAAGGGAAAAGGTTTCAAGTTCAAAGTCAAGGTCAATCAAAGTATCAGCGTCAGATGCTAGAGACAGCCCTTACACTTTTCCCCGAAGGTCTAGAAGGCTGGTTTTGGTGTCAAAATGAGCTTTGTAATAAAACAGAGCCACTCTCTAAGACTGCAACCCATCAGGTTACCTGGTCATACACATGATCAATCACGTGACCACAAGGTCTGCTTACTCTTGAAAGGACATTATGCATGTAGAGATATTTTTTAATATAATAATAATAATAATAATAATAATAATAATAAAAATAATAATAATAATAATAATAATAATAATAATAATAATAATAACAATAGTTAATTTTACTTGGAGTATATAATAATTTTATGGATTATGTACTTTTAAATTTTTCTCTTTCTTTCCATATGATGAACTTAACAGTCATGAACCACGGGCTCTGTTTTTGTTTTTATTTTTATCTTTCGGGGAATCATTTCGAAATACTCTTGTGTGTCCAGTGGATCGTGTGTCAGGTGGGGCTGAGAAAGCCTATTCAGCGGTTATTGCCAACTAAAAGAGTTTGAAAGTGTGAGGGAACTACCAGAAGATATTCTGTGTAACTCGAAGGAACAAACTCTGAGAAAATATGTAACCAGTGATGCCAAATGATACAAAAAGAGCTAAGACCAAGCTTCAGTCAAATTCCTAAAGTACCGCCGTCACAGGAGCCATAACACTGAACACGAAAAACGGAAAAGAATATTTATCAACTTTTCTGTGATGTGTTTGTAGTATATTTATAAAGTTAAGTTTTGACTCTGATCCGTAACTGTATGATCGAAGTATCATGTTGATGAAGTTAGACAAACACATATACATGCTACATCCCTTCGAAGTACTTATGACTATAATTGTTAACTCTGGGATTATCTGAAAATTTGAAAGTCTAAGCTGAAAACTAGGTCAGTGAATTTTATCATGACTTGACCAATATCATTCTAGAGTCTAGACCAATGAGGAGGAGGATTGGCCCGAAAACGTTTAGAGTGAAGGATTGTGATCACCAACCCTCAGATAAGAGGACGTTACTCTGATTGATTGCTAACCTTCAGGAAGATATCTTTATATTTGACGGGATTAAGTCAGTGTGGGTAAAGTTCTTGGCTTCCACAACGATTCTTTCTTCTCGACGGTCAAAAATTTTGATCTCGTTTTAGATTTATGAATCGTGAATACAATAAGGTATATGGCAATTTTGATGAGAAATTTGATACATAACATTTGGCACAAACTCTTATTTTTTTTTATTTTCATTTCCCGGATTAAAGTGCAAATATATGTGTGTGTTTTGTATGAATTTGACCATTAATCAATTTTAATAGACTGAAAAGACACCCAGCAATAACTTCATAATCAAAGAGGTTATTTAACAAAGCTGCCATGTGTGTCACACTAGTACGTAGCTCGTGGACAGAAATCTCTGTGAGGTTTCATCAAGCATCTCTATGGCACAGCCACGTCTTTATCTTGTATTATTAATGTCAACTTTTACCAAACAAAACTTCTTTAAGACAAGGCGACCTTTTTTACACAACTCCTTGATCGACGCGACGACACGTGAAGGACGTCAGCAGCTGCAGGGCCTCCCTCTCCTTCCCCCATCCCATGCCACCCTGCCGTCACTCAGCCCACAGCCAATATCTCTACATGTCACCCAGGGCTGGTGAATGTCACCTCTCTGCCTAAATTAACTCATTACATCGTGTAGAGGAAGACCGACTAACACATATACACTGGACATTCCCCTGACAGTCCCAGTGATCTGCCCCCTCCTCTGACAGTCCCAGTGATCTGCCCCCTCCTCTGACAGTCCCATTGATCTGCCCCCTCCACTGACAGTCCCAGTGATCTGCCCTCTCCTCTGACAGTCCCAGTGATCTGCCCCCTCCTCTGACAGTCCCAGTGATCTGCCCCCTCATCTGACAGTCCCAGTGATCTGCCCCTTCCTTTGACAGTCCCAGTGATCTGCCCCCTCCTCTGATAGTCCCAGTGATCTGCCCCTTCCTTTGACAGTCCCAGTGATCTGCCCCCTCCTCTGACAGTTTCAGTGATCTGTCCCCTTCTCTGATAGTCCCAGTGATCTGCCCCTTCCTTTGACAGTCCCAGTAATCTGCTCCCCCCCCCCCCGACAGTCCCAGTGATCTGCCCCCTCCTCTGACAGTCCCAGTGATCTGCCCCCTCATCTGACAGTCCCAGTGATCTGCCCCTTCCTTTGACAGTCCCAGTAATCTGCTCCCCCCCCCCCCCCCCCCGACAGTCCCAGTGATCTGCCCCATCCTCTGATAGCCTAGAGGCCAAGCCACTCTTCTGTCAGCCCCAATGAGGTTGCCACCTGTTCTAACCGTCCAACTGGCTTAGCTGCTACTCTAACAGTCTCACAAACCTGCCTCCTCACTGACAGTCCTCGTGATTTGCCAACTCCATTGACAAACCCAGTGGCCTCTCCTCTTTTAAAACAATCCTAGTAACATTCCTCCACCTTTAACGAAATTCCCATTGACGTGTATCCTCATGACAGTACAAATGATCTGTTGCACTGATGGCCGCACTAACGAGACCTATCCACTGATAGTCCAAGTGTCCTTCCCTCCTCTTCAACAATCCTAGTAACCTGCCTAATCATCTGACAGTATCAGTGGTATGTCTCCTCCGTCAACAGTTCTAATGACTTAATCTAACATGACAGACTAGTGGCTACTCCTCCTGCTGGCAGATTCAGTGACTTGTCCCTTCCACTGACAGCTCGAGTGTCTTGCCCCCTTTCCCTTACAGCTGCAGTGGCCTGTCCCTTCCACTGCCAGCTCCAGTTACCTGCCCCTTCCACTGCCAGCTCCAGTAACCTGAAAACCCCAATAACCTACCTCCTCCCCAAAAGTTCCAGTGGGTTGTTTCCTTTTACCTGACAGGCCCAGTGACCTGCTGCCTACTGACAACTCCAAGGTCTTTAACCCTCCTCTAACAGTCCCAGTAGCCAGCCATCTCCACCAAAAGTCCCAGCCATATGCCCCGGTCCTCTGACTCTTTCACTGGATTACCATGGCCTGTAACAATCCCAGCCACCTGGCCTATCTTCTGACTGCCCGTGACCTGCCGTTTCTTCTGACAGTCCTAGTATCCTGCCCCCCTCATTTGACAGTCCTAGTGGCCTGTACGAACCTCTGACAGTTCTCTATTATTGTCAAACACAGAGATCTGCTTCTTCCGATGACTGCTTGTATCGGCCTCACTCACGATGCCGCCGCACCACAAAATGTTTTTACAGAGATCTGTTAACCGATAGGTGATGGAGGAACGTTATGAAAGCGACAAATAATGTTAAATATATCTATTGACTTAAGAAACTCTTGGGGATGTAGCTCAAATGGTATGTCTACGAGAGGCACGGGGATCGTTACCCCGCATCCCTGTTTTTATTATTTTTTCTGTCGTCCACTAAGTAACATTCCATAATGATAGTCACCATAGAAGGCACTAGGGCTCTGCCAGCTCATAGTAGTTAAAGTAGTGATCTTTATTCCAGCTCTCCTTACAGGTTGTGTGTTGCGTTATGAAATTTATCTGAGAGTTCATTGCACAGTAAGTCAAACATGTTGTGAACAAGACTTCCGTGAACTAGCAGTGCGGGCTGTTTAATATACCACACAAGACCGGTATCCCAATTTTATTTATTTCTGTTGAATTTGAACTGCAAATTTTGTCTTGTGTTCATAAAGAATACGAAACAAGGTGCAATATTATAATAATAATAATAAAATTAATAAAATGATGATAATAAATAAATATATATATATATATATATATATATATATATATATATATATATATATATATATATATATATGTGTGTGTGTGTGTGTGTGTTCTTTCGAGTACTTAGAATCAACAAAAAAGCGAGGAAATATAATCCAACACACACACACACACGTATGCGTCACCAGCCTGGTCGTCTTCTCTCAACTCCACCCAACAACGTCAGCTAGAGAAGGTACAGAAAGGGGCCTGCAGAATCATGCTCGGCGCAGAATACTCCGGCTACATCAACGCTCTCTCCACCCTGGAAATGCCATCCCTCAGTGACCTCCACCACCAAGCACTGAAAAGGTTTGGCATTGGACTACTGCACCACCCTCGTCATCTCCACCTCCTGCCACCTGTAGCCCCCCACCCACCTCGCGCAGTCCGCCACTACAACAAAATTCAGCCCATAAGAGCCTGCACCGATAGATATAAGAACAGCACCATCCCATCTATTGTTAAAATAATAAACAACTCCTGATTTATGTACTGTACAGCCCTGTAAATGTATTCATTGCATATTATATCATTATGTCTGAATCAAATGTAAGTCTGCATATTTTCAGCCACCGGCTGCAACTCTATTAATAAACCGTTTGTTATTATTATTATTATTATTATTATTATTATTATTATTATTCACAAACACCTGACTGTACACCACTTGAGTGAGTCAGTTCCTGTGACACCAGGCCACGTGGTGTCCCGATGACGCTACATAGTGAATGAGTTGCTACAGCATCATGTTAGGCCCCTCATAACACCACCTGTGAGGCCCCTCATAACACCATCAGTGAGGGAATTACTACACCACGTGAACCCCCTCATAACACCACCAGTGAGGAAATTACTACACCACGTGAGGCCCCTCATAACACCACCAGTGAGGAAATTACTACACCACGTGAGGCCCCTCATAACACCATCAATGAGGAAATTGCTACACTACGTGTTTGCTGTTCAACACCTCAATGCACATGACCTACGTGACCTCCACTGTAAACATTAATTTGTATGTTCACTGTATGTTCCTTTTCCTTTCTCTAATGAAGGCTTTTGTTTACTTCTCCATATCAATGTATAAATAATTTATATTCAATGCATATTTTCAACCGTTAATTATTATTATAATTATTATTATTATTATTATTATCATTATTATTATTATTATTATTACACACACACACACACACTACTATTACTACTACTACTACTTTGAACATAAGAAAATAAGGAGTCTGCAATCGGTCGGTTGGCCTGGGCATGGCAGCTCCTGTCGAGAGTTACTACCACTCTCTATCATCCATGAATCTATCTAGCCTCCTTTTAAAACTTTCCAGCGTTCCAGCACTTAAATAGTTCAATCATACCTCCCCGCACTCTTCGTATTTCTAGGGAAAGAAAGTTTAGTTTCTTTAACCTATCTTGATATGGAAGGCTTCTAAGTCCCGGAATCATTCTTGTCATTCTTCGCTGCACCGACTCCAGTGAATTTATATCCATTCTATAATAAGGGCACCAGAACTCAACCGCATAATCGAGATGCGGCTTGACTAGCGCAAGATATAGTTGCAATAAGACCTCTGCACTCTTATTACTTGCATTTCTAGATATAAAACCTAATACTCTGTTCGCCTTATTTCGAACATTAACGCACTGTTTTCTAGGCCGTAGGTCCGGGCATACAAGTACCCCTAAGTCTCTTTCACAAGTTGACTTCCCTAGGTTGATGTTGTTAAGCTGTATACATTGACTGTATTTGTTCTTCCAAAATGAAGTACGCTGCACTTGCTGGTGTTGAATTTCATTTGCCATTTTTTTTGACCACTCATGCAGTTTATTTAAATCCTCCTGTAGTGCATTTGCATCCTGCCCTGAATTAATCCGCCGCCCTATTTTGGTGTCATCCGCAAACTTGCTCATGTCACTGCTGATACCAGTATCTAGATCGTTTATGTAGATTATGAACAATAGTGGGCCCAGTACTGACCCCTGGGGAGCCCCACTCGTTACACAACCCCACTCAGATTTAACACGCTGACCCTCTGTGTTCTATCGGTGAGCCATGATTTTATCCAATTTAAAACTTTCCACTCAATACCATGAGCCTTAACTTTTCTCAGAAGCCTCTGATGCGGTACTCTGTACAACTCGGAATCGAGTATGACGATCATCCAGCTAGTGATATGAGTTATTAAGGATGTCACCTTCGTTGGTGAGTTCCGAGGTGACTACAGAGGCCGATAGGGACCGGCAGGGTCGTCCACAGATGTTGCACATGTGGGGGGCTACATCTATTGCGGGAGGGGCGGTGGCAGCGTCTTTCCGGCGTTGGCGCTTGTCTGCCTTGTTATGCACACACACACACGTAGCACCATCATATGGATGACAACAACATAGTTATTTTGGTAACGTTATAAAATATCTAGTCATGAAATAATATACAATAACACCAAAAAATTCAATGTGACAAATAAAATTAAATACAAGACTGGGTATATTAAGTGCCTCGCAAAAAAAAAACACTGAATATCAAAACACTTAATTATTAATTGCTATACTTAACTACATATAATAATACAGAGAAAAACACAAAGAAAAGCAGAAGCTCAGAACCTAATACCAATGATGGACAAACAGAAATAAGTAAGTGTGCTACGACAAGAACATAACACACCAAACTCTCTTCATCGTCATATTCATCAATAACTAGTAAGTATCCTCGTCTCCCCTCATATAACCCTGCAATAAGGCAGCTGCTCCGCCACATGCAGGTCACAGTTGGTTTGAAATTTAAGTTCAGATCAGGTATATACTCAAGCTGTCTATCAAAGGAGGCTATGCAAATTTCGTTTGTATTATTTTTTTTACATTATACACCTAAGGAAATAAGATATGTTGTATAAACATTATTGGTGCAAAAACACACGAAGGCGCTCAATGAAAAAAAGGATTTACGAGTTACGATCTGGTCACGTGTTAGTGAATGAAGCAGGGGGAGTCTATTCAGGTAACATGAGGCGTCTGGCCAATTATGAGTGTGCAGGTGTGCAGGTGTCCCAGCCGGCCAGCAAGCACTTCTCCGGTAAATCACTATCACCTCCGGTGATATTAACTTGCTTATATTATGATGGATTATTATTTATTTTTATAGAAGATCATGAACTAAAGTTTAACTTTTCTTTTTTAATATATTTTGTATTCAAAAACCTTCTTCACGAAATATTGACAAATATAAGGCAGTGTAACAGAAACAAACTGAAGATGTATAATGGATAAAAAATATATAATTTCCTTGCACGGAAATAAGGAAAACCAGAACTATTTTTTGGTTCCTATTGCCGAAATACGTTTTTAAAGTGGACTATTTCTTTCAGTACTTATTGTTACATATTCTGGTGCAGTGAAGAGAGAATGATGATGATTTAGTTTTTATATTTCTGTGGCAAACGACAAATTATATCATGATATTATTATGAAGGGGAGTAATGACTGCAAGTGTAGGATAATCATAGCCAGTCAATATTTTACCTATACTGCACCCGGTTGTCAAACACACGGATGCTATCTTGTAATTCTTTTCCTGTAAAATCAACCAATCCTGATCCTAAGAGTTTCACAACATATCTTGGCCATGTTAATTCATATTGGATAGATTTGGTTCAGGTTGGTTGATATTCTCGGCTAACTAGTGTAAGTTGTGTGTAGTGATGGCCGATCTTGTTCACAAAAGGACTGGCTCACGCAACATACTATAAATAATATTTACAGATGTATTTGTTATGCCGAAGCATATTCTCGTATTATAATTTTGTAAACTAGGTGTTTTGATTGTTTTCTGACCCATGCAGCAGTTCTTTTGGCATATTTAGTGACATTAGGTCTCTTACTTTCACATTTTTTCCTATGTATTTATCCTCGAGTACTGTCTGTTTGGATCACCTGAGTACTGTCTGTTTGGATCACCTTAAAGTATCTCCATCCCAGCTTAATTCACCTAAAAATTAACCACCCTAACACTAATTGGGGGAATCAAGTTAAGTTAGGTTAGGGTGGTCAATCTTTAGGTGAAACAAACTGGGGTGAAGATTCTTCAGGTTCTCCCAGCAATTCGTCACTCGTAGTTCTATTTACTGAGACAATCACTCCCAGGTATTTGAAACACCTCACTCCTTCTAATCCATTTTTATGTTTAATAATAAATTTCAATAATGACTGTGATTTAGGATAGTCCAGATGGTGTAATAGCTTGTTAAGGCTATGAAAAGTAATCCACTCGCTGGTAATCCCGTAGTATTGCTAATATAACCCTCATTTATAGACCAATTTCCGTATTAACGAATGTTCACTGTGACATATCCTTTTGAGTGGATTCAATCTCTCTGTGAATGTTTACCTTCAGGTCATAGATGGTGTCAGGCTAATTTCACATGTCTTTATGTTATAATACAGCAAGTGGCTCTAATGACGCCTCAAATTATATTGGATAATAAGCGTCACCTTTAGTACTTTTAGACGCTTGATATTGTTGATGGTAAAGGCCAATTAGGACCTTATCTTCATACGAACACTTAATGCAATGTGATAATTATCCATGATTTTATTCAAAGAAACTACAGGGTACTGTAATTTGACTAACGTTTATATGGTAAGAGTACCGGGATCAGCAGGAGGTCCAGAGAACTTTGTGCTTCACTTCTGTCACGAGAGACTATTAGTATCAAAGGTTTCTTGAGAACGTGGAGTTTTCTAAGCAGTGTTTTTGTAAGAGATATTTAGTGGGTTAATTGTGGTCTCTATTCACTCTATTATAAAAGACTAATGCAGGCACCCGTACTACAGATAGTATATTTTACTCCCCTTACACACAACTCCCTCGCCCAGTCACTCTTAACTCAGTGTTCAGCCGTCTTCCAGCAGTGATTCTCGCGTTCATCAATACTGACAGACATGCGGCGTATACTTGTTGTCAACCCTTCTTGAATGCACCCCCAACTTGACTGTCATTTTCGTATAAGCGCTCCAGGGGACCATCATCCCATTTACCAAGTTTGATGACGGGACACTAATATTTGCGGGAGTGATGAGAACACACACAGAAGGACACATTCAAAGAGAAGCTTAGTATCACCACCAGCAAATATTAACGATGTACTCGTAATAGCCGATGCATAGTTGGCTACGTTGCAGTTAATGGTGAGCTAAAGATACCGTATTGAAATAAACGGGAGAGAGAGAAATCAATGGCGTCAGCCTGAGGGCATAAGTCTAAGCAAGTTATTAGTTTACATACACAAACCAAACATTCGTGCAACTGCCACGAACTGTGAGAAAGACCGCTGCCTTACTTGACAGGGCTGAAGAAATAGCTTAATATCTATCAAATAAAGAAAGACAAGAAAGGTTGGAATACTAGAGAATGCTAGGGTGATAACGCAAGTAGTGGTGATACGTTGTATGTACAAACGATCTTGAATTGCCAGCTGTCTCCAGCAGTGTTCGAAGAATCTTGAAGGAGACTGTACACAGCCCAGCACTTCGCGTGACACCTGAAGACGTCGTTATTGTGTCCAAATTTGAGTTTCCTAACTCAAGAGACGCCTGATATATCGTCAGGAGAAGCAAGAAAACAAACTAGAGGAATAACGACTAATATACTAAAATGGGGGAGGGGGGGTGTACAGTAGGGAGTGACAGTTTTGCAAAAGTTTTCAAAATCTAATTGCTTGGGTGGATTATTTGTCTATCGGCCACGCTAATTCCGAATATGTTTGAGTTTTTACATCATTGCATTAGAAGGCTTGTGGATACTTTTAGGTTTGGCATGAAAAACGCGAAAAAACTGTAAATAATAAAGGGACTGGCAATGTGGCACAACCTGTTAAAATCAAGTTATTGAATTGGATTATTCGACTACTGTGTACACTGGTTCATAATATGCTATTGTTTTACAACTCAATGCGCTACAAATTATGCCGATATTTTTGCTGCAAGTCACCACATACGTATATTTCGAAAACCAGGGCCCAATATTACCAACGGCGTGGATAGATTCCGTGGAATGAATTCAGGACATTCCCGCTCATGGAACATTACCAAACTCCGTATATGCGCCAATGGCAGGCCAATGGCAATATTTACAGAGTTTGTTGAGGCTCCCTGGACGGGAATGCCCTGAATTTATTCCACGGAATCTATTCACGCCGTTGGTAATATTCGTCCCAGGACTGATCAACGAATTCAGCCCAAGTAGCTTGACTTGGACAGTTAAGGACAAAATCTCAGTCCGTACTTTTGAATAAAATATTGTTCAATAGGTGGTGATATTGAAGTGCTGAAAGTTGTTTTTTCTGTGTTGTTTTGCAGTTAGTTCAAAGGGCCGCCACCAAGATGGGTCGTCCTAAGATGAGCAACACTCAGCTGCGCCAGGGTAACGATAAGGTGTTCGGGGTTCGGATGCCTCTGCCATCTAACAAGTTGCCTCTGAACAAGGAAGTTGGAAGTGCCCTGGCTTATGAAGCAGAAAACGAGAGGTTAAGGAGAAGAACAAATGCTTTTGATTATATGGATGCCACCAACAAGGTGACTGAGAAGGTACTGGATGTGTATAGGAAGGCCACTGTCCCCACTATCTCTGAAATCAGGGTGAAAATGAGAGTCCACGACCTGTGGAGGATGCGGAGGGAGACGATGATGATGAAGGGAAATGGAGAGAAACAGAAAAGGAAGAAAACGAAGAACGGGAAGCTGAAGATGAGGTTCGAGGCTCATGTTCCCGTTGGTGGCATCCATATAATCAAAAGCATTTGTTCTTCTCCTTAACCTCTCGTTTTCTGCTTCATAAGCCAGGGCACTTCCAACTTCCTTGTTCAGAGGCAACTTGTTAGATGGCAGAGGCATCCGAACCCCGAACACCTTATCGTTACCCTGGCGCAGCTGAGTGTTGCTAATCTTAGGACGACCCATCTTGGTGGCGGCCCTTTGAACTAACTGCAAAACAACACAGAAAAAACAACTTTCAGCACTTCAATATCACCACCTATTGAACAATATTTTATTCAAAAGTACGGACTGAGATTTTGTCCTTAACTGTCCAAGTCAAGCTACTTGGGCTGAATTCGTTGATCAGTCCTGGGACGAATATTACCAACGGCGTGAATAGATTCCGTGGAATAAATTCAGGGCATTCCCGTCCAGGGAGCCTCAACAAACTCTGTAAATATTGCCATTGGCCTGCCATTGGCGCATATACGGAGTTTGGTAATGTTCCATGAGCGGGAATGTCCTGAATTCATTCCACGGAATCTATCCACGCCGTTGGTAATATTGGGCCCTGGTTTTCGAAATATACGTATGTGGTGACTTGCAGCAAAAATATCGGCATAATTTGTAGCGCATTGAGTTGTAAAACAATAGCATATTATGAACCAGTGTACACAGTAGTCGAATAATCCAATTCAATAACTTGATTTTAACAGGTTGTGCCACATTGCCAGTCCCTTTATTATTTACAGTTTTTTCGCGTTTTTCATGCCAAACCCAAAAGTATCCACAAGCCTTCTAATGCAATGATGTAAAAAACTCAAACATATTCGGAATTAGCGTGGCCGATAGACAAATAATCCAACCCAAGCAATTAGATTTTGAAAACTTTTGCAAAACTGTCACTCCCTAGTGTACAGCTAGTTAACTACCCCGCCGCGATTTTTTTTTACAATCTGAACAAAGGAAAGTGGAAAGGTGAGGTAATCTGGAGCAGACAGTAGGCCTACTGCAGAAATTTCTCAGCTAAGACCCACCTGCTGTAATAAACTTCAATCTGTCAATATCAAAATAGTGTTCATAGGGTGTTTTTATCCCTCCAGCATTACTGTAATTAACATCGACCTCCCTGACTAATGAGACAGGTTTACTGTATGTCATTAAGAGTTTATGACTTTTCACCAGTCAAGTTTTCAGTTGCGAGTCATCTTTTTACTCGAACTGAACACCAATATATTAAATAGTTTATCCTTTAGTAAATTTCATTACCTTTGAAGAGAAACTACTCTTCAACTTTTGATTCTTGTTAAAATAATTACTTATTGTAATACTACTATCACTAAAGATTAAAGTGTCAAAATAATGCAGGAATAACATTGATACAATACTGAACAAGTATTTACAGTCAGGACTACACCAATCCCCGTTCAGACCATCACCAAGGGGGCGCCTCATCTCATCACCTTCCCGGTAACATGTTATTATTTTTCTCTTCTCTGTCGCTGGAAGACTCTGGCAAGAACACTCATTAGCTCCATTCTTCCTAGCGTTGAGAGTTTCCTGTCCGAATCTCAAAGCAAGATTCGTTCATCAAGAGGAACGATCAATATACTATTTACAGCTCGGCAACTCTGGAGAAATATATAGAATTTTAACCCTCTACACACCTCATGAAGGAGTTCTGTTCTGCGTTTATCCAGAAAAATCCACCATCTGATTCCTCCATGATAGGATATCCACAACGGGGCTGAATCTGATTCCGAGCATATTATCCAGATTGGAATCAAGAAATCAAAATGAAATTAGAGAAACTAAAAAAAGTCAATACTTTGCTTTCCTCGGCAGTCACCTCTCACAACTGGGAAACACCGATACAGAGATCAAAGTCCCGATTACAATTGCCAGTTATTTCTTCTAATAGGTCAAAGTTTAATTTTTTTTTTACAAGACTAAGCTTTTAATTAATCAAAGTGTTTTTATTCTTTTCATTTCACGCTCATGGGACACAAGTTACCATCAATAAAGTCTTGTAAGAAAACTGTCACACCAGCAGCGGCGAGGCGAGGCCACACCCAAATCATTGCCTCTGAATCCCTGACCAACCATCTCCTCCAAACAGTCTATTTTTTTTCAACTACCCCATAACCAACGATTGTGTGGAGACCAAAGAAAGAAATTTAAAGACGTCCTTAACTTGAACATGAAGACGGGTAATATCAAGTCCCTATAGAAATAAAAAAAAGAAGTCCATTTTAAATGAAGGAAAAACTCAAGGCAGGAAGATGGCCACTTGCAACCTGAACGCCTTGTCTCTCTGCTGAATACAATCGTCTGGAGTTAGCCAAATAAAATATTAAATGTGGCGTCCCAGTAATGAAGGGGTTAATGTTTTGTTCCTGAAGCCGCCAACATCTAACACATAAGGTAAAAATTTAACTGTGCCAATAACCACTGTAATAAGTCCCTAGTCATTTTCTCTTCGTTATATGTTAAGTGTGTTAGATAATTCTGTAATCTTGGAGTGAATCTTTGTTCGTCTCTGTATGAATCAGTAAGACCTAATATTCTGTACAAGTCCTTCACAGTCGACACTTATTATCGCCCTTGATGATGTAGTACGCTGGGAAAAAGGTCGACCATACCAATACTTACACATTCATAACCAGATACTATCAACACATCTTAATGACATCCCATAAGGACATCACTTACAAATAATGATATAATATCACAAATCATTTCAAATACATTTAATTGTACTTCCCGGTTATGTTGCTGTATGGAGAGTCATTACCGGTAATGTCTTGACTCGAATAATATTTCCGGAAATAATATTACTTAAACAAGCTCTTCCGGTCGTTCCTATTCATGTCACCACCCGGATAATACAAGTAGAAATGACATCAGCTCCATAACCATATAGCAATTGTAAATTAACTCTTCCTATACTGACATCTTTGTACAGTCGTCCAATAATGATATCGCGTTAGGTGCTTCAGAAAATTACGTTATTTATGCAATTTTTTTGCTGTTGGTCTTCGTCTCTTAATCAATATGGTTCATATATTTTTGTAATACTGTATAACTTTTGCAATTTTTTTCTCCTCAACGCAATTCTACGGGAGCTTCCTTCGACCTTCGAAAACAGTCATGATTCCCTCTCCATTCCCCTTGGGCTGAACGGCTCCTTTCATAGAATTTTTTTTGTTCTAAGATGATAGCTTAAATTAGGCTTGATTAGGGTTTAGTTGGGTGTGGTTGGTTTGGTTTGGTTAGGTTAGGTTAGGTTCGGTTAGGTTCGGTTAGAATGTTTAATTTTTTAATGTAATTCGTTCTTCTCATGTCGCAAAAATTTTTATTCAGTTGAAAATTCGTCACACTTCAAGAATCATGTCGTTTCCTGGCTGTTCTAATCAATCTTCTCCAGCTATTTGACATTGTGTACGACGATAAAAATGTCCAGGATTTCGTATTTGACCAAAATCTTCTACACGTCCTCACTGTGAGATGAAAACAGTAATGCATCTGACGGTAGTTGGAGGAGCCTCATCCGTTACCTGAGCCCAGAAGAAACCGAAAAGTATATATCACACAAAATGTATTGGTGATGCACTTTTCATCGTTGTTGTGAGGTAAGAAAGCATTTATGTTCTCTGGTACAAATTAATACAGTTGGTAGTTAAGGCGAGCAGCTTAGGGGCTCGAAAGGTCATAGGTCAAGCCATGGATTGTAAAAGTAGAAAACTGTTTCCTCGTGATAACTCAAATTGTATTTGATGTATTGTAAACTAACTTCATGAGTGAGAGAGTGTAATAAAGATGAGCATGATGATGGTGATGACTGTGCATATGATGATGATGATGATGTGATGATGATGAAGATGATGATAGTGATGATGGTGATGACTGTGTATATGATGATGATGATGATGTGATGATGATGATGAAGATGATGATGGTGATGATGGTGATGACTGTGTATATGATGATGATGATGATGATGTGATGATGATGAAGATGATGATGGTGATGATGGTGATGACTGTGTATATGATGATGATGATGATGATGATGACTGTGTATATTATGATGATGATGATGATGATGATGATGATGAACGGATGTGGTTATGATGATGGTGATGACTGTATATATGGTGTTGATGATGAACGAATGTGGTTATGATGATGGCGATGACTGCAATGGTGATGATGAAGAGCGAATGTGGTTAAGAATATATGGATAATGAAAGTGATTGTGATTGGGGTAACAATAATAATGTTGAAAACAATAATGAGAATAGCTATAAATATAATGACAGTAATAATACATCACTAAAGTGTATCAGCTTTAGCCGAGAGGAAAGTCATATATAAAGAAACAAGGACCGCAAAAAAATAAAGCTTTAATTCGTTTAAATGACCAACATTAAATGATATAGAACTATAATATCATATATTTAGAAAATGAAAGGCTGGTACCTCGTCATAATTAGCAAAGAGGTTAATTATCCTCGGCACCATCATTAGCAGATTGTGATACAGATAAATATGGATAACTATAACCGCTACAGAAATTATGCATGACATTTAGTGCTGAAATGAAGATGAGTGTTGATATCTAGTTAAGTATAACAGGTAATAACTAGAACTAGGGTATGTTAGAATATTTACGAGACTCTATTGTCTCTCCTCCACACTCTGACTCACTCATCTCCTAATATGTTCTCATTTAAGAGTTTCTTTACGTTATCTTCAAAATTCCAAATATTATACAATTCATTATATTATGTATTAATATTTTATGATCTTTACACGATCCAACTCTTTTTTTTTTTAACACACGAAGGAATTTCAATCATTTTGGGACTATGCGTATAATGTCGTCACACTAAGTTGCCTGCATCAGAGATCAGTTGTAACCTCTCGTGATGGTAAGTTTTGTTGTGATGAAAATAAATCTTTGTCATATATGCAAGGTGCATTAACACACAATTTGTTTCTAAGCTACCGAATACATAATTGAATAGTTGGTCCACGTATTGTGTGGGTGTCTTTATTTTATCGATAAGATATACAACTTCATGATTCACAAGGACGAAAAATTAAAAATGTGGCTAAGGGTTAATCTGGTTGAAAGTTGGGAAACACGCCAGCTGTGCCGTCCATTCATTTGTTTCGCGTGCCCATCAATGACATATTCAGTTCCCTTTTGATAACTTTTCACACACTCAATGGACTGATGTCTACTGGTTCGTGATAGTTGAATGTGTTTTATTCCAAATGAGAATATTTACAATAAATTTATTTCACGGTAAAATGTGATGCCCCATTACATACACAGAGGCAAACAGTAACAGACCGCCTCATCACCTAAACACCTTCGATTCAGAGACACACTTGTCTCTGAAGCGAGACACAAATTTGCCCACCTTGCTGGTGAGGGACTCAAGATCAAGCTGCTGTGAATCTCCTCTCACTTAAACATGGCAAAGTTGATACCTTAGCTAAACCGCGTCTATTTTTGTTTGATTTTCTGGACTCAGCGATTCTTATGCTGGAGATGAAATGGCTCTTCTGGTTGTGTCTGGAAGAGTGTTGTTACGTAATTGCTTCCTTTGTAAAAAAACAAACAGAATATGATGGAAGAGTTTTGCTCCATCATGTTTAGACGCAAACGAGGATGTTAGTGTCTTGTGGGTTTCAGCTACTAAGTGAAATATATAATTTTAATTTTAATTGGGTCTCTATAGATTCTATTATTTGACAGAACCAAAAAATTTGAGAAACTCACAAGTTTATTGAGTTATAAAAACCAGACCGTGTTTGAAGTTGGTTGGTGTTAAACTATTTTTTTCAGAAATCAGCTAAATGCTCTCATAAGGATCTCTTTCGATTCTTCTTTTAAGGATGTTTGAGATCACTACGTGTTACTTGGTCACCAGAACCATTCTTTTTAATAATTCCCCACTTCCTTCTATCCGGATATTTGTTGGATATGAATCGAAATAGACATCATTAGAGAAGTCTACCTTCTTCTATTGACCCGGGGAAGAGAGTTTCAGAATTGCATGCCTTGTGATGTGACAATGTTCTATTGTCGCTCCTGTATGCTGGCCAAGCCTGCGACCGAATCTCCAATTCCCGAGTGTAATAAGACATCGAATTCGAGCCTCAGGCTGGAACTTAGATTATGGGTCACATCATTCCAGTGTTTTATATTATCAGGGGTCATGCATTCTTCTCTCAAAAATACTCAACACAATTTCTTGCATCTTTTATGGTTTTCCTTATGAGAATGCCTGTCAATTATGCCCAACAAAGAAGAAATGGTCCTTGTCTCGTATATTCGTGCACTGTTTTGTAAGAGGAAACTATTGGACTATGTGAAGTTCGAAAGGCTGCTCGGCTATTCATGTTCCTTGCTATGAATTGTTTAAAAGAGGGTTAACTTCTCTTTGGGGTGCAATGTCACATTAGCAGTTGGAACTTTTACTACCATCCCCTCCCGTTTCCTGCTGGCTTCAGGCACTCGGGCCGCTTAGTGAAGGGAGGTTGGCTATAAATTAAGTACTGATCCTGAACCTGAAATCTCATTTTATGTCCGAGACTGGAGCTAGGCGGCCCAGAACTCTTTCCTCGGAGGGGTTAGTGGAAGTCTGCAGTGAATAAATGTGGATTGAAACCTGAGATACCAATATAGTCAAGACAGGCAACGTGTTCAGTTTCTTCCGTTAGGTCAGTGCTACCCTGAACTCCTCCCTATACCGTCAGTCTGGGAAACCTTGGGGCAGCAAGACTGTTTTAAAGGCTGTTGCTGCTATAGAGGAGGCTAACTAACTTTAACTAACTGTAGATTTGTCCAGATCACTGATGTCAAAACCAGTTGAGTCCAAAACTGTTGGCCTAGTAAGCACTTAGTTCTTGACTCGACCCTAAAATGGAATTTCAGGAACACTTCTTTCCTTATTCACTGTCTTGGTAAATGTAGTTCAGATTACACACACAGTTTTAAGTGAGAAGACACAACATGACTGAACCGAGGATGAGCGCCCTATGCTTGATGAGATCGGCTTAGGTTTAGTGTTTATACATTTGCCTTGGAGGTTGAATGAAAAACAATAACGACCAAAAAAAAAACTAAAGTGTACTGTACAAGAGCACCACATCCAGGTAGAGTACTGCAGCAGGTCATCTGTACATGTCAACCTGAGGAAGCTTCACGGTGTACAGGAGGGAGGAGCTCTAACGGGGGGAGGGGGGGGGGGACAGGACCCTGGAATCCAGGAAAAGGAAATTTAGATTTATTCACAGTTGACCGCCTTTCGAGAAAATATGTTGGCCCGAGAAATGACAGAGTTAATTAGTTTCGGAAAACCATTAAGAAGGAAGAAGGAATCTAGACATTATAAGGTCAATATCTATGAATTCACACTTTAGGACAGCCGACGAGGTAGTAAGTATGATGTTGGAGCTGTGTATCAAGCAATCATCGTAGATAACAACACCACAGTGAAGGACTGAGCCGTCGGTGTCGGGGCAGTGGATGGGAGGGAGGGAGGGAGGGTAAGGTGCAGATAAGTGAATCAATAAGTTTTCATGAATAATGCCGCTGACGTGATAAGAGTTAAGGTAACTTTTTGTAAGAGGTGCGATGAATGTCAGATGGAACTCTATCCTACATAGGAATAATGGGTAATTAGGGTGGGAGATTGCTCTTCAGACAATCTGGAGTTGTGGAGGGGGGGTGGAGAATAGCAGATAAAGTTTTCCTTATGTTGTTTAACTAGGAGGTAAGGGGTGAGGGATTACTTCACGAAGGGGAGAGGTAATGTTGGAGGATCAACAATGACCTCAGTTAAATATTCATAAGGTGCTGAGGGAGTAGAGATGTAGAGTGACTGGGATACTCCAAGGTGTAAAGAGGATGAAGGTCGAGTCCAGCCAACGTGCCGACGACCTTCGTGGATGGTGGGGCCTGAGATTGATATGAAGTGCTTACATGGTATTTGGCTCAATGGTACCTTGTTATAGGCCTTAAACCAAGATGTAATTACTTTTGGTGTTTATGTATATTTGAATGATTCACATGTGTGTCAAATATAACTAATAAACACAAATTTAGGATTTTGGCCCAATTTTCCGCTGTTTCAACCCCGAAATAACACTGGAAGATATGAATTTTTACGTCATGTATTCATTGCGCCAAGGTCAATGGTTACACTCATGTGGGACTGAATGGGGAGACATAATTCATTTAACACCGTTGACACTGGGAGGCCACTTTTGGTATTTTATTTGACTAATGCCACACGAATTTATTCAGCGTACACAAGTCAAAGTAGCGAATTTTATCCTTTTTAAATATTCAGCTAATTTTTCCTTCGTAACTTGTGATCGATACCAAACTAATGATATTCATATTTAAAATTATTAAAAATATATTACGATACATGATGTTAATGAATGAAAACACACACACACACAGGCCCGTCCTTTAGGGGGGTGGGGGGCGAAAAGGGGCGACCTCCCGGGACCCCGCGCGTGTGGGGGCCCCGCGGGGCCCAGCACTAGACCCAGTGACCTCGGACATATTACCTGTTGACTGGTTAACCTGACCTGACGGCTTTTGCCACCATCGCAACCGTGACCTTACCATCCATAGCGACAGTCCCATGGGGGTTGGTGGGGGTGGGTTCCTCTGACCGCAGTGGCTGAGTTGCCCCGGGCCCAGTACCCTCCTAGGGACGGCCCTGCACACACACACACACACACACACCTGGTGGTGTATACGTTTACTTTACACACGTGTTACGTTAAAACAAAAAACGGATAACAAAATAGACTAATCATCCTAATTATGAGGAAAACATTACAACTAACTGCAGCTTCATACCTGTACCAGATGACACGAGGAATATTTACTCCCACTTTGCCTGTCATGGTAATAAAAAATAATTTAATGTGTTATTGTTCCTTTCTGCTAAACAATGAATTATAATAACATTACTTCTTACACAACAAAAGACAGAAAACAATTAAGTAAATATTTCGATAAACAAAGAGTAGTGCCAGAGGCAACAGGCAGCGTTGGTTTATAATGTACAGTACGAGCTCTTTGAACCACCGGAAGTTGTACGGCTGTCGGTGGTGCTGCTGCCGCGATCATATCTCTCCCTGCAACACCTCCACCACACACTACTCCATCATACACTCAACCTACACCAAGTCCACACTACATTACTACACCATACACTAGAAAACATCATAAAACATAGCAGGCCACCTCAACGAACTTTATTACATTACTTAATAAATACACTTTACTGTTACATAAAATTCTACATTAACCAGTAAAGTTTCCCTTACATACAAAATGTTCGTCTCCACATTAAATCAAATTACTGCTTTCCGTAATAAACCACAGTACCTCACACTACACTACATGATGCGCTAGACGGTTTCCTTACACTTAATACACAATGCAACCCAAAAATTAGCATCGGCCCACACACACAAAACAATACAAAGGTCCATGCAACAGTAAAACGACACTTTAATGCACAAGTGTATTTTCAAATATGCCCCCCAAAAAATCAACTATTGCGTTAGAATATTAAATAAGTTTACACCACAAACAAAGCCTAATTAAAAGAGAAAAACAAACACGTTGCCACTACAGTACGACACTCCTTGTGCACTGAGCAACAAAACTGTGTACACTACCAGGTGTGTTTGTCACTGACGAACACCATCCTACTAAGGAGATCAGCACCTGTCCGACCACCCTGTATCATGGTAAGAGGAGGCTTGTGTACCGGTATATAAAAAAGTGTTTCGGGAACACGTTTCATAATTCAGAATGTGTAGTCCTGAGACATACATAAGGACAAATGTCTTCATAACCATAGTGTCAATACCCCATAGTTTCGGAGTTATAACACAACATTAGGTAAGGCTATACTGTAACTAGTCTATGGACATAAAACATAGAATATCCAGCCATATTAACAGTAAGTGTTAACATTCAGGAAGAGGGCCGGAACTTTGAGCATTTACTGTATAATTCATATCAGGTTGTTTATGATTGTCAATAAATTGTTCTAGCAACACTAGATATTTCATTTATACTCCGTAGGTTTTATCATATTCCAACCCCATTTGTCACGTGTTATAACTCCGAAACTATGGGGTGTTGACACTGTGGTCATATAGACATTTATCTTTATGTACTGTATGTCTCAGGACTACACCCCCTGAATTATGAAATGTATATCTGAAACACACACACACACACACACACACACACACACACACACACACACCACTAGGGTTATATTTCTTAATTTTCTCTGTAAAAACTTGAGAGAGGTAATAATTAAATTCCTTAATAATATCGAGTGAGTGACACCCGTGGTATATACTTATGCGTAACACGACACGAGTTAATAACAATGATTCCTCAACAATCAAGTGTTGTTATTATCTGACGTATGTTTAACGATATTTTGGTGAGAACATACAATTACTGAACAGGTGAAGAAGATAACTCTACAGGTAGTGTACCAGACATATGCAATGGTGTAAGGGAGTTGATGTTATTTATAAAAACATTACTGAAAAAATATCAATTCACTACAATTAGTCAAATAACACAGGTTTCCTCAAAAGAATATCCTGCATAATAAAATTCTTTGTGTGTTCCTCTTGTTGAATAATTATTAACCATATTCCCTGTGCATCATGCTTCATATTACAGTACTGTAGCTGGGGGTAACCATCAAAGGAGATTATACAAGAACCTAACAATCTTATAAAGTTACCACGGGAAAGAGATCTTGGCCACAGATGTGATAGTTACTGTAGGTCTGATATTAATTGAGCAGGCGAAGGATCCAAAATCAAAACGCAAGCGTACCAAACTGAAAACTAATTGATTAGATATATTTTCCGGAACCTAAAGCGACTTAAAGGAACAGTGAAGAAACATCATAAAAAAGATTGATGATAAGATATATTTCAATTATGGAAAATATTGTTAAGGCGTCAACATACAGATATCCAACGCACATGAATTAGTTCTCCAAACAGTTTCCATCCGACAGCGTCATAAAGCATTACAGTGTGTTTATAATGACTAGGTGTAATTAATTAAGATTACAATAATAGATATTACTGTAATATTCCGATTTTATGGCAATAAAAACCTGAATACATGAAACGAGCGATTACAGCCCTGTCAATATGAAGTGGAGTTATTGCCGGGTATTACCATGGTGAAGTGGGTTATTGTCGGGTATTACCATGGTGAAGTGGGTTATTGTCGGGTATTACCATGGTGAAGTGGGTTATTGTCGGGTATTACCATGGTGAAGTGGGTTATTGTCGGGTATTACCATGGTGAAGTGGGTTATTGTCGGGTATTACCATGGTGAAGTGGGTTATTGTAGGGTATTACAATGGCTGAAGTGGGTTATTGTCGGGTATTACTATGGCTGAAGTGGGTTATTGTCGGGTATTACTATGGCTGAAGTGGGTTATTGTCGGGTATTACTATGGCTGAAGTGGGTTATTGTCGGGTATTACCATGGCTGAAGTGGGTTATTGTCGGGTATTACCATGGTGAAGTGGGTTATTGTCGGGTATTACTATGGCTGAAGTGGGTTATTGTCGGGTATTTCTATGGCTGAAGTGGGTTATTGTCGGGTATTACTATGGTGAAGTGGGTTATTGTCGGGTATTACTATGGTGAAGTGGGTTATTGTCGGGTATTTCTATGGCTGAAGTGGGTTATTGTCGGGTATTACAATGGCTGAAGTGGGTTATTGTCGGGTATTACTATGGCTGAAGTGGGTTATTGTCGGGTATTACCATGGCTGAAGTGGGTTATTGTCGGGTATTAGTATGGCAAAGTGGGTTATTGTCGGGTATTACCATGGTGAAGTGGGTTATTGTCGGGTATTACTATGGCTGAAGTGGGTTATTGTCGGGTATTACTATGGTGAAGTGGGTTATTGTCGGGTATTTCTATGGCTGAAGTGGGTTATTGTCGGGTATTATCATGGTGAAGTGGGTTATTGTCGGGTATTACCATGGTGAAGTGGGTTATTGTCGGGTATTACTATGGCTGAAGTGGGTTATTGTCGGGGTATTACCATGGTGAAGTGGGCTATTGTCGGGTATGTCTATGGCGGAAGTGGGTTATTGTCGGGTATTTCTATGGCTGAAGTGGGTTATTGTCGGGTATTACTATGGTGAAGTGGGTTATTGTCGGGTATTAATATGGCGAAGTGGATTATTGTCGGGTATTACTATGGTGAAGTGGGTTATTGTCGGGTATTACTATGGCTGAAGTGGGTTATTGTCGGGGTATTACCATGGTGAAGTGGGTTATTGTCGGGTATTACTATGGCTGAAGTGGGTTATTGTCGGGTATTACTATGGTTGAAGTGGGTTATTGTCGGGAATTTCTTTGGCTGAAGTGGGTTATTGTCGGGTATTATCATGGTGAAGTGGGTTAGTGTCGGGTATTACCATGGTGAAGTGGGTTATTGTCGGGTATTACCATGGTGAAGCGGGTTTTTGCCGTGGTGAAGTGGTGAAGTGAGTTATTGTCAAAGTAAAGAGATTTTGGGGGGAAAGTGAAAAGGAATCCTGTGAAGATGATTATAGGAAGTGTCATAATAGTGTTGGTGATTATAGGAAGTGTTATAAAGTGCTAGTGATTATAGGAAGTGTCATAATAGTGTTGGTGATTATAGGAAGTGTCATAATAGTGTTGGTGATTATAGGAAGTGTCATAATAGTGTTGGTGATTATAGGAAGTGTCATAATAGTGTTGGTGATTATAGGAAGTGTCATAATAGTGTTGGTGATTATAGGAAGTGTTATAATAGTGCTAGTGATTATAGGAAGTGTCATAATAGTGTTGGTGATTATAGGAAGTGTCATAATAGTGCTAGTGATTATAGGAAGTGTCATAATAGTGCTGGTGATTATAGGAAGTGTCATAATAGTGTTGGTGATTATAGGAAGTGTTATAAAGTGCTAGTGATTATAGGAAGTGTCATAATAGTGTTGGTGATTATAGGAAGTGTTATAAAGTGCTGGTGATTATAGGAAGTGTCATAATAGTGTTGGTGATTATAGGAAGTGTTATAGAGTGCTAGTGATTATAGGAAGTGTTATAAAGTGTTGGTGATTATAGGAAGTGTTATAAGAGCGCTAGTGATTATAGGAAAAATCATAATAGTGATGGTGATTATAGTAAATGTCATAATAAGCTAGCACAGGTGGTTGTAGGAAGTGTCATAATAAACTCGTACAGGTAATTGTAGGAAGTGTTATAGTGAACGAGTAGAGGTTATTGTAGGAAGTGTCATAATAGTACTGGTGAGTATAATAAGTGTCATAATAAACTAGTACAGGTGATTATAGGAAGTATCATAATAAACTAGCACAGGTAATTATAGGAAGTATCATAATAGTGTTGGTGGGGGATAATCTTTAATACATGACAGTACAGTACACGTAGTTTAATATTTAATTGTTAGTGAAGAACTTTCTTGTTCCGATTTCAATATATTCAACATTTGGTTCCTTTGGTTTGAGTGAAATTAAATAAGACGCTGTAATTGAGTCATACATATTTATAATCTATTTGATCACTACTTTCTCTCTCGGTCCGCGAAATATTTGTTTGTGTGTGTGTGTGTGTGTGTGCGTGTGCGTGTGCGTGTGTGTGCGTGTGCGTGTGTGTGTGTCGTATGCAATTAAAAGTTCTTAAAATCAATTCGGTCATGATTTTTAGGTTTCTATAATTATTGATAAAGTCATGACCTTATGTCACCCAGTAAGCCACAACCGACGGGTGGGGGGGGGGGGGATATGTGACCGCTTGCTTGAAGAAGAAATTAGAGATACCGTAGGCAATAGCGGAGTTATTAAGTGAATAATTGTGTGTCATGGTACAGACTGAGGTACTGTATTGTCTCATTAAGTATTGTACTGGACGGTCTCTACGCAGCAAAATTTACCATAAGTTAAAGTTGATTAAATAATTAATAAAAGATTGAGATTTATCGAGTTAAATAAATTTATATATGATTTCATAAACTTCAACAAATAGGATAAAATTTGAACTATTTTGGTCTCGTTTGTTTTCACTCCAGTATATATAACACGTCAAGTGTCCCTTTAGCTGGCAAAAAATTAAAGCAAATCAAAATAAAAAAAAAATCCAATATTGCGTCCTATTCACGCCGGCCATGCCACACATTTGACCACCAATGAATATTTAAAAGCTACAATTTATGCATCGGGCATCAGAACGGAAACGCAATCAAATTCCCCAATTGTCCAATGACACCAGAAACTAATCAGTGTCTCCACTCAGAAGGGTATTGAATTTTCCTGTTACAGCCTTGTCGCCCGCTGCCAGTTAGCCAGACCTGCTCCGCCTGTATCTCGTTAACATGCTAGATATATACGATGTGTGGGTATGTGGGGGCGGCTGTGTGTGTAGGGGTATATGTATGTATGTATGTATGTGTGTGTGTGTGTGTTTATATATATCTGTCTATGATGGTGTTTGTTCAAATATGTATATGTGTGTATGTTTATTTTCGTGTCGCTTTGTGTGTTTATATCTACTTATGTGCATGTGTAGAAATCTGTGTATTTGATGTGTTTATGCATGTTTATGTATATGTAACAACATTATGTGTTTAGTTCTATGTGTATTTGTAAACAAGTAAGATTTGCAAATAATCAAGTATATGTGTAAAACATTAGATATTATGTAGATATATATGAAACCATCTTAACCACCCCATCTTCAACAACAATTGGCTGACAGCAAGAATCTCACACAGTTTGGGTGGCTGTCCATAACTTATTTTATAGCCTGTAAAATAATGAGCGTCTCGACTGGCAGTAACAGGTAGTCGTGCAGCAGATACAAGTTGTGGGAAGAGTGTGACAAGAGCAGGGTGTGGGTGGTGAGTCATCGGGTGTAACAATGGGTCAGTGGGACAGTATAAGGTTTCTGACAAAGTCATTTATTCCCTGGGAAGTAAGGATCAAGAACTGCTTCACGAGGTTGTTTTTTTTGTTTTATCAATTTGTCCAATTCTTGTTCAGGTTCTCGTCAACAATTGGCACAGACTTAGCAGCGATTTTAATTATTGTGTCCGCTCCTGTTCATGAGACAATGCGACAGTTGGATAGAGTGTCTTATGACAGTAGGAGATCAGCAGCGGTTTGTCAAGACACATTATTGATTTTTACGGCATGAAAGATTATCGAATAGCAGTGACTGACGCAGTAATGTGTCGTGGAGCAGTAATGTGTCGTGGAGCAGTAATGTGTCGTGGAGGAGTAATGTGTCGTTGACCAGTAATGTGTCGTGGAGCAGTAATGTGTCGTGGAGCAGTAATGAGTCGTGGAGGAGTAATGTGTCGTGGAGCAGTAATGTGTCGTGGAGCAGTAATGTGACGTGGAGGAGTAATGTGTCGTGGAGCAGTAATGTGTTGTGGAGGAATAATGTGTCGTGGAGGAGTAATGTGTCGTGGAGCAGTAATGTGTCGTGGAGCAATAATGTGTCGTGAAGCAGTAATGTGTCGTGGAGCAGTAATGTGTCGTGGAGCAGTAATGTGTCGCGGATCAGTAATGTATCGCGGAGGAGTAATGTGTAGTGGAGGAGTACTGTGTCGTGGAGCAGTAATGTGTCGTGGACCAGTAATGTGTCGCGGAGGAGTAATGTGTCGTGGAGTAGTAATGTGTCATGGGGCAGTTATGTGTCGTGGAGCAGTAATGTGTCGTGGAGGAGTAATGTGTCATGGGGCAATAATGTGTCATGGGGCAGTTATGTGTCGTAGGGCAGTTATGTGTCGTGGAGCAGTAATGTGTCATGGAGGATAATGTGTCTTGAGGAGTAATGTGTCATGGGGCAGTAATGTGTCGTGGAGCAGTTATGTGTCGTGGAGCAGTAATGTGTCGTGGAAGAGTAATGTTTCGTGGAGGAGTAATGTGTCATGGGGCAGTAATGTGTGTTGGGCCAGTTATGTGTCGTGGGGCAGTAATGTGTCGTGGAGGAATAATGTGTCATGGGGCAGTAATGCGTCGTGGGGCAGTTATGTGTCGTGGGGCAGTAATGTGTCGTGGAGGAGTAATGTGTCATGGGGCAGTAATGTGCCATGGGGCTTTTATGTGTTGTGGGGCAATAATGTGTCGTGGGGCAATAATGTGTCGTGGGGCAATAATGTGTCGTGGAGTAGTAATGTGTTGTGGGGCAGTAATGTTTCGTGGGATGATAACTGGGGCAACAATGTGGGGCAACAATGTGTCGTGGGGCAATAAAATGTCACGAGCCAGTTTTGCGTCGTGCGGTGATAAGTGGGTCAAGAATATGTTGTGGGGCGGTAAGTTGGGCAGTACTGTATCGTGGGGCAATAAGTTGGAGCTGGGCAGTAATAGTGTCACGGGGCAGTAACGTGTCATGGGGCAGTAACTAATCACAGGGCAAAAATGCGCTGTGGGACAATAAAGAGTCACGAGGCAGTTTTGTGTCGTGGGGTGATAGGTGGGGCAAGAATGTGTTGTGGGCGGTAAGTGGGGCAGTAATATATCGTGGGGCAATAAGTTCGGGCTGGGCAGTAATGTGTCGTGGGGCAATAATATGTCCTGTGGCAGTAATGTATCGTCGGGCAGTAATGTGTCGTCGGGCAGTAATGTATCACGGGGCAGTATGTGTCGTGGAGCAGTAATGTGTCGTGGGGCAGTAATGTGTCATGGGGCGGTATTGTGTTGTGAAGCAGTAATGTGTCACAGGGCAGTAATGTGTCATGGGGCAGTCATGTGTCACGGGGCAGTAATGTGTCATGGAGCAGTAATGTTTCACGGGGCAGTAATGTGTCATGTAGCAGTAATGTGTCACGGGGCAGTAATGTGTCGTGGGGCAAGTGGGACAGTAATGTGTAATGGGGCAGTAATATGTCACGGGGCAGTAATAGTGTCACGGGGCAGTAATGTGTCATGGAGCAGTAATGTGTCACGGGGCAGTAATGTGTCGTAAGGCAAGTGGGACAATAATGTGTCGTGGGGCAGTAATGTGTCACGGGGCAGTAATAGTGTCACGGGGCAGTAATGTGTCATGGAGCAGTAATGTGTCACGGGGCAGTATTGTGTCGTGGGGCAAGTGGGACAGTAATGTGTAATGGGGCCGTAATATGTCACGGGGCAGTAATGTATCATGGAGCAGTAATGTGTCACGGGGCCGGGGCAGTAATGTGTCGTGGGGCAAGTGGAACAATAATGTGTCGTGGGGCAGTAATATGTCACGGGGCAGTAATAGTGTCACGGGGCAGTAATGTGTCACGGGGCAGTAATGTGTCATGGAGCAGTATTGTGTCATAGAGCAGTAATGTGTCGTGGGGCAAGTGGGACAGTAATGTGTCGTGGGGAAGTAATGTGCCACGGGGCAGTAATGTATCGTGGGACAGTAATGTGTCACTGGGAAGTAATGTGTCACAGGGCAGTAATGTATCGTCGGGCAGTAATGTGTCACGGGGCAGTAATGTGTCACAGGGCAGTAATGTGTCGTGGGGCAAGTGGGACAGTAATGTGTCGTGGGGAAGTAATGTGTCACAGGGCAGTAATGCATCGTGGGACAGTAATGTGTCGTGGGGCAGTAATTTGTCACTGGGCAGTAATGCGTCATAGGGCAGTAATGTATCGTGGGACAGTAATGTATCGTCGGGCAGTAATGCGTCGTGAGGCAGTAATGTATCGTGGGGCAAGTGGGGCAGTAATGTGTCGTGGGGCGATAAGTGGGGCAACAATGTGTCGTGGGGCAGACACGAAATGGTTCATAAGTAGTTGGCAAGTACTGAATAAAAGGGTCATAGGGCAGCCATGATTCATATTATATAGATCACGAAATATTTACTTCAGGTAAGTTGAGTTATTTGGAATGTTGAAGACTTTAGCTTTAATATAATAAACTGGACAATCCTAACAGAAAATTAAGAACCGGAAGATACATTCGAAATGATTCACGGGTGTTTCGTTAAAATTATCATAGATTGTATGTGCTCGATTTAGTTTCGTCAAATAGAGAAGAAAAAAATCTAATAAAAAAAAGTTGAAGTAGAAAGAGTGTTAGATAAATCTGATCATAAATAATTATGCTTTGAATTACCTTACGGGAACAGATAGAGAGAAAGTTTCATCAGAGTCCCAACTTCCCAAACAGAGGATTACAATGATTAAGAAGACATGGGAGGTGTATTGGCCCAGACCAAACATAGAAGGCGGCACGACTCCAGGAACCACAACGAGAAAACACACTGCACAGGGGTGGACGACCTCAGAGAAGGACTTGACTGCATCGGTATACACAGAAGACGAAAATCATAATACTCTCAGGTGTTTTATATGATGCTCAAGGATTACTTATACCAAGTACTCAGAAAAGAGGAACAAGTGTCTAAAGAATCTCAATGGGTAGAAAAAGTTATATATAGAAGTAAACAGATAGACGTTCACCCACAAAATCATTTTAATGAATTAACCGAATTAGCCCGAAAGGTCAAGAAAGAGACCGCGAGGTTATTGTAGGTGAGGAAACTAACACAAAACATGAAGAGTTTTTCCAAATGCGTAAAACAAAAACAAGTGAAAAGATTGAGCCATCACAATCAGTTTCTGGTTAACTTACGGTTAATGAAGACCATATGAGTAATGATTAAAATATATAATATCAGTTTTCACTATGTAAAATCTAAATATAGTTCACGAAGTAACTGCTAACTGTAGAGATAGCGAAGACAAAACATTACATTGCATAGTATTAAATAGTAAAGAAGTTAGTAATGTAGAAATAAAATACAGAAATTGGTCGTCCTTGACCAACTTATTTAATATTTCACTAATATCAGGCATTGTACCAGAATCTTGGATTAATGTAATAGCGATTTTCAAAATGTGAAAGATTAATATCCTCAACTACCGTTCAATGTGTTTAATATCGAATGTAGAAAAATTGCTGGAAGCAATAATTATTTAGATAAGAGTAGAAGACAGTAAACGGACAGGAGGATCCAGAGGTTCAGTGTTAACGTTACAATAAACTACTGAGGAAACGTTACCAGAGGTGTTCCTCAGGGCTCAGTCCACGAACCGCTACTCTTCAGGAGATGTATAAAAGAGTTATATACGATAGACCAAGAGCATTAAATTTGAAATAATAAAAGTTAGTCCTTAGCTGAAATCTTCAGTTATGCTGCGAAATCGTCCCTAGAACACCAAATCAAATTACACCAGAAAACACCTTGAGGAATTAGTAAAAAGAACGATGGCGGTCAAGATGGCCGCCGAGATGCTAGCGATCTATGACACAGTCGTATGCATTTGTATAAATCCAACTTTACTCTTTTTAGAGCCATAAATGATGGCTCATAGACAAGTTCAGACACCTGTAGTAAGAATGGAAGATAAATGAGACCTTCCAAGAGTACTGGTCAAGGTCGAATACCAGAATTCACACCATCCATCATCACTACAGATCGGTAAAGTAGTTTCCGAGATTCTCGTGCGGACACACACACACACACAAACACACAGACATACTTCTTTGTTATATATATATATATATATATATATATATATATATATATATATATATATATATATATATATATATATATATATATTGTTACGAACCACGCCACCAATTGTCATGATCTACCTACCCAGCACTACGAACCACGCCATCTATTGTCCTGATCTACCTACCCAGCACCACGAGCAACGCCATCTAGGGACGAAACCCGAGTATGACTACTCTTAGTTACCAGTCCGGGGTTTCCCTTCTCCATATCCTGGTTGTTGCGTCGCCTCCTCAAAGTCTTTTTTGTCAGCTCCAGTTCGAGGAGAGTTCAGTTCACTCTGGGAAGTAACCACAGGATCACCTATCCTGGAAACCTACGGCACAGTAACTACCTACCGTCTTCTACAATACTCAGCCTTGCTCGTCAGCCATCTCAGCTCCGCACTTAAGTATTTGTAATCTTGTATTGCCTCCCCCACGTCCACTTGCTCCAAAATTGTTTATGTTGTATAAATATGTATATACTGTTAATGTTTAGGTTTAGTATGGTTAAGGGTAAATTATAGAAAGCTGAATATTTTGTTAAGGAATTTATGGTAATTTATTATACACAACAAAAACTCGCATCCTTTGTCTACCCACTTATAGTCCGATTGTCTTTGTTTTTTTATTGTTGTTGCCTGTTGGGATCTGGGTAGACCTTTAACTATATTCTAAATCCCCAACTCGTAACAATTTATATATATATATATATATATATATATATATATATATATATATATATATATATATATATATATATATATATATATATATATAAAATATGGCCACTATATTTATCACTTCCAACGAACTCAGTGTTTAACAAGTGACAGGGTGACAAGTAACACATAAACTTTCGGACGTCATGCGTGACACTGTTACCCAGAGCAGACCAGGTTAACTGTGAACAAATTATCTGGAATATTTTGGCAGTTGTGAACCTTTTCTTCGGACTGAGAGGAATGGTGACTGGGAATTGGATCTTTACAACAACATCTGCAAGATGACCCTCCTCTCCCATGCATCTGGTCATCTTCCACATGCAAAGTCACCCAGACTGTACGTTCAGCTGGTAAAGGACTTTCGGATGACTATATCAGCAGATCACTACAAGTTTTTCACTGATAATGAATATTTTACAATATAAAGCAGTGAACATTTTTGGGTTGGAAACTTATCCGATCAAAATGATTGAGAAATGATTAATGCGTCTGCTGAAATCGTCATGGGTCTGAAACCATGACCGAGGAATAGCAGACAGTACACTTTCAAAGTGGTTACGCAGTAATTGGTGGCGGGGTAGTGATTGGTTGCGGGGTAGTAGTTGGTGGTGGGGTAGGGAGTGGTGGTGGGGTAGTCGTTGGTGGCGGGATAGTAGTTGGTGAGGGTTTTTGTAGTTGGTGGTGGGATAGTGATTGATGGTGGGGTAGTAGTTGGTGGTAGGGTAGTGATTGGTGGTGGGGTAGTGATTGGTGGTGGGGTAGTGATTGGTGGTGGGGTAGTAGTTGGTGGTGGGGTAGTGATTGGTGGTGGGGTAGTAGTTGGTGGTGGGGTAGTGATTGGTGGTGGGGTAGTAGTTGGTGGTGGGGTAGTAGTTGGTGGCGGGGTAGTAGTTGGTGGTGGGGTAGTAGATGGTGATGGGGTAGTAGTTGGTGGCGGGGTAGTAGTTGTTGGTGGGGTAGCAGTTGGTGGTGGGGTAGTAGTTGGTGGTGGGGTAGTAGTTGGCGGTGGGGTAGTAGTTGGTGGTGGGGTAGTAGTTGGTGGTGGGGTAGTAGTTGGTGGTGGGGTAGTAGTTGGTGGTGGGGTAGTAGTTGGTGGTGGGGTAGTAGTTGGTGGTGGGGTAGTAGTTGGTGGTGGGGTAGTGATTGGTGGTGGGGTAGTAGTTGGTGGTAGGGTTTTTAGTTGGTGGTGGGGTAGTAGTTGGTGGTGGGGTAGTAGTTGATGGCGGGTTAGTTATTGGTTGTGGGGTATAAGTTGGTGGTGGGGTAGTGATTGGTAGTGGGGTAGTGATTGGTTGTGGGGTAGTAGTTGGTGGCGGGGTAGTGATTGGTGGTGGGGTAGTGATTGGTAGTGGGGTATAAGTTGGTGGTGGGGTAGTGTTTGGTGGTGGGGTAGTAGTTGGTGGTGGGGTAGTGATTGGTGGTGGGGTAGTGATTGGTTGTGGGGTAGTCGTTGGTGGCGGGGTAGTGATTGGTGGTGGGGTAGTGATTGGTAGTGGGGTATAAGTTGGTGGTGGGGTAGTGATTGGTTGTGTTGTAGTGATTGGTGGTGGGGTAGTTCTTGGTGGCGGGATAGTAGTTGGTGGTGGGGTAGTGAATGGTGGTGGGGTAGTGATTGGTAGTGGGGTATAAGTTGGTGGTGGGACAGTAGTTGGTGGTGGGACAGTAATTGGTGGTGGAACAGCAGTGGTGGTGGGGCAATAGCGGGTGGCGGGAGAGTAGGAGGGTTAGTGTGACAGTAATGGCAGTGGTGCTGTAGTGGGTGGTAGGAAAGTAGCATGTGGTGGGGAGCAATGGGTGGCTGAACAGTATTGGGTGGTCGGAATGCAATGGTTGGTCAGGCAGTGATAGGTAGTGGACCGTAGTGGTTAATTTAGCAGTAAGGGGTGGCGGAGCAGTTAATGGGTGGTATGGTAGCGTTAGGCAGCAGGCCAGTAATAGGTGGTGGTGTGATAGTGTTTGGAAGCAGGGCAGTAATGGGCGGTGTGATAATGTTAGGTAGCGGGGCAGTAATGGGTTGTGTGATAATGTTAGGTAGCGGGGCATTAATGGGCGGTGTGGTAATGTTAGGTAGCGGGGCAGTAAAGGGTGGTGTGATAGTGTTAGGTAGCGGGGCAGTAAAGGGTGGTGTGAGTGTGTTAGGTAGCGGGGTAGTAATGGGTGGTGTGATAGTGTTAGGTAGCAGAGTAGTAATGGGTGGTGTGAGTGTGTTTGGTAGCAGGGTAGTAATGGGTGGTGTGGCAATAACGGTAGGCTGTGTAGTAGCGGGTGGTGGATTAGATGTGGCACCTGTGGGAACACGGTAAAGTAGGTCTGGCCTGGGAGACAAGGGCAGGGACGTCGCTGAGAGACCATATATCAAGCTAATGGGTAGACGTTGCTAGTTTTATGCTCAGATGGTGTGCTTCCCATTCCATGACGAAAGACTATTCAGGTCTGGGGAGGTTCGCATATAAACCCATTTGGATGTTCGCTAGGGTTTTGCTGCAACAGGTGAACGCATATATGTACTTCGTCACGCATTTTAGGTTTAAGGACTAGACTACAGAAGGGTGGAAACATCCCTCCCTCTGTGCGACAATCCACCCATCCTGCCTGGTGGAGTGCTACCGTCGTTTCCAGGTTGGACTTGGGCACAGCAGGCGGTCTCCAGTATGAATAGAGTCTATTGCGTTCGCTTATTATTACACCGCAATTACTAACGATTTCGCTTGACATCGCACTTTAAATATGATTCTCAGAAAGCATCGCTCATCCCCGTATCCGTACAACGCTTTAAAACCTCTCTCCTCCACCCACGAAAAACCTTGCAAAGTAAACTTAAAATCGAGCCAAACAATTCGCAACTTGGGCGTAGCGGCCGTGTGTATCTCGCCCTGTTGGTTTGCTCCTGCGGTGGGGATATATAAATAAACAAATGAATAACGACGAGCTTCACGCCTGTTTCTGAAGTGCAACCTGCCTGTGCGGGTGGTGGAACGGGTAACAAAAGACACGAGGTGGATGGGATATATTAAGAGAAGTAGAGGCGACGATGGCCAAGATTCCAGGAGCGGGCAAGACAGTTAGCGGGCCACACGCGGGGCCAGCGGGGAGCACCGTCCGCCGAGGGCCTGACCTTATTCAGGGAAATATGCAAATATCATGCAAGTTTCACAGGTGTTTTCACAACTAGCTGTCACCAGGGTCGAGACTTCATTAATACTAACCAATTCCTTTTAGAAAACAACAAATATATAAATGACAATAATAACTGAAGATGCTAGTTGCATAACAAATAGTTACAGTGATGTTATTAGTCGAAGTTACATTAGAAGTGGTAAGAAAACTATTAGTACAGTGGTAGCAGCACTTGTATTGTCACCAAAGGTATAAGTAACAGTCGTAGTAACAAAAACAGAATCAAGATAATGCTCATATTGGATCTAACACTGCAAACACATATAAAGACAGAAGTAGTAGCAGTAGTAGTCGTAGTAGCAGTAGTAGAAACAGTTATATTCGTAGTTATGATAATGGAGAACAATAATAATAGGTACTATCAAAATAACGAGAACAAAAATAGAAGTACTGTATTAGTAGTACTTTAAACAATTTAATATCCACAAAATAAATCTTTGAATGCGCATGTTTGTAACAAATATTTTCGCTCAGGACTTTGCTCACAATCTCAAGAAGGACTGGGTGGTGAGACACATTTCTACAATGAGATTAATTAACTATACGTCTCGAGTATATCCCGGAAATCAGGTAAAAGGCAAAACTTCGCTCTGCGTACTGTCAGTCATGTTGGTGGCGTTGGGTATAATAATAATAATAATAATAATAATAATAATAATAATATTATTATTATTGTTGTTATTAAAGAGAGTGAATATTAATTCAGTAATAACAGCAACCAGATTATTAGAAATTGACCACTATTAACTCAACTGCACCAATAAAAATAATATTCACAAGAGAACAGTTGGTCTCATAACCACACAGTCGTTCTTTACACCACAACCTAAGTAGTATGATAATCACTAGTGTTAAAGGCAGCGGATTCAGCAATAAGAATCAACGTTAATAATTTTCTTCATAATAAATGAAGTGTATATTGAATAATTCCACTTTAGACGCACCCAGGGGAACTATTACCGCACTTTAGACGCACCCCAGGGGAACTACTATCGCACTTAGATGCATCCAAGGGGAACTATTGCCGCACTTTAGACGCACCCAAGAAGAACTATTACCGCACTTTAGACGCACCCAGGGCAAGTATTACCACACTTTAGACGCACCCAGGGGACCTATTACCACATTTTTGACGCACCCCAGGGGAACTATTATCGCACTTTAGACGCACCCCAGGGAAACCATCACCGCACTTTAGAAGCACCCCAGGAAAACTATTACTGCACTTTAGACGCACCCCAGGGGAATTAATACCGCAATTTAGACACATTCCAGGAAAATTATTACCGCGCTTTAGACGCATCCCAGGGAAACCATCACCGCACTTTAGACGCACCCCAGGGAAACCATCACCGCACTTTAGAAGCACCCCAGGGGAACTATTACTGCACTTTTGACGCACCCCAGGGGAATTAATACCGCAATTTAGACACATTCCAGGAAAATTATTACCGCGCTTTAGACGCATCCCAGGGCAACTATTACCGCACTTTAGAGACCACACAAGTATATTGGAGTAACACAAGTATAGTGGAGTAACACAAGTATAGAGGAGTATCACAAGTATAGTGGAGTAACACAGTTATAGTGGAGTAACACAAGTATAGTGGAGTAACACAAGTACAGTGAAGTAACACAAGTATAGTGGAGTAACACAAGTATAGTGGAGTAACACAAGTATAGTGGAGTAACATAGGTATAGTGGAGTAACAAAAGTATAGTGGAGTAATACAAGTACAGTGGAGTAACAAAAGTATAGTGGAGTAACACAAGTATAGTGGAGTAACACAAGTATAGTGGAGTAACACAAGTATAGTGAAGTAACACAAGTATAATGGAGTAACAAAAGTATAGTGGAGTAACACAAGTATAATGGAGTAACAAAAGTATAGTGGAGTAACACAAGTATAGTGGAGTAACACAAGTATAGTGGAGTAACACAAGTATAGTGGAGTAACATAGGTATAGTGGAGTAACACAAGTATAGTGGAGTAATACAAGTACAGTGGAGTAACAAAAGTATAGTGGAGTAACACAAGTATAGTGGAGTAACACAAGTATAGTGGAGTAACACAAGTATAGTGGAGTAACACAAGTATAGTGGAGTAACAAAAGTATAGTGGAGTAACACAAGTATAGTGGAGTAACATAGGTATAGTGGAGTAACACAAGTACAGTGGAGTAATACAAGTACAGTGGAGTAACAAAAGTACAGTGGAGTAACAAAAGTATAGTGGAGTAACATAGGTATAGTGGAGTAACACAAGTATAGTGGAGTAACACAAGTATAGTGGAGTAAAAATTATGGTGTTGTAGTAGTAAAGGCATAACATAGGTATACCAAAGTGGCACATGTTTAATAATATACAATTAAACATAATATAATATGTATTAATTCCATTATTTTTGAAGCTGTTGTTTTTTGTGTATATGTATTTTGTGCCTCAAGTATGGTCTTTTAAGTAAGTCAATATACTAGACACCACCAACTAGTAACATTACGGAAAGTGTTCATCTTTATTGTTGGTTCTGTCCCTGCGTGGTGTTGGCGGTGAGTGGGGAGCTAGAGAGAGGTTATTTATTCAAGGTCAAGATCGCTTCATGTCCTTGTGTTTGATTGGTTTCGTATGTGTGTGTGTGTGTGTGTGTGTGTGTGTGTGTGTTTAGAACGCAGGTCATATGAGGAACGCCATATTAGACAGTAACATAAAATAAAGAAACAACACGAGGGTAAATTGAAGACCTTAACACCAATGTGAACCAAATGAGGAGCATGTTGGTCAGTAGAAATGGGAAAACGAGGAACGATAGACTGAGTGTTGAATAGGTAAAAAAAAAAGGGTAAAACTGAGAAAAATAATACGAGAGAAGAATACTGACAAGATGAATGATAACTGAAGTGACAATGGTGTAATATTTGGTGCTTGATAAACATTCTAAAACTGTCCCTTACTAGATGATGTGTTATTGATAGCAATGTTAAAAAAAGGGAAGTCTGTTGCCGTATATCACTAGAAGTCATAAAGAAAGAGAGAGAGAGAGAGAGAGAGAGAGAGAGAGAGAGAGAGAGACTGCTCATTGGCCACATCAATACAAAATAATACAATACAGAATTCCATTACATATACTTATTATAAACATATAACTCTTACAAGGTTATATAAATTACAAAATGAACAAAGTCAAAGGATCCCACGTGGAATATACTTAAAGGAGCACCCCCCCCCACCCCCATCCACTTCACTGTTGACATATCTTGGAAAATGTGACCAAAAATATGAAACACATAATCTACAGATGTGTTCTTCAGTACGGTGTTTGTTAAAGTCGTAGAAAGTCGCAGATGCTGTACACAATCATGTTATCCGTTAGAGGGAGGTTTCACATCGAATGAAACCTTGATATAACGGATTTTCCTCTCCATGCAGTCCGTTAAATCGAGTTTTTACTGTACGTGGTGGCTGTAAGGGTTTGGCAGAAGCAGCTGGTTAAACGATAATAATATTTCTATATCTTTTACTTTATTGTATATAAGTGCCGTAGACTAATATACATTAGATTTATAGAAGGCAGTAAGTGTTCTTGTTACTTTGTAGTTTAAAACGTAACAAATATTTGAACAAAATCCTACCTAGGTGATATATAGAGTAAAATCGCCATCTTGGATATTTCTAAATATTTTAACTGCAAGTGTAGAGATAAAATGTCATGACTAATATCGTTCGCTTCAGTAAAATATCATAACAAAATTACAATTATCTCTTGAACATTTTTGACGACTAAATAAGACAAAAGTCTACCTTTGTCAGTCATATTAACCGCATCCATTGATTCTGGGGTTCAGGTCGAGAAGTTGACTTGGTAACAAACACTGGTTGCCTTGGTGGCCTA